>WBMW01002207.1:74333-103309 GCA_013396635.1 Penelope pileata | reverse complement strand
TTTTTTTTTTTTTTTTTTTTTGTGAAACACAACCTTCCGAGGACATAACTAGACACAGTGCCATTCCCAGGAACCAGGCTGCGTTTCAAAGCCCATTTGCTTTATTTTATGTGCTGCTTCCTGCTCTTTTCACATTTTCCTCTCTTTTGTCTTTTAAGCCTGAACTGTAGAGATTCTCAGGGGCACATTATAACTTTCCTCCCAGGTGAGATCAAAGAGGATCTGTTAGAGGCCTGGTTGTCTCTATTTCTCTTTTTTTAAAAAAAAAAAAAAAGGCAAACTTTCCAGCACCTGTTACAACCATCACAGATGTACATACATTGTAGTATTTTAGAGGACTTGAAATAACTTTCTAAAGCTGTTTTCAACACCTTCCCCTGCTCTTGATAGTTTATTTTAAGGGATCTGAATGAAGAATCCAAGTTTGTGGGTTATGGCAGAAGAATCAGCAGGGTAGGTTTTTGAATTTCTTATTTCCAGGTGCTGTGTTTCTGTTGATATACTAAAGTACAGGAGCAAACCAATGTCTGATTAATAATAAAATATGTAACAACTTCTAAAATATGTTCACAAATTTTGGAAATTCCTCTGTTAAATTCAGAATAACAGGTCAGTATCTCATAGATAAGTGTTATCTGGGAAAAGCAGATTTCTATAACTACTTTTGTGAAAGTTTCATCCCGTTTCCCTCTTTTCATCATCCTTTACTCCAAATTTTAAAGATTTCCAGTGTCAAGGTGAGCTCTTTTAGTTAGGAATGGGTAACAGATACAGAGCCTGCTGATTTTCAGAACCTCCACACAAAACGGATCCATTTCTCCTATTTATCATTCTTCACCTTTTTCCACTGCCATCTTCCATTTTTTCCTCCCTTTCCTCTTACCATTCTGGCTTTGCGTGATTTATTTGTGTTCCATATGGACTAATTTCCTCCTCAGCAGCCAACTCTGACCCACTGTCATACAAATGTCACATACCTAAATGGCTGAATTAGCAGTTTCCAGTCCCACATGGACTAATCAGAAGCATACAGTTTGTGCTTACCGGTAGTGAGATAACAAGAGAATTTACCTCCCTGCACAGTTTTCATTGAAGCTGCAGAGGTGTTTGAGAATCTTGAAATACATCAACTTTAAGGTTATTCATAGTTCCCTGGATCTATATGTTCAGCAGACAAATGAACACCTGTCTCCCTGTCTCTTGATGTGACTGCTTGTGTCATATTCCTAAAAAAAAAAAAAAAAAAAAAAAAAAAAAAAAACCTTTGGTAGCTGAAATGAATTCTGCTGCACACCACCTCACATCAGCATAAGCACAAATTGACTGAAGCAAACTCTCTTTAATCCGTCTAGAGTTCTCTGCTTGTTTATTCGCAGCAGGAGTGCAAAAGGAAAAAATATGCTGAGCAAATGCCCCAAAGGATTTACAGTCTGTCACTAAAGAAGTGAATGCAGTTTATGGCAACTATGCCAATAGTTAAAAGAGGGAAAAAATATGTCCACTAGATATGGAGATCACTGCAGAGTCTGTGCAAAGAGGAAGGGGAGATGCTGAAACTCTGACTTTGTTGTCAGCGTAAGTTAGCAGGAGAAGAGGGCATGGAGACTGAGCTAAGAGATTAAGGGAACCTCTGGGAGAGTGGGTGAAGAGGGGAGGAGAAAATAAAGTAAGAGATGTAGTTGTGCCCTCGCCTTGAAAAAGTATTTGATTGCAGGGCAGAAGAAAATGCAATTGACTGAAAGGATTGGAGAAGGTGGGAAAAGACATAGAGCAGCAAGGTCTTAAGAAGGCAACAAAGTCTTGAGGTGGCCTGAGTCAAGGAGAGCAGAGGAGATGGCTGCAGTACTATATTTATTCCTTCCCTGTCATTAGAGGTCATGTGTGTGCAACGTCATTTCTCTTAGAGCTTTTTCAAACCATCATCCCTGGCTAGTACCATTTATCTGACTTCCATGCACGATCAATAACAAAAACAAGTTCCTGCTGGACTTCATAAAATCTCAGGAACATCTCTTTTGGAAGGGTCCAAACTGCTGGAGAAAGACAGGATAGGAGTTATAAATTTTTCGTTCTGTTGTTACACAGTAGAAGTGCAGCAGCAAAAGGGGTGTTAGTTTGGTGAATGAAATTCTGGAGATTAAGAGAGTTCTTCCTTCAACGTATGTTGCTCCATCTGAGAAATTTGTTGTTTTGTTAGGCATGTTGTTTGGTTGTCCAAGGGTGCGAAATACAGCCAGAATAGGGTACAGAAATTCCAAGAGAATTCTAATTTTGGAGAAAAAACGTTAAGCATTTGAAGCGATGATACTTGTGTTACCTGAGAATATTTTGAGAACTTTTTTGTCATGCAGACTGAATAGGGATATTTTTCTACTATATTACCAAAACATTTATAACAAACCTGCAAATTATAGCTTCCTAGGTTACAAATATATATGATGCTTTGAAGAAGAATGCATTGGATGAATGCCTTGCTCCATTTTATACTTTCTCCTACTTTCTCCCTTTCCCTGTCTCCCTGTGCCCTGCTCCATCATGGACTCCTGAAATTCTTCATTTGAGATTTCTTTAGCACATTATACCTCAGACTGCATCAGACAGTTACTTCAAAGTTTTGTTTGGTGAACTACACTACATTTGTTTGTTTGTTTGTTCTGCAGCCAAATGCAAAACCTCCAGCTGCGACCAGTTTAATGCAGGATCATCCTCCTGAATCTTCCTTGGAGATTCTGAAATTGTGCACTTATGCACACAGGGAAAATAAGGTCAGGCAGCACAAAAGTTTTTGTTTCTATACTGCTTTTGCTAGGTATCTAACAAAAATTGAATATAATTGTATTGAATATTGAGTTACACTTATCAGTGTATCCTGTCAGTCTGAACAGGTAAATGCATGGTTGGAGTACCCTCAGTTGCAGCATCTGCCTTCACGTGCCTCAAAGGTTCCCCTGTGGAATACCTGTGGTAACTACTTAAATACATTTCTGGCTAATGTGCTAGTTAATTGGGCAGGGATCACCACCATACAAGTTCTGGAAGAGAATGTAGAGAAGCAAGTTTTACTTGTCTTCTCTATGAAGGTGATGGAATATAGATAACCAAATTTTGTTCCGTTTCTGAGTTCTTACCCACAATTTCTCTGAATTCTTACCTGCATAAAGGCAGTAGGATTTACCTTGTGCATGTATACCTGAGAACAGAATTTGGCTTTGAAACTTTTTAGACACACCTCTGGATCTTTTCCCTTGATGTTAGTCTGCATGTGGCTGGTTGTCAGTGAAAGATGATGGTTCATGGAAAAGAGCTCCCTGGATTTCTGACTGTGCAGTCTCACGATAGGCAGAAGAAACCAGCTATTGCCTGTGTGACAAACTGGTGTGTTTTCACTTACGTAAACGTAGTTGTTGAAGTATAGAAAGGCATTTCAACACAGTTCCCAAGTCCAGGTGCTGCTCTGGGACTAGGCTTGCTAGCATATCAACTTCTATAGCCCATAGCAAACGTGGAATAGTGGAGCCAGTATTGCTATCTGCCTTTGATTTCTTACAGAATGAGATCAGGTACTCAAATCCAGCTGGACTGACTGGAAAGTAGCTTTTGGCACAAGTCCAAACTGAAAGGGCTTGTTCATGCTGTTCTGCAAAAACATTTGTTATTGCAGCATCTATTTTTGATAGAAGAAAAATACACATTTCTGCAAAATATTGGACGTTATGGCCAGAATAAAGGAGATCTGTAAGAGATGTGAGTAAAACAAGGCAGTTATCAAAAGCAGCTCAGTAAGAAAGGAATTGTAATTTCAGTTGCCATTGATACTCATTACTAAACTGGTGATAAACTCATCTGTTCAGGAAATAAATGTCAATGTACTTTTGTAATTTAAATGAGAACTTGTAATATGGAAAATATGCTTCTCATTCAGATCTTTGAAGGTTTGCTTTGAAATGGGAGTCCCCTGTGATGTCTATTTCATTTTCTTTTATTGTTAAAGTGTTGTGTCACTGATGACATTTCTACTGAACGTTGCCCAATTATAACATTGAACATCTGCACAGGGATATTATGTCTTCCCAGGGGGATTATGGGAAACAAGCACATTGGTAAACAAAAGAGCAACTGAAATTATTTGTAGGAAATTTAGTCACTTTGTTGGCTGCCAAAGGTTGAGGCTTACAAACAAAACATTTTTGCCTTTTATAGGCAGATAAAACATTAAGGGGGGGAAAAAAAGCTTTTATAATAAATATAAGGAAAAAGTTGTGGTTTGCACTCTACTTTTAAAAATAATTTTCATGGGTGAGCGGATGGGGGGGCAAATTGCTTTAAGATTTAAAATATGGGTTTGTAATATCCTTATTACTGCCATATAGGGCAAGTTTTAATTTATTCTTTCTGTGCAGTAAATGAAAATCTACTAAAATGCCCAGGATCACATAAGATAATATATAGATGTAAATGTGATGTATTCAGACTAAAGTTAAACCATATTATCTTGGTGCCAAGGTTCTGGATATTTAACAGTTCAGTTGATGTTTTAATTCCAATTATGGCTTTTGTGGTCAGACACTGAAATGATTATGCACAAAATTCCCATCCAAGTTGGTGGGAAACTCATGTGTGCAAGTTTTGCAGGCTTAGGGCCATAACCACATGCAGGCTATTTCCAGTGTATCTTTTCTTTTGTATCCAGACCTTTGCAAGGGAGAAACTGAGGAAACAGGTGGTGCTTCTCTCTCTCTCCCACTGCTGTTTGGCCTTAGGGTAAAAGTACAGACAGAAGACAAGCGTATGGTCCAGCCAGTCCATGCTGCAGGGACCTTCAAGTACTCTGAAAGATTTAACTTTGTTGGATTAAAAATTAGCTTGATCACACCTTGACAGTATTTCAAATTTTCATAGAAGCATAGAATGGTTTAGGTTGGAGAGATCATCTTGTTCCTTAGAGATCATCTTGTTCCTTAGAGATCATCTTGTTCCAGCCCCCCTGCTATGGGCAAGGACACCTCCCACTAGACCAGGCTGCTCAAAGCCCCATCCAGCCTGGCCTTGAATTAAACTGATTTCTTTCTTTAGAAGACTACTGAAATGATCTGAAACAATTGTCCAAAATACTACAATTTAGTGTTACTGTAATATTTAGGACCACTGCTGTGGAACATAATGCTGCAATTCTTATTTATTAACTTATATGAGATATAAGTGTGAGATTTATACAAATGTATGGGAGGGATTCTGTCACATTGGAAGTATTCTATTTTTTGTTAATGGATAAATATCAAATGCCTCTTTTATTTTGATTTATCTCAATAATACTTCTTTCTGCGGCTCCCCCTCCCTTCCCGCCCCAAAATAAATAGACCTGCTGTTGAAATGAGAGAAGGTATCTTTCTACATCTTCAAAATAAAACTAAAAATACCTGCTTGACCTGTGGGTTTTAAGACTGCTTGCACTTGTGGTTAACACAAGCCCCCCTGCTGAGATCAAAGTCTGGCCCCATCCCACTTGAAACACTGCTGTCAGTACCTTGTTGTTAGGCAAAAAATAGAAGAGTGTTCCCCACTGCCGTGGAAAAGCAATGTTTATTTGATCTTGGGCCTCTTCTGAATAATTTTGCTAAATCTAATTGCTCTTGATGTTTTACCCAGTACATCATGGGCTTTTTCAGAAGTAGCTCTTTATGCAATGGGTGATGCATCAGAGTACAGTAAGGACCACTTCAAATATCTCTCATCAAGGCAAAGAACTCTAGATAGATTACTGCAGATCAATCTGTATAAACCCTGCATAAACACCAAAGCTCTTTTAAGTTATAACGTACTTTAAATAACCCTTATGTTATGGAAGGTGAAATACTCTAACTATTAAGAGAGTTATCACGTGACAAGGAGCAGAGATGTCTGTTTAATTCACTGGTTCCTGTCAATTTTTGATGAAACAATACTACTTAGACTGAAAGTTACTGTTCCTTTCTACTATTCACAGAGTTAAACACATGAGCTCTGGTCTTCTCTGTACAGGACTGAATTTTGTTCTGAGTAGATGAAGTAATAGCTCCTGGTACACACTTATGAATTTCACCGTCCTCTCTTATTTCATGGGAGATTTATAAACACAGAGCTCCTCTATTCATCATCCTTGTTGTCTATTTCTACATTAGATAGAATTTGTGATTAAAATCATGGCTGAGATATATTAAACCAAAGATCAGTGTGGGGGAAAAAAGCTATATCTTGTTAAGTGTTAGGGTGAGTTGCTTTATTTCTGGGTTTTTCAAAGCTCCTCCCAAAAACTTTTTAGTTTAAAGACTTTAAATTCAAAACATTTATTAATAATGTAAGGGGCTGCCTGTCACTCAAATGCTTTAAAGAAACACTGAAATCAAAGTGAAGTAGTTTCTTAATCAAAGCATAAAAAAACCATAATTTCAGTGCAAGTTGTGGTGGTTCTCAATGGTGTTTGTGAACTCACTTAAAGTAAATCCGTGTCATAATCAATTCTCAACATACAAATTTGCAATCAATGCTCACTATTAACAGGGATGGTGCCAAGTGCTAAATATTAAAATTTCTGGATACTGCTTCCAGTTTTAGTATTGACAGCTATGTGATTTTCAACAAATCACTTGTGCTGGTCTTTTTTAGAGACCCTTAATTCTTCCTGCTTTAAAATCTGGGGTGAAACAACTTCAAAGTCATTTGAAAACCCGTAGCTTTCAGCAGGGTACCTGAAGAGTGAGCATGTAGCTGTTTGTGAAAATGATGCTTTTGAAAAATACATTTTATTTACATACAAAATGGGTGCCTTGGCCAAAGAGCAGTAAAATATGTCTAACTCCATATTTGTTAAATTGTCTGAGAATCTTTGGGCAAGGTGAGCACTAAAGTGTACAGCGTACTTCAGCCTTGTTACTGCACTTGCTAATCAACTGCCTTCCCCGGGGAGTCATTAAGATAGTTACTGAGAACTCTTGTTAGGGTCAGGTTACAAGAAAACAAAGTTAAGACAACCTCAGAATAAAAGGTGGCTGACAAAATGTTTTCCCTTTGTGAAAATAAGCATCAAATTACATGTCACTACTGTTTGTTTGCTTTGCAAAGGAAGGCTAGGGATTTTCACCTTGTCCTTCAGGCAGTCGTTTGCTCACCTTACACTTTCTATTGCTGAAAACATTTGTTCAGATTACTGTGCTTTTGTTTGATTTTTTTTTCTGCTATTTAAACAGAGATTGCTTTTCAGTAATATCCGATGTGTTCTGTTCTATAGATTATATCAAACTGGCTGGAACATACAGTAGAAAATTAGTTCTCTCGGTTTCTTTAGGTCACTAACACTCCTGTTCAAAGTCAGTTGGGTCAATAGGAACACCAAAGCCTGTAGACAGATCTCAGCATGAATGCTGAACCCTCAGAATGCAGTATTTGGAAAAAGGTCTAAATGTACTTAACTGGCTCAAGGCTACTGAGCAAAGTAAATGCAATCCTGTTCCGTGGCTGTGGCAAATTGCATTCTGGAGGACAGAGAGAAGAGGATGGGTCTGGCAAGGAAGCTGAAAAAGGTCGGTAAAGGTTGGAGGGATCTGTGGGGGTGTAGATGAACCCCAGGAACAAGTTCAGTGGGAGAAAGGAATATTCAGGATCAGTTAGGGCTGAGAAAAGATTTTTGTGGGTGGAATCTGGCCCATTTTGGAGAGACTAGAGGTCAACAAGAGTTTGAACAGAGGGAGCAATGGCACTTTTCAGATAAGAGCCGTGCTGACTGTTGCTCTCTGATAAGAGCAGCAAGCCCTCTAAGGACTCCAGCAGCACCCTGGCAGTCAGAGCTGCTCCACAAGTGGGAGACTTGCAGGGCTGGAGCACTGCTCAGAGCTCTTCTCTTGGTCTGATGATGTATGCGAAAGGTGCTATTGATTCCTTTTTGGACTGCTGCTTCCTGAGGCTCTAACAGACTGGAAATATCACAAAACAGAAAAATGAGAAGGTTGATTCCTAAAATAATGTTTTTATGTATTTGGAGACCGATTTCCAAACAATTAAATGCAGTATTTTGAAAGTGCATTGAAAATATAGCACTTGTTTAGAGGGATTCTTGTATTATAAGTTGCTGAGGTTTGTTTGTTTTTAATTGATTCTGCAGTGACATCTTCCTGGCTATCAAAAGTATTGTTTGTGTCCTTGTTCCCTTCCATATTCCTCAAAATGCTCTGTCTGAAGTCTGCAGTTATAAATTTCTGTTCTTCTGGTGCAGGTTTTACATATTTCTTATCCAAGTAGAAGTGCTTGGTCTTTGATGATGTCATGGGGTTTTCTGTAGGCTGCTTTAAAGATCTTTCTTTCCAGGAACTGTCTTCAGAAGATTTTTGAGATAAACCAAAACAACAACAAAAGAAACAAACAAAAAAAACCAACTGACCAATCCCCAGAAACTGCAAATACAGAACATTTTACAACACTGTGTAAATATTCAATATTTGAGAATTACATTTTATTTTATTTTCAGGGTATCTTTATAATAGATGTGCAGTCAATGTAAGAACAGCTCTTTACTATCTTGCTTTGGAGAGAATGGTTTTTGAGGTCTAAGTTTCAACTAAAGTTACACAGTGCTCTTGTTAATATTTAGTAGGGATTATCTTTTTAATGATAAAAATGTATCATTATGCTTTATTACAGACATTACTGGGTGTTTAATATGATGTAGCAAACTTAAAAAATACATCTCATACATTCATGTAATTCATTTCAAAATACATTTCATTCATGTGATACATTTCATATTCTGTTGAAGGCAATGACAAAAACTCTTTGAGAACTGCTGAAAATATCTTGTTCTGGCTTACTAACAGCTAAAACTTATCTGACACGTCATGATGTTTTTTTTATTATTGTTTGTGACTCTGCTTGTGACCTAGGATCATTGGAGCAGTAGCTGAAGGAATGGTGGAAATCCTCAAAATTAATTTTCATCACCAGGCTTCCTGTTTATGTTGTTCAGGGGTAGTTACAGGTTGTTAACATGTCGTTGCTGTTCAGGAGTAATGATACAACGGAGTCAGCTCAGTGTGGTTCTCAGCCATTTAAAACTGTCATAAAACAACCCATAATAGAATGATCAAAGCGTCATAGCCGACTCCGTGTGATAGTGTGACTGCAGCATTTATAACCATTGCTATAGAGTATTATGTTTATATGTATGTATATACACACATACAATATAGGGACATGTTCAAGTTATAAAATCTATAGTTCAGATCAGGACAGGATCATAAAATAAGCATGCAGCTATGCTTGCTCTCTTTGAATCTCCCCATAAACTGGCTTTGGATGCCCACTTTGATATGCCTAATTCCCAGTAAACAGACACCCAGCATTTTAATTTATTTATTTGTGAATCGAGAGTCATCAAAGCATCACAAATTAGACACACAAAGTAGAGATCCAGAGTTAGAAATCCTTTTATACCCCTCCCCCTTTCCCTTTCCCTTCATGCTTCAAGGCAGGTGATTTTTTGTGAAAGCTACAACAGGTTTTGCTGGATCTGGATGATTTCAGAAATTAATGCTTTATTTTGCATGAGAAGCTTTTAGTTGTTGTTGCACTGCGTGTTGCGTAAATCAATGATAAATCAAGCTAATATATTTTAAAAACTAAGCATTAGAAGATTTTGTAGTTTAAAAGAAATCACAACGAAGCATGAGTACAGGCTTTTTATCACCTCTCCTTTGAGACCTGTTTTATTTTATCATTGATGTGAAGCATGTCGTGCAAAACAAGATGACCTGTTTTCATCCTTGATATAATTCCACTAAAGTAAAAATCCTTATGCCGGGAATGAATTTGTCCCTACGTAAAAGAGGTCTTCAGACTTCCCAAGAGAAGATTGAAACTGGGTTCTGTCTATTTTCATCAGCTCTTTATCTCACATCAAGGGTAGCTGATTGAACACAAGGAATTCCTAATATGAGTCACTTGTCATTCAAGCTCTTCTGGCTGAGGATACAGTGTTTTTAACATTCTCTGTCAAACTGAAAATTACCTGGTCTAGCAGACCCAGTCACTGGCTGAGGCTGGCACCTGACTCTTGGACGCTCAGTTTCTGTTGTAACAAACAAGACTGAAGTGATTTTGAGGAATGAATATAAACTAAATCTTAATTATGGCATTTTGTTCTTCTAAATATATTTGCAATATTAGGGTGAATCTGCCATGCTTCACACAGGGAGCTCTCCAAATGTGAAATCAATAACATACCAGGAATAACAGAAAAGATGTAAAGGCTTTTAGATTTTAGCCAGTCACTTCAACATGAAAGGATTTATGATTGGCGTGTACTTCAGAATAGAATTCACTGAAGAGATCTTTCAGCACATAAATTATACTTGTTTCTTAACATGTGCTAAGCACTTAAGTCATGGGTGTTAAAACATTTTTTCACCAGCTTCCATATTTACAATCATTTCATATCCATGTTACCTTCCAGCAGAGTTTGGTCCTCCTGCTAAGTGGAGTTCATGTAGCTTTCTCTGGGTCTTTATCACAAAGATTCCTTGCTTGTAACTTACAGGTAGGCTTTTACTTTCATTTCTAGGCATTGGTAGTGAAAATATTCAACAGAGGCAGAAGGAGTGCTTTATGTATTTTATGACAGCACAAAAAAAGCAAGAGGCAGGAAATATCTAACATGGTTGCAGCCATTTTTCGTTGCCATGTTTCCATCATTTTCATCTCTCAGTAAAGTGAGAACCCTTGCAATAGCATCTCTCTAAAAAGCTGCTTGCTTGCTATAATCAGACACTGCCACAGACAGAAAGGGAGATTGGTTAAAGCTGGTGGGTAAGAGAAACTTTCAAAATGTTCACTGTTGTAATGCATTTCAAGTTCAGTTCAGCAATTTACAAGGAAAATAAAATATTTAAATCCAATTAAGGTGATAAACCCTCTAAATTTGTAATAGATCTGAGGGTTTTTTTGTCTGTGTTTTCCTTGAGAACAGCATTTGAAAGAGCAGATGTGAGGGTCGTTATCTTAATGACACCACAGAAGTCTGGGCAGTCACAAAGGCTTTCTCACGTAGTCAAACTGTCTTGGGAGAATCTAATTTGCTGTTGAGGTATAATCCCAAACAAATGCTTTTCATTAAGGAGCTGCATGAAACAGTATCAGTCTAACAAGAGGACTGGGCCTTTGAAATGTAAACAAAGTAGTCCTCAAGGTAACATCCATTGACTTTAATTGAATCTGCCTTGAAAACAGCAGTTTCCTTGGCAGAAGAAAACAAACTTTTATTGGCACGCTGCTTCACCTCTCCACCTTTTACCTTCCCAAATTTGGTATCAGGAGAATTTGTAAGAGAATGAATACTTGTTGCTAAACATTATAAAACCTTATACTACTATCACATTTGAATTAACAGTGGTGAGATGTTAATGCGAGGGTCTGAACTACGTCAGTCTTCTGTTTGGAAACAGACCATGTGCCTTTGCACTGTCACCTATTCAGTGAAAGCTGAGCGCATCTTGGGCCTTGTACAGCATGTGCTGGGAACCGTAGCTTTCCTTCCAGTAGCTACGTGTGGAAGTGTATCAGAAAGTTATGCCATGTCCTGCAGAGGTGATATTCTCACTGTGAGTCGTCAAGACAGTCCTACACAGCACTTCTGTTTCAGACCTTGGAAGTCATAGGGGAGAGCCAACAAATAAATAGATTCCCTAGAGATATTAATAAGCTGTGATTATAAACCACCAGACTCAACTCTTAAACTCTGTAATCAGTAACTGCCATGCATTAACACATTGTTCGTTAACTGCTGTATTTGAACTTGAATGTGAAAGCATGTATACGCTTCCACACAGTCTGCAGTGCAAATGTTGTGTGCTCCATTTCAGGTGCTGCCGACTCACAATACAGAAACAGAATTCTGGGCTATCCAGAGAAGAAACATCAGATTATGGCAGTCACTATCTTCAAAAATATCAGAATATTACATTACTCACCACTGTGCTATGAAAAGTGGTTGACATAGAGATGCCTTCACTTAGAGTGCTTCTCTGCTAACATCTTGATCCAAAGCCCAGTAAAGTCAATGGAGATAGATTTTAGCAGATTCTAGAAGGAGGCATCAGGTAGTAAATGGGAATCAATCACTGCAGTTGTGTCCGTTGTACAACAGTGGTAGTTGAAAGACCCCATTCTTTTCCTTCCCAAGCTCCTCTGGCTTCTGATATTTTCACTTTCTAAGTTTTCTATTGCACCTTTCCAGCATCGTAACTCAAGTTTCAGTGGAAATACCAACATTCTGGCTGACAGATGTGCCCCTTCGTTAATCTAAGAAACGCACAAGTTTGTAAAAGGATTTAGAAATAATCAGAAGTGAAAGATTCCGACATTGTTGGTAAATTATATTTTTAATTTATCTTAAAAAAGAAGCTCTGATAAATTTGCATGTCATGAAATGCAAAATATTACACTCAAAATACAGCTGTAGCATAGAACAAGGCATTTCATAGGAGATTTAGCATCTCACAGTAAAATGTCACTTATGGTTGGGGTGTCATTGGAAGGTGTGTTTTCCTAGTGCTAATGACAAAGTGTTCAGCTGAGTGGAACAGACCTGGTGTTAGTGTAGTCTTTCACCATGTATTCTAGTAAACTTATTTGTCAGTCTTATAGTTTTAAAAAGCAGCAACACTAACAAGTTTTGAAACCTTTTTTTTCCTGAGTAGTGTTCTCTATATTTTTGTTTTGTTTTTAGTGTTCTCTTTGTTGCTTTACTTTCTTGAGAATTATCACTAAAGTCAGCGAAGAGCCTCCCAAAGTGCATTAAATAAGATTTAAACCTGGGGCAAGGATATTTCAGGAATGTAATTTTTAAGTTTAGTCTCAGCAACTGGAACTTCACGTTTCTTCTCTGGGGATTTTTATTCAAAGTGTGCAATAAGCACAGCTCTAAGCCTCGGTGAAGAATGCATTTTGGCTAATTTTAGTTTTATGGGTGTCAGTTAAGAATACCATGTGTCTTTTTGTCAGAAGCCGCTGCTTTGTACTTGGTGGCCTTGTGGTTAGCAGCCTGTCAAACTGGGAGGTGGTTTTCTCTGTTTGAGTTATGTCTAATGTTTATTGGAGATTTTACACCTGGACCATGAAAGCTCCCTAACAAATGTGGATCTGATTTTCACTGCAACATCCTCAGGATTTCTGTTTGACTCCGAGGCTCCTGTGTAAGCAATAGAAGGGCACGTGCCAGACCTGACTATGAATTCAAAACACAAGCTATCTAGAACTAAACCCAAAGCTCCGTACGTGTAACAGGCAAGGATTTTCCTAGCATTTTCTTTCTGCTCACTGAAACGATTTACATCCTATTATATGTCTGATGTGCTTTTCCTTTCCTTTATGTATGCAAAGTCTTGGTACCAATTTGTTACTCAACTCATACTGAAACCAAGTAAAACCCGGAAGAGAACAGAAGGACAGGTAATGGAATGTGATGTTCTTAAACTGAAAGTGAAACAAAGTTCTACCTGTGTCTTTCTCGTATTTGTATGCATAGGGACTTCTTTGGACTACTGCTTGTGTTCTGATGGGCATCTTTGTTTGGCTGGGAATTTAAACTGAAAATCCAGAAAACAGAAGTTTCTTAGAGAAAGAAAGGAAAGGAAATGACTGGGCATCTACAGCACTATGGGAGGTACTGCACAGGCATCGCTTAGCCAGGCAGCAAAAGCAGATGGAACCTGGATTCTGTGTAGACTGGGATCTGATGCAGCTTTGAGCATAAATTGAACTGCTGCTGATTCAGGTCTTTTCTACACAAACAGTTTACTTCTCTCTGGTGAGGAAGTATTTGCATTGTTCGTGTTTACTTCTCATGCTCACAGTACATTTTGACTCTTCCTCTTTACTGGGCAAGAAGGCCGCACAAGATAGCTCATACTGCAGGCTTCCATGCTCAGCTGTTTGCAGGCCGACATTTTGCCGTGATATGGGGTACAAGTATTGCCACAGTCACAAAGATAATCCTGCAGTAAAGCCTCAGATCATGGCAATCCCACATACCGTCAAATTTTGGGTAACTTTGGTGTAGTATTTCTGGAACTGAGTATGTGGAACTTCAGGTACGAACCAAGATACCCTTATGGTGTGCACTGCGTAAGTGGTGGGGGAAGGTGGAGCTAATCAAAGGAAATGGTGATCAAGGATCTTGTTTCTTTGCCTTATCTAGTTCTTGTTGCTACATAAATAATGCAAGTATAAGTGCAGGCACAGGGATCCCACTCTTTCCTCAGTTATGAATATATATTCTTATAGATTCAGTAAATTATAACGAAGACAAAAATTATAGAAGTCTTTATTTTTGTGGAGCTTCTATGACAATTACACAACTCCAGTAAACCTGAATTCTTCTTTGAAAGGTTTATTGTATGAATAACAAGCTCTGTACCGTTCTGAAACCTGAATTAAAACCATCCTTCAGGCTTTAGCATTGCTGGACAGGAATGGAAAGGTGGGCAGCTTGAAAAGAAAGAACAAAGTCATAGTTCCAGTGGCTTTAATTTGTTAAAGATCTTGTTAAGGCTGTAAAACTTTACCAGATACTGTATTCTCTTAGTTTATGGGGGGAGGCCTGTTCTGGTCACTTCACACCAAGCTGTTGTTTCAGTTCCCAGCCTTGAGGTTTATAGGCTGTCATGTACTGAGCTGTTCCTGAACCATGAGTTTATTGAATATTTTGAGGGTTTGAGGTTACTTTTCCTCTCTGTTCTGCCTTAGATTATTAGTAACTACTTAAACCTGAAACAGGTCAGCCAGATCTGTAACAGCAATTTGTGTATTCTTTTCAAAGAGAGAAAAGGTTTTTTCTTTTTCTACAGTGCAATAATTCAAAAGAACAAAGCGCTCAAGAAGCATAACATTTTTTGCTTCTTCTAAGCAACATCTCCTTCTAATAGTATGCTTAATATCTCTGGCATTCATCAAAGGATAATTCAAAAGAAACAGAGCCTGTAGGTGTGATACTAATTATATATGTGAAGATGGATGTTAGGCTGGGGCTAGCAGTCTGGCTTACTGGTGATGAATGTAAGAAGGTAAGGCAAAGCCAAGGCCACACCAATAAGACTTTGGTTTTGCATCTCTGCTTGCTCTTTGGAAATTACATTCTCAAAGTGAACAAACAGACATTTGTTATATTCTTAAACTGATACATAAGATCTGAGTCATAGGTAGTTCAGCTAAGGGAAGGGACTATTGTTTTCAGTAGGCTTTGGATCAGAAACACAACTTACTGCAGAGACAAGGAGAGCAATTAGTCAACCATAGTCATTCTAACTCATAAAAATGTAGAGACTTGCACAAGGACTGATGCAGAGAAACAGGGTGACAGTTATCTTTCCAGCAATTTTTTTGGGGGAGAGGAGGGATGAATTTTGCCATAAAATAACTTGCAAAGAGCATTCTTCCAAGAGCAACAACCACAACTGTTAATGGACTGACTTGGCCTGACTTGGTTCTGCCCAGAGAAGCAAATTTGTGTTTTGTATCCTTTCTTTATCATGCATAAGGAGACCTGCATGAGTATGTAAAGTACAGCAAGCATCTTTTAGCCAGATTGTGTATCTTTTAGTCTCAGTGATGGAGCAGCATGCACAGTGCTTCTGATTTCAGAGAAAGAAAAGGTCCTGATGAGTTTTCCAGGACCTCTTACAAGTTTCTTGAATTCAGTTCACAGCCAGTTGGAGCAAATGGAAAGAGAAATCTCACACATTGATTAGAAGAAATCAGCAACTTCAGATATGTTCTTATCTGGCCTTTGGAGGGCAGTGAATGGATGAGTTTTCCTAAATTCATGCCTTTTGTAACTAATATATTAGCTTCAGAGTATTTGCAGGAAAAGTGAGTTTGACCCATTGTTTAGTAAACCTTGCACTGAGATTGGAATTAGGTGCCTGAAGCTGCCACTTTAGTTTCCTTATCACCTGTTTTTAAAGAATTTGAGTCTGTGTTTTAAAGTATTATTAATAGGATTTTTAAATTACACTTGTGCTTGAATGGAGTAAATGCTTCTACATGACAAATTGATATGAATGTTTTTAATAAACAGAAAATGAGAAGTAGGTTCATCTGTCCCTGCGGGTTTAGCTGGTTCCATTCGTTCTTTTTATTAAATCTTGTCTGCTTGGCACTGTTGTTTGCATTGATTGATTACTTGCCTTAGCCCGTAAAGCTGGGTGGGTTTCTCCTGTGCTACCACTTCATGAAGGAATAAGATCTGAGACTCAAAGAAGTATCTCTACTAATAAAGAGGATTAATAGATACTCTGTGGACCAAAACTTTCCTTGGCTACAGTAACCTAATTCTGAAGGGAGACTGAACAGCAACAGATGAGTCAGAACTGCTACAATTTAGACTATATTTTGTCAGTATAAAATCCTTCTAGCCAATTCATCTGGCAAGAGATTAGAAGCTAAACAAAATGAACTCAACACTTTTTTCTTCTCTCTCTTTTTTCTTTTTTTTTTTCTTTAAAAAGAAAAAAAAAAACAACCTGTAAGATCAGCTGGATAGTAGTAATATAAAACTAAACTATAGAAGAATTCTTCTTTTCTTTCCCTTTAACAGATAACTCCTCTAGATAATAACAGTTCTTTGTTTGGAATAAATGCTTTAAAGTTTATGACCTGTGGCAGCAAGCATTCATCATAAGAGCCAAGAAGGGATGTGTCTATTCTCTGCTTTACCTTTGACAGAGCGTTTTTTATAAACACTTGTACTAGAATTGGAAGAAAGATTCTCCAGGAATACCTGGGACCAGCAGAAATATAAAGATTATGGTAACTATTATTTCACTGTTTTGATATGGAAAAGCAAATGGGAAGTGAACCAAATTGATGATAAAACTGTATTTACTCCAATAACAACAACAAAAAAATCGTTTAGTTGAATTTCAAGTTGAATATTTTTTATAAAGTTAAGAATGAGGACAGTGAAAACATTTAAACATCAGACCAAATTCTAGAGTCCACAGTTGAACAAAATTAGGGTTGCTGGAGCAACGTTGCATTTATACCATGGACTCTGATTCACTGTTGACATTTTATCATGTTCAATTTTAGAGACAATGGAAGAGGTGTCCCAGTTCTAGTGTAATTCTCTATTGTGCATCACTTGAATAGCTTATAGTGATGCACAGACTTTGTCCTGGCCCTCAATGAAGAATGAGTTCATCTTAATTTATAGAAGATGAGTTATGCCTGAACTCAAGTAGACTTTATTAGATAATAAACTGCTTAATTTGGATTCTCTTGTCACGTCAACATTCACAATATGCTCATATATGTGGACATTCAGTGAAGCAAGAGAGAAAAAAAGTGTTTTGGGCAGATGGAAATAAGTAGTTTGAAATCATATGAGTTACTATGAGTGTGCACTTTGATATTGGAGTGGTAATTTGCCAACCAATGTAGTGGAATGGCATAATGAAAAAGATGACCACATCAAGATTGTTGTGACAATGTCTGATTGTTGTTTGTGTGTAATTTAAGGAGTAATCTAATATTCTGTGCTGACACACATCAAAGAAGCAAGAAATCAGTATTGCCAAAGAGAGGGCAGTTTTATAATTTCCAGACTGTCATTCCTATAATACAGTAATACAGGGTGTCATTAATTTTATGTATAATACACATGTTCAATGCAGCTCACTTGCCTTATCTTCACAACTGTATTTCTGCTAACTTTCTTTACATCTTCAGTTTCGTGTCCCCTATTTATCACCAATAGCTGAAGGATGCCATGTGACACAATTGAATTAAACCTATATAAAGAAATGTAATTCAGAGAATATATGTGAAGATAAATAAGATAGTTATGTCTGTGCAAGATAAGACAGTGACCAACTATTTTCAAAACACTGTCCCACCCTTTTTAAATAATATTTACCAGTTTAAGGCTGCAAACCACCTTAATAAGCACAACATAATCGATCCCAGACCAGCAAGAACTTGCAAGTATCTACGAGTAGTTCAGCCATACAAAAAAGACTCTGTGGGCATTTCAGTGCCAGATATGTCTGTTTGTACATGTGCAGTTAGGTGTTTATTTATAAAACTCACACGGTTGTACATATGTTATATGTATATACGTTATAGTATTTAGGTAAACAGTTAATCCAGATTTATTTTCAACATCAATATTAAAAGGCATGCTATGTTCAAGAACACATTTTCCATGGGCAAAGGCTATGCAATTTACTTGTGGAGTTAAAAACCCAAGAGTTCATTGAACCAAAGAGAACTAGCCTTGGTTTTAAAAGGATGTATTGTATGAGTGTCTGCAATAATGTGTATGCACTGAAAAGTGTTCCTGTCTTACATACAAATAAAAGCACATGTGTATACACATATGTATGTGCGTGTATACATATCTACGCTCACAGGCCACCACTTGAGAATGTGCCAATGCCAGCTTAATGTTATACACTGTTTTGCTGCTATAAATCTGTAAATATTTTTAGGATTGATTGAGATGACTCAATTTCCTGATCCAGTTTGCAGCACAACCCGACAAACAAAGCTGTGTTAGCATAACTGGTGGAACACGCACAGAGCCTGGGAGCAGCGGCACGCAGCAGAGGCTCCTTTGGGGGGACAGGAGGCACATGTTAAGTGGCATTGCTACTGGAGACACTATATCCTCAAACCACAGCCTTGGAGATACATACACATGCTTTAAAGTACAACCTTTCTTTTGCATATAATAAAGGAATTCTGACAGCGTATTGGCACACCCACTAGGAACAAAGCTTAAACAGGCACTGTCAGCTGCCTCAGGGCATTACATAAGAATAAAAGATTGAAAGGTGTGCTGTGGGGATGATTCATATACCTGAGGCTTAGACCAGGTGCTCTGCAATTAACTGCATTAACCTGCAGCTGGAGTGAGTTCAGAGTGAAGGTTAGCTATTCTCAGTTCAAATGGTTTAAAATCTGTACTGAGGATTATATTCAGGTATTTATATGACTGGGTTTTTTGTTGTTGTTGTCTGGCTCTGCTGAGAGGTTTAAAAAGAGTGCTGTCTGTATGTTGAGTTCTAATAATGTTTAATGCAGAGTGTACAGGATTCTCCTTCTAAAGTTAGAGGGAGGAACCAGAAAATGACATTTAAAGTTGGGATGACATTTATTTTGGAATAGCCACTGACTTGTGGTAGAAAGAAATAGATGTCTTTGAAAATCAGAATGCTTGGAGGGATAACACTTTTTTAGTTTTACAGAACATGGCAGGGCTTAAAAAATGTACCTGACTTAGCACATGGACAGACTGCATGATCTCTTTTGAAATCTGCACAGGATCTTTTTACCCGCTGGGTTTAATTTCAGAATCCAGTACAGTCATTAAAGAAAATAAAATTATGTTTGTTCTTTCATCTGGAGCACAGAGCAGTATCAATTTTTCATTCCCTCCTCCTTTGCATTCCCCCTTCCAAAAAAAGATGTATAGATGGAAGAATTCACCCAATAGCTTCCCTAAAAATTCTGATCTTCAACAGCTGCTTTGAATTGATTCTGTATACTTGGCTGCCTAATGTGTGCAACATGTCACACTCTTTCTGTGCCCTTGAGATTGCCAAAACTGGGGCATTCTGTGTCCTGAACTTGTAATCAATCTAAAAGAGTCTATCTTTATCTTCCCAAATGTCTGAGTTTTCTGATCACCCTCTCATGAGGTATTAGTACGTTCCAACACTGAGCATTTCTCATTCACCTAACATCAAGCAGAATATTCTTCATTTAAAGATAGGGGAAACACAAAGTCAGACAATGAGCTTGTGTACACAGAAGCTTTTTCCATTAATACTATATTATCATACTTAAACTATTGCCGTTCTGACTGTTCTTCTGCTGTTCCCCAGGCAGATGCAAATATTTCAGACTAAGAGGGTCCTGTTTTCCACAGTGTTTAAATCATTTCCAAATAATAATAAAAATAAATAGGAAAAAAATATCTGAACTGAACATCTGAGAGTGATCTAAATGTAACGCTTCCTCACCATATTTCATACTGATAAAACTTCACTGTATTGGAAGTCTTTATGTGTCTTATTCTATACCATGGTGGCACTTTGTGGGTTTTAGACAGATTTATTCTCAGTCTAACATTTTAACATTTCTCTACTTAGATATAGGAAATACAACCTTGGCAAATGATGTGTGATAAGTTGGGTTGGGTACCAGCCTAAGAGAAGATACTTGGTTTTGTTACATGAAGATGGACTGTGGCTTATACTCTGAGTGCGTGTCAGGCTCAAGTAGCCAACACACACTCCATCCCAAAACCCAGTTTAACCAAGGTCTCTTTTGTCCTTAAATCTAACATCCTGGACTAGAGACTTCCAACCAGCTACAATTAGTTTTTAGTGTCATAGGATGAGAGAGAGACTGTACTACAAACAAACAAACTGGGGCTCTTGTGCAGAACCAACCTTTATATGTGACCTTGTGAAACTTGGTATGTCTGCCTTATCTCTGGACCAGTCCCTCTTATGCCTCTTATACGTGAGATACATAAAGCATCTCTTTTTTTTGTGATTCAGAATTAATAAATAACATTCCAATCAATGGTATTCAGATTTTTCACTTTTCATGTTTGATTCAGAGAATGTTTTCAGAAGAATTGACATCACATCCTTAAAATGAAATTGCCAGTTGGAGAATGTCCAAGCGCAACATTTTGCAGATTAAACTCCTATCATCCACCCATGAGCCAATTCTCTATGTACAGTGCATGCCACACGTGTCTTTCAGACCTAGCTTGAAGCACTGTCCAGCAAATAACAGGTGTTGGTAAACATCTGAGAAATAAAAAGATTAATCTTACGTAGAAGAGGGAGGAGAGTTTGAATTAAAACAGCAGGCCTGTATTTCTTTCTGTGACGTTCTTTCAATTTCTGATGCAGGGTACATGTTTTGTATCACATTTTATCTCCTTTATGCCAGGTATTAAAGCATTTACCTACAGTACCTCCCAAGGTTTTTTAACACATTAATTAACAGTTGCAAATCACAGAGAAACATGGGTCTCTACTACAGTCAGTTTTAAAAAGCTTTCATAAAGAAAACTGAACCCGAGACATGAAGACATCTTATGCTAGGATTCTATTTTCTACTCAGTAAGAAGGGTGATAAATCAGGCTATGTTTATTTTACAGTGTTCTATGATTCTATGAGGGAAAGTATACTGTGGATCTCCAAACTTTTTTTTCCAGATTTCTTTAAAAAATGCTAGAGTAAAATGTTTCTAAAGAGACAACGTGATAAATCAAAGAAAACCAGTCTGGTATTAGGAAGGTAAACGTCTCTTGCCTGACTTCTGAAAAATGATTTGAAAACCTTTATTCAGAACTTCAGAAAAGGATGTTACTGAGGCTGCCACCACCTTTACTGTGAAGTGCAATACAATATAACACGCGGTGCTGTAAAGGAGCTCTGTTGGATAAAAGAGCCTGAGAGATCTGTGCCATTTACTTAACGAACATGCAGGAATCCTGGTATCCTCTGCAGCGAGCAAAGGAGCTGGCCTGGCCCTCCCAGGCTCACATAGCAGAGTGTCAAAGAAAGGACAAAGGGAGGATATGTCAGACAGCTACTGCTGTAATGGTCTCAGGAGATGATGTTGGGCCAGAAAAGCCCCTGCGTTAAGTCATGAATCACCTTCCAGCCCTCCTCCAATCTACTTTTGTTCCTCTGAGGTTTACTACCATTAATTTGACATTGAGGTAGAGAGGGAAAAAACTGAGTCATGGACTGGTAAAAATTAAAATTGATGCTATTATGGAGTCATGCAAATAAAAACAACCGTAAGACAGCAGGGAAGTTGGAGATGGTGAACAGACATGAGGGTCCACGTATGGAGTTCTGTGATTCTAGCTTACCTCCCAAGCTAGAAAGCCATCTGAAACCCATTTTATGTACTGCTAAAACAAATTCACTACTCCATTGGTTTTCACTATGAGAAAGTTTAGAGATTTCTGATGAAACTGTAAAATTGTTCTCTTTATGGTTTTTTGGGACAGACCGACAGGTGGTAAGAACTGAGGGACTTTAAAAGTGTAGAGTAGACTTCTGAATTGGAAAAGACCATAGAAATAGGAACAGAATAATGAATATTTTTGGAAGATACAGGATAAAGAGAACTGAATTTTCTATTGTATCCAAACTCCCTGCTACTCTACAGTTGATGAAAGACAAAGCTCTCTTCTTATGGAGTAGAGATATTTCAAGAAGCAGGCAAGAGAATTAGAGAGTCTAGTTGTCACTGATTTTCAATGAAGACGATTTTTCAAGTTTTGTAGGTCAAAGCTTCTAGGTATTTTTTAAACTATTATACTAAGTCCAAGAACAGTAGAAGTCCAAAAATAAGCTGATTTTCAGAGTTTTGTTTGTTTCTGGATAGGTGTGTCATCTCCTGGTCTGTTATGGAAGTACCAAAACAACACGTGATCCTTTTTATTGCCTTCAGTGTACACAAATTGGGTGACCTTTAGAAAAGTTTAAACATCAGTTTGCTGTAGAAAGTGTTGTGAAAATATCAAAAAATAAGAATTAAGATACTGATAAAAGATTCAATAGGTAAAATAGGAAAGGAGAGGTGGACACAGAAAGATACTTTGTGCCATCTTTGAGGATCTTAAATCATGGGGTTGAAGGCAAAAACAACGCTTCCTCGTCAGAGCACCAGAGATCCCAGCTCATGTTTGCTTACCGTGGCAGCTCTCTGACAAACCTCATTCCCTTTCTAATTGTATATTCTAATTCTTTATTTCTGGCCAGCCCCCAGTCATTCTGAATATTATAGGCTGGATATAGAAGCTGGAATGTGACTGCTTCAACAGTTACAGACAGCTGGAAATTATCTTTTACATCAGTGCCCACAGGCAATTTCTTCCACCACCAAAACAGCATGAAGTATTAATGGAAGAGAGACTAAGCCTCCCAAACTTTCAATCCTCAAGCCTGTCTATGACTACATCTCTCTTCTCCCCTTCCCCATTCCCACCCCCCTCTTTTTCTGGAGATAGGTTTCAGGCCTGAAAACTATGAGTCAGTCCTGGAACCTTCACAAGAAAGCCTAATCTTTCTCATCAAGTTTTCACATGAGCAAAGTAGAGTATTTCTCAGACAAATGGGCTTTTGTAAATTGCCCTGCAAGTTCATGAATGAATGATACTTAGTATTAGGGAAATAGACCTTCCTGTACTCTGCTGTAACAGTAATAAATATATTTACTCATTTTAATTCTGAAAGTCCCTGCCTAGACAGAGGTGCCAAAAAGCTTATGGCATTGCATAGACAATTAGAAGATGCAGTATCAGTAAGAAAAGTGAATTGAATGATATTCAGGTGATCAGATGCATGGCCAGCAGGAAGATTATGGTATTGCAAAACTTTACCAGCAAAGAAGGGAGATTTCCAGAAGATGATTGCTTAGGTGAGAAGGTCCTTGGTGGACCAAGGAGAGCCAGACATCTTTCATCAGCTGCAAGCTTGGGTAAAATAGGGTAACATACATATGTCTGAAATATTGCCATGCACCTCAGACTGCTTTCATCTACCCAGTCTTTTTTCCATATTCTAGGTGCTAATTTAGAGAGACACTGAAACTACAACTGGGAGCCACAGGCATTGAAATTATCTTTCAGGATCTTCTAGAAGAAAAAAAAACAAAAATTCTTTTTTCACTTCTATACAAGCTAGAAGCTGCATATGTTTGTAGTGGAGATGTGTTGTAAAGATACTTCACTGATGCTTTACAAAGAGCATGAGGAGCAAAGATTCTTCTGTAGCAGAATGCTTTCATTTTTCTTAGAGAAAGTTAAGGGAACAGAGATTATCACTTCTCTCCTTTGCACCATCCAGGTAGTACACAGGCAATGTAGGTTATATAAAGCAGTGCCCAGAACCAGGAGTTCCTAGGTTCCCACACCAGCAGTGCCTGATGCAAAGCTGCAAGGGCAGCAACAGCCACCCAGACCCTTGGGAACCAAGAGGCAGCTAGCTTGGGCTCTTACTGCTCCTGCCCACTGAAAGCTGCTTGTGTTTGCAGCTGTATTTGTGAAGAGGTACACACTCATACCTGAAAAAAGATTGTTTTTTCCTTGGAAAGTAAGAGAGGGGAACTTATAGGTGGAAAACAAGGGAGTAAGTGACTAGAACAGAAGTAATCAATCCTCGCTACCATGTGCAGTTTTCCCTACGTGTATGTCTTTATGAGTCTAGATCAGAGTGCAAGATATTATGCACAGTGCGTGCAAAAGGAGCAATGAATGAAGTTTATTGAATAGTGTATATATGGGAAAAAATCTGTGCATTTTCTTTTTTCTAGGCCTTTTCTTGTTTTCAGTCCCTATAGTACTTTCTGTTGTGGCCTGTGCTTTAAAAAGATACTATCCCTGCAATATGAGAGCATAAGTGAGAAGTATGTTCTACTTCTATATAATTTTAGAATTACTGCATTTATTCCTGAGTAGGAATCTTTTTTTTTATTCTGTTTTGGCTTTGATTTTGTTTGTTGTTTTTGCTCCTAACAGGAGAAAAATACTGTATCTTTAAATTAGAAGTAGCTGAATAATGAATCTTGGGCAGTGAAAAGGCTAATGTGCTGTGGAAGAGAAGGAGTTTAATCTAATTTAGTTGGAGGGTGTCTGTCTGTGGTGTTGTTTTCTGGACTGTGGGAATAGAGGAGGGAAGCTGCCCCAGTGAATGGTTCCTCCTGAGCCAGAATCAGTGGGGAGTCCCTTAGATGCCACTGATCCGAAGCCAGGCCATGAAAAGGGGATTAAAGAAATGTTCTGATTTGCAATTCACACTAATGCACCCCGTCGAACCTTTGGTAATATTTCAAACCACATTTCAAGGGAAGTGCCCTTAAAATAGCCAGCTAAATTGTATTAGAGCAATACTATACAACCCACTCATCCATTTATGATTTGTTTTTGTTTTTAATTCTTTTAACTGTTGGTGGTGGTGGCTTTCTAAGGTAATTAAAACTTTTGTGCATTGTGAATATTCGCACTTGCATGGGAATATTTCTCGGTGTGCCTGTCCTATTAAGCAGACATGTTTATTTAAATATTGGAGGAAAACTGCTACAAAGGTTCTGTGGCTAGGAAAAACTGAGCTCATTTGGTTTAAAAAGCAAATATTTGCTGCATGCCATTTAATTTTATGAATACCTCGTGGAAATTCAATGAGAAAGGCAGGATTATAAAATTGATAAAATTGCTATCAGCTTTCTTTTTTTTGTATGTGTGTAATCTTTTACAGTCACTACATTTTGTATGGTTTTTTAATATATATACATGTTATGCATCTCATTTTTGTAACAAATGCTAGCAGATGCAAGCAGTTAAAAAGTGTCTGAATGAATCAACACAAAATATAGATGAGGATAGGATTATTGAATAGGACTAACATTAAACTGATCTCTTTTGTGTACTGAACAGATGGCATGAAATATTAAATCTGAAATACAGTGATAGATACAGGCTTTTTAAAGTTAAGATCATCAATATTAGTTTGTGTTCTGTCATAGCACACTTGTTATAATGGATCATTTAGGCTATTTTATCAAAATTCTTTAATGTATTAATTAACTCTTTAACTCCCCAAGCCTATCATTTCATTTCTCTTCACTGCTGAAGTGTCAGAACATTTTATCTCAAAGGGATTATTTGGGTTTTCTTTAATCCCATTTCAGAAAACCTTGCCTAGCACTGCAATTTCCATTGACTCTAACATGTATAGAGTAGATGCAACTTTGATTCTCACCATTACCCATATCAAAGTATTTTATTACACTGTCACTGTTGTAGATTACACAGCATTAAACTTTGCCATTCCTTGGATGGGGGGAGAGCAGGCTTTTTCCTTGTCTTGTTTATGCTTTGCTATGCCTACAAAATATTTAGTTATGGTTTAAAATTTGACATACCTTATTAAATATTCAGGTTTTTTAATCTTTTGCTTACGGGACAGAAGATGAGCTGGACTTTAAGATATAGATGATTCCTCTGCACATTTTTGGGAGGTGGGGAGATGGATAGCTAGAGGGAGAAATGTATCTTTCCGGCGAGTTGGCACATTATTTGAAATCATGTTTAATTATAAAGTTTCATTAAAAATCTTTTGCTTAAAATTTTAGAAGCCTAATAAGATTTCCATTAATTTAAACATATCACTATTCCCACAACGGCCCAAATGCTTTCTTTTTCCTCTTTCATCCATGGTTAAATATGTAAATAAAATGTCTAAAGTCATTCTTCAAAGAAGACAAAAGAAAAAAGAGCTGAGGGAAAAGACAGCCATAAAATTCCTCCCAATTCTCCATAACATTTGCCAGAGGGGGGCCAACTCCTAGCCAGGGCCTAGCAGCAGGGGTGCCTGGCTGCTCCATAGAATCACACATCTCAAATCCCACACACAGGAGAAAAAAATAAAATAAAATATCTTTTCAGCTGGAGCCATCAAAAGGCTCTTTTCATTTATTAGTTACAGAGGTATCTTCCAGTTGCTGATTTCTCAGCGCTCTCATTTTTCTATAATAACGTTCTATTTGTTAGTTTCACTGACTCAGGCTCGTTGAATGGAATATACTCCTAGATAGCTCTTTAAAAATATAGGAAGTGAAATAAATGATCTAAAGCAGGATGTATTGGCTAAAATAATGGCTTGAAAAACAAGGCTGATTTAAATTGGCACATAAAAGATCAATTAAGAGAGACAGCTATAAAGGTTTGATTGTGTTTTCTTTTCCTTTCCTTTTATCCTCATTTTTATTTGTATTTCTTTTTGCCACTTTGGAGAAAAAGGTCGTTATCAGTGCTATAGAATAAAACATGCCCTGCTTTATTTCATGTATTTTTTCTAGATTAATGTGAACAGTGATACAATGTGCTTTTCAAAAATACTTGTTGAAAATAGGAAAAACAACCTCAACAACAACCAATCTGAACAAAACAAATATTTAATAATTTCATCTTAATCATTATTTAAGTTTTACTTTTAAAAAGTGGCTTGTCCCTTGTAAAAGCTTTCCCCACGCTTCTCTCCTACCCCCAGCTGAGCTCTCCAGAAGTGGAATCAGGATGCATACAAATACTAAGAAAACAGGCTTAGATTAATGAAGAATGGAAATGCCCCAACACACACTCTCTCACACACATACATAGACACACTAAAATAAATAAAGCTTTTTTTGCACATAACACTGCCTGCTTTTATAACATTCCCTAGGGAATCTAAAAGTGCCCAGGAGAGGTCAGCCCCTAAGACCAGTACTTTATAAGCGTGATCTCTTCAATCCACTGGAAAGCCACAAAAAAAAGAAATATTTTTTTAAAACATGTTTCTGATGGCTTTTACTTCTAAGCAAAAACTAACTGCATCTTCAGGGTTTCCAAAGACAAACGTTAGCCTGGGTTTGTTGTCCTTGCTTGGATCCATTTCACCCTTATCACAATGGAGGAAGCCAACAGTTTCCTTTCTAGAGGCTGGTGGGGTATTAGCTCTGACCCTGCGGGATTTGGTAGTTTCCAGGAGAATCCGTGTTTGCTTCGATAAGAACCAGGCCCTGGTGGAGAGGAGCCCAGTTTGCGTGGGCGAGCATGAATCAAGGGAGAGAGAGAGAGAGAGAGATCTTCCTTCTTCATTAATATGTTCGCTAAAACTAAGCTCAAAAGAAATAATAATTATTAATAACAATAATAAAGTAGAGCTCATCTGTTGCCTTCTGATCACAGTGTTCCTTTCAGTCTGTAAATCTGTGAATTTTGGTTTGGCTGGGGATTTAACTTCCTCCTTCTAGCTCTGATGGACCAATAAGCGGCATAAATCTCAAAGCTTAACTCAAAACATAAACAGAACTCGCTGTAAAACGATCTCTGTCTCCCAAATTTGTAAGTATCTTTGCTATAGTGGATGAAGTCACTTTCCCAAGGGTATGTCTCTAGTCCTTTTAGGGTTTCTCATGAAAGGAAAAAAAAAGCTACTTTTCGAGAGATGCCATACTGTGATTAAAAACATAATTGGGTACTTTTTCAGCAATCCTGCCTGTCCTGTTCATTTAGGAATCCGAAACAAAGCACGACATTTGAAAACAGCTGAGATTCCAGGCTGAAAGCAAGCATATTTTATGACCCTGGCAGCGAAGAGTTTATAGCACTCGCCATAAAATGCATCCTCCTCCCCACATCCTCCCTGCTAAAGCATTGCCCTCCCTCCAATAAAGGCAGTCGAGGAGGTACCACCTTCAGCCCTCTTATTAGGAGACACCAAGTCTGCGGCTCTCGCCCTCCCTGGCTTCCTACCTGAGCGAGGGAGGTTAGGCTGACGCCTTCGAGAGAAAAGATCTTGTGAAACTTTCGAGGGAGGGCAACGGGAGGGAAAGGAGAAAGGAAGGAAAGAAAGACAGGAGGAGAGAGAAACAAATGGGGCTTTTTCTAATCTGTGCTGATCAAGGAGAACCTGTAGGGGTCCTTAAGGAGGTTTCGAGGCGTTCCGAGTGATTGGAAAGTAATCACCGTGTCAGCTTCACCTTTCTCATGCAAAGTGGATGTCGTACGCAAGGCGGATCCTGCACAGCTTTTTTTTTTTTTAATTTTTTTTTTTTTTTTTTATCCTCGGACCCAGCCGCCCTGCAGCCCCAGCTGCTCGGCCCGGAGTTCCCGGCGGCGCGGGGGGGCGGCGGGCAGCGCTCGGCGCGGCTCAGCGCGGCGCGGGGGCCGACCCGCTGCAGCCCGGAGCGGCGAGGGGGGAGATCTTCCAGGCCCCCCTCTTCAATGGCTTAGATATTTCCTCCTCCTCCTCCTTTATTTATTCTACACTCGGATAAACCAATCCCCACCTCTCGGCAAGAAAGTCCGGAGCTGTGACCCGCTCTAGGAAGAGGAAAATCCCCGGAGGAGCCCGCTGCACCAACAGCCGCC
>WBMW01002207.1:23744-74295 GCA_013396635.1 Penelope pileata | reverse complement strand
GATCGCTCGGCTCTGCCCCGGTCTCTGCGCCCGCGCTGGAAGGGAGGAGGAGGAGGAGGAAGGGTGCTGGAAAGACGGCTCGCAAAAGTGGAAGCCCGGCGAAAAGAAAGTTGCCGGGCTCCCCGCAGTAAGTTTCGCGCATCTGTGCACTGGGGGCACTTCTTCCTCCCCTGGCTGTTCGCGAACTTCCCCGCCTGCCTCCCTGCGCTGCCGGCAGGGCCGGTGCCGAGCGGCCCGGGCGATGCTGACCTGAGCCCCGCCGTGCCCCCCCGCTCCGCGCTGCCTCCCCGGGGCCGGGCGCGATGCAGCCCCCGCCGCAGTGACCCCGCCGCAGCGACCCCCGCCCGCCCCAGCCGCTATGGGGGCAGCCGCAGGGAGCTGGGTGCGGGCCGTCCTGGCGCTCTGCTGGCTCGCAGGGCGCTGCGCGGGGATCAGCTCCATAGACATTGAGCGCCCCGGCGACGGGAGGTGCCAGCCGATAGAAATCCCCATGTGTAAGGATATAGGGTACAACATGACGAGGATGCCGAACCTGATGGGACACGAAAACCAAAGGGAAGCGGCCATTCAGCTGCACGAGTTTGCCCCCTTGGTGGAGTACGGTTGCCACAGCCATCTGAAATTTTTCCTCTGCTCCCTCTATGCCCCTATGTGCACAGAGCAGGTTTCTACACCGATCCCAGCCTGCAGGGTCATGTGTGAGCAGGCGAGGCTGAAATGCTCTCCTATCATGGAGCAGTTTAATTTCAAGTGGCCAGACTCCTTGGACTGCAGCAAGCTGCCCAACAAGAACGACCCCAATTACCTGTGCATGGAGGCCCCCAACAATGGGTCAGACGAGCCGCCCAGGGGATCCAGCATGCTGCCACCCATGTTCCGGCCACAGAGGCCCAGCAGTGGCCATGACCTGCAGCAGCACAAGGACAGCCTCAGCAGAGCCTCCTGTGAAAATCCGGGCAAGTTCCACCATGTGGAAAAGAGTGCTTCCTGCGCGCCGCTCTGCACCCCAGGGGTCGATGTTTACTGGAGCAAGGATGACAAACAGTTTGCTGTCATTTGGATTGCCATCTGGTCCATTCTGTGCTTCTTCTCCAGTGCTTTCACTGTACTCACTTTTCTGATAGATCCTCAGCGTTTCAAGTACCCCGAGAGGCCCATTATCTTCCTTTCTATGTGCTACTGTGTCTACTCTGTGGGGTACATCATTCGCCTCTTTTCAGGAGCTGAGAGCATTGCCTGTGACAGGGACAGCGGCCAGCTCTATGTCATCCAGGAGGGACTGGAGAGCACTGGCTGCACCATTGTGTTCCTGGTTCTGTATTACTTTGGTATGGCCAGTTCCTTGTGGTGGGTAATCTTGACTTTAACTTGGTTTCTAGCAGCTGGGAAGAAGTGGGGGCATGAAGCAATTGAAGCGAACAGTAGCTACTTTCATTTGGCAGCCTGGGCCATTCCAGCTGTGAAGACCATAATGATCCTAGTTATGAGAAGGGTGGCTGGAGATGAGCTGACAGGGTTGTGCTATGTTGGAAGCATGGATGTGAATGCCTTGACTGGGTTTGTACTCATTCCTTTGGCTTGTTATCTAATCATTGGCACTTCTTTTATTCTTTCTGGTTTTGTGGCCCTTTTTCATATCAGGAGGGTGATGAAAACAGGTGGAGAAAATACCGACAAGTTGGAGAAACTTATGGTCAGGATTGGTGTCTTCTCAGTCTTGTACACAGTGCCTGCAACTTGTGTGATAGCTTGCTATTTTTATGAAAGACTTAACATGGATTATTGGAAAATTGTGGCGACTCAACAGAAATGCAAGATGAACAATCAAACTAAAAATTTAGACTGCATGATGAATAATTCTATTCCAGCAGTAGAAATTTTTATGGTCAAAATTTTTATGTTACTAGTTGTGGGCATTACTAGTGGTATGTGGATCTGGACTTCCAAGACTCTTCAGTCCTGGCAAAATGTTTGTAGTCGAAGATTGAAGAAGAGAAGTAGGAGAAAACCTGCAAGTGTTATTACAAGTAGTGGAATCTACAAAAAACCTCAGCATCCACAGAAAACTCACCTTGCAAAATATGAATCAACGTTACAACCACCCACTTGTGTGTGAATAGGTTTTAGATGAGACTTACAAATATCCACAGTAGCAGTCAAAAATTAAAAAATAAATGGTGCTTTTTTTGTCAGGGGACGGTTTAATATCTCAAGGCAAAAAGTATGTCATGCTGAGTTCAGGACCTGGTGAAATACTGAAGGTAAATGTACTTACGGAAAGGTTTTCAGTGAAAGAAATCTTGTGAACTAAAACAGCCTCTTCTATTACTAATTTTTAGTTACATACTTCATCCAGCTCTCAGATATTTAAAGAGGAAAAAATAAAAAGGCCAAACAAAAAAAAAAAAAAAAAATCCTGTTTAACTTTTTAATATAGCTGTGCTGGATTTCCTACAGGTTTCTGAGTAATAAGATACAGTCAAGTTTTATGGAGCAATGATTTTCTTTTAAAAGCACCCAAGTGAGCATTGTCTCTCGAGGAAAACTAAGGTCCCAAGGAGGCCTTATGCTGTATGCTGTCTGTGAAAGCAACTTCCGTGCTAACTTTGGGAGAGAGAGAGAAATCCTTTACAGCCCACCTCGGCCTAGTGGGTTTGGAGTGCCTAAAAATAGGTTCAATCTATAATGCTCACCAATATTCTTTCACTAAAAGAGAAACTTCCTGCACCAGACACAAACTTTGTGAATAAGAATAATGTGCAATACATTTTTTTTCTTACCATGACATGAAAAGAGAAACAAGTATTTTGCTGTACATAAAGACAACAAAAGAAATCTCTTAACAAAAGAACTAAGAGGTCTAGTCCTCAGAAACCCTTTAGTGTTACATTTTGTGGCTTTTTAATGGAAATCAAGCCAATGTTATACACGTTTGGACTGATTTGTGCAAAAAAAAAAAAAAGGGAGGGGGGGATAGGGGGTGTCAATTCAAAGAGACCCAAAGGGCTTATTGACTCTTTCTATTGTTAAACAAATTCCCACTATGAATAGATCAAGAAGCACTAGATTCTGCAAAGGGAAGCTTTGTATAGAGTGATGCTCTTTACTGTGCTGGGAGTGCACAGTTTTGGCTGTATATATTTGTAATATACAATTATTTTTCATGCTCCACTATTTTATTAAAAATAAAATATGTTCTTTAGTTTGATAATTTTGTGTTTTCTAAACTTTCTCTGATGTGCTTTGTGGTTAATAAACTTGTTTCTTCAATTATTTGATAAAAGCACACTGAATACAGTAGTTGTTATACTTGACTGCAAGTATAAGCAGATAGAACAATAATTTGCTCAAAAGAAATTGCTAGTTGAAATTAAATACATGGGTTTCGAAGTTATATCTCTCTGTGAACCTCTGCAACTGAGAAAACTGAATGGGAAGAAGCTTTAGTGATGTAAAAAAGCTGCAGTCATGTAGGGTAGTACCGTGTTTACAAAGCACTGAGATTACAACAATGATCCTTGGTTAACACCCCTTCCAAATTTGCATAGGGTATGTTCAGCATGTTAAAGCTCGCTGGCTCACTTCAGCAGCTTGAATGCAATTCAGCCTCTACTCTTCAGGGATCCTTTTCCCTTCTATCGTTACTGAGTGTATCAGTGTTAATTGGGAAAAGACTCAGCGAAAGATTGGGGAAGGAAGAGAGGAAATCTAAAGACAGAGCTCAAATACTACTTTAGGAAAGCTATCTGATAAAATTTGTAAATATGTTCTCAAAATGTTTTTAGTGGAACATGATTTTTGTGAACCTGAAGTTTTCCATGCAGTTGACTAGCAGGCTGTGTGATCACCTGGGGAGATGGTGACACAACCCTGCTCTCTCACACAGGCTGTTCTAGCAAACCCCTCATCGGGTATCTCCCTGCAGAAAGAAGAGAGTTCTTAATGCACTTTCACAGAGTGCAGTGCCCTGTGACGATCATCTTGCGGTGGTCAGGGAAGTTACAACAAAAGGACTTTTTTCAGTGGCCTGGTTTTTCAAGGATATCTGCAGAGCTGCAATGTTTTCTTGTAGTATTTTTCAATGTTTCTAGTAATGCCTGGGAACTGGAATGACAAAACAGATCTTGCATCTTTATGTCTAAAATGCATGCATGCAAAGCAGATTTCAATATAAAATTTGTTTTAGGTGAGGGGGGAGGAGGAGGTGGATGTTTTTCCGCCTTTGTGTATGTGTGCCACTGCTGGATACACAGCTCTGTAGATGCCCTGCAAGTTAATCCTGTCAGAGCACACCCTGCTGGAGTCAAAGTAGGACATTGCACTGAACAAATCCACTTCGGAAACCACTGAATTAATGCATTAGCATCTGTGTATGTTCTAGTTAAAATCAATTACATTAGATCCCAGGAAATACAAAGTTTTTAAATAACCTGTGCATTGCAAATTACTGTAGGAGTTCTTCCAACATGTTTTGTTACCATGCATGTCACCTTGCCCGTACTGTGTGCACCTTGCCAGTAACGTGTCTGTCTCACACAAGTGTAATCTCTGATGTAAACGTTGATGTTGGTTTATGGTGACAGATTTGTTTAGAGAGCGTATCAGGCTTCACCTTAAAATATATTAGTCACTGAAGTCAGCATCTCACTATTTTTGCGGACTACAGAAATTCATTTGCTGTCATTGTTGACAAAGTATTTTCACAGTCTGTTACTAGGATTCTGGAAGAGAAAATAAAATGAAAAAGGATGTTCAGCAGTGGCTGAATTCCTGCTGCCATTCTGAGCTTAACCAACTGTCAGCATAGGCCCTTCGTTGTCACCAGAGCAGAACTGCATGTTCTGCTATGGAACTGCCAGATCTGAATGCCTGGCTAGATGTCTGTTTCGTGTCACTAACAAATTCTTGCTAAACTATAAACGAGAAATTTGGATTTTCTTTCTCCTTTGTAGTTATTCAAGGGTTTTTTTGTTTATTTGTTTGTTTGTTTTTCTTAGCTGGTAAGCAAACTGGATTCTTCAAGTATACAATGATGCTGATTTCATTACATCAGCAGTACTGTACAGTGACGGTAGCAGAGGATCATAACAAAGAGACGTTAAGAATGAGTTCGTTCAGAAATTGTACTTCTTACTGTCAATAACTCCCAAGAGTCTTAACACTTTAATATTGAAGTTGCTACATAAGGAATTGGAAGTTGAGGAAAAGTGATACACTTATTTTCACAACATTTCAGTGATTTCGTGAGTATTAATATTTTAATGGAGAATTTTATTCTTGTCCTGGAAGTCTGCACATTAGTTAAAAACAATAATAACTTTGAGAAAATATTTCAGAAATATTCTTTATTAAAATTCTCTACTTTTCGTAGTAATTTTATATTTTAGTAAATCTTGTTGGTATTTTTATCTGTTGAATTTGATCAGATTTTTCTCTATGTACTGTCAAGGCCTATTGGATATTTGTTTGTCAGTAGATTTTTAAGAAAAATATGAATATGTTAACAGTTCAGTCAGTCCATAGGAAACTTGTTGAGGAAGGAATGCAAGTCCAGAACTTCCTTCTGGAGAGGGTATTTTATTGCAACCCCATGACATTTATCTTGAGGCAGGTTAGCTCAGTTAAAAATTTCTCAAAAAAAAAAAAATTCTGTTAGTGTATGCGTACTCTAGCCAAGAATCTCATGCTTGTCCCAGGCTTGTGTGTGAGGGTTCTGTTCTCACCCATGAGAGCTATAGGTTACTCATGAGGGTAGAAATTGTCTTGAACTGTGTAGGCTACGACAGTGCAGATCATGTCTCAAAATTCTGATAGTGTCTGTGTACGTTAGGGACAGGTAGAGGAAAGGCTAAAAGCTTGGGTTTTGGTGAGGGTAGCCTGTTAGAGTACTTTTGTTGAATAGAGATTGTTGAGGTGAGAATGTGAGATCTGCAAGGAAAAATTAGATCTGGGAAAAAAAAAACACAATGTTTTATCTATTTATGTCTTTTTTCTCAGTGAGATGCTGATGCTACTTATAAGTAGAAAGAAAATTAAGCTCAGTACTTTCAGAAGTTTTGTTTTACGTATGGCATATTGGGGCACTTTGAGCAGTACAGTGCAAGCACCATGTCTGAAAGGATGTGAGGAGCTCAATCAAGGAATGTTCAGATCTCTTATCAGATTTTTCCCAAAGTAGCATTTCATATGTATGTTATTATGAAGCCATTACTCACATATGGCTGTCATCCCATGGCTTCCAACTGTATGAAAAGCCAAGTAACAACAACATCTGTAACATACACCCTTCTTATTCCAACACTTAAAATCTGTGGCTTCAAGGGGATAGTTCTGTAATGATGGGATATTATGTGCTCAGGTGGTCTTTTGATGACAGGTGGTCTCCAACAACAGATGGCCTCAAAGGAGGAACTGCACTGCATTTTAGTTGAAAACATTTACACATTTCTCTAAAAAATTTTTGAAATGTTATCCCTGTGTAATGTTCTTAAGTATTTTAGACAGAGTAGCCAAGTTATTAACACTGACAGATGATAAATCAGGGCATCCTTTAAAAGGTGGGTGATGGTGATTATGTGGTCTTGGAGCTTGCTTTGATCAGAAGTGACAGGCCTGTAAGGTCTGTGCCACTCAATCTCCCCTGGAGGGAGATCAGCACCTGTTTGCACTTTGAGGCTCCTCTACCTCCCACTGCCTTCCAGCACTATTTCATCTTTTTTACAACACTTGATGTTGATTGGCTTTAAGCAAAGTCATTGCTCATTTACCAAACGCTCCTTGATGGAGCTTACTCAAAATTGTATTTCAGTTGCAGTGTTTGTGCTATTACACTTAAGGTTGTATCAACACTCCCATTACAAAAAATTATTTTCAGTCAACGACAGAGTTAAAATCACCCTGGGTGATAAAATTAACCTCTTTCACATTTTGTATGTATTTTGTCTTTCATATTTTTGTCTGTATGTATTGCCCAGGAATCGGTTCCGCTTGAGCTTTGAATATCTGTACATGTTTATCCAGAGGAGAGAGATGCTAACAGGTTTGTGAAACAGGCTCTCATGCTGTCAACGTTAGCTGTTTCAAATAGCTTTGTCTTACTTTTGAAGTGTAATTGATACTTCTTGCAAACAGCACAAAACAAGGCTTGGACTACACTAAGAGGCAAAGGACAAACCACAGAAATCCGTGAGTCCATTGGTTACTCAGTGCTGTATATGCAGGACTTTGGTACGGGCTTACCAACCTAGATGCAAATGCAGGCTGCAGTCAGTGGTATCTCATTAGTTAATTTCAGTGTGTCTGAGAACAGTTGTGGTTCATGCCTGTTTGGTTTGAGGGCCCAATTCTGTCTTTCCTGTATTAGCAGAGTTAAAGCTTTGGGGAGTTGTACATCAAAGGCAGGACCGCGTGATCATTGTGTATATTTGTATGGCATTGTTTAAAGAGGAATTCCTTCAATTTGTTATCACTTGTTTCTTCCTTCTATTCTTCAAGATCTTCTCATAGAGCTACTCCACTGAAATCAATGGGTGTCCAACTAATTTTGGTGTATGCTTTGAATCAAACTTCCTATCTCAGGGACGCCACATGCTGTGGGAAAAGTCCTTATTTTGACTTTTTCCCCCCCAAATTGGAACATTTTTTTAAAAATCCTGATATGAAAAAATCATGATATGAAAACAAAATCAGTGAGTGGAAATTATAAATTATTGCAATTATATTTTTAAAGCATGCTACCATGTTAGAATACACATCGTATGTTCCAAAACCAAGTGTCATTTTTGAAATGAAATTCAGAAGCATTGGATGTTGGTAATGTTGAAATGAGAAGGAGTGAAATGGAAATTGTATTTTTTTTATTTTTTTATTTTTATTTTTTGAGAGCAGTGCTCTTACATTTATTGCAGAATGTTCAATATTAATAGACCTACATTTCCCATTTCCTGGCAGCAGAATACACCTTCAAAAATTCTTCAGTCAATTTAAATCTTTGCTTGTGGGCCTTTTGTCACCTTTTCCAAGGGAGTGGACCTGTGGTATCAATGGGAGCTGAGGATGAAGAGCAACATTTTGAGTTGAGCCCACAATGTGCTCTGCGTTTCCTCCTTTCTTCACAGTTCAGCACTTCCCTTCCCTTCCCCTCTCTTCCACTGCTGATCAGTCTTTCATCATCTGCATGTGACTTGCTTCTTTTACCCTCCTCTCAAGTGATCCCATCCTTTTAGTCTCTAATCTGCCCACACACAGCTCTCTGTGGTACTGGCCTGTAGCTCGGACTGCTTTGAGGTTTTTTGTTCAATATAAACGAAAAGATATTTCAAAACTTGTGTTTTTTTATCTTTCTTTTTGGATAAGGAGTGTGGTAAGAAACAGAGGTTCAAAGTTCTGAGCTACCAAAGGTGCTGATGAACACAGGAGACTGTCAGGAAGAGACTGCTGGTTCTGAGCAGATGCCTTAAACTTGAAAATACTATTTTGCTGAAACCAAACTTAGTTCTGTCTTGTATGTTTGTTATTTTACATTTCCTTTATTTGAGACTGATATCTATCTGTGTGAAATTATAAACAGGAAATGGAGAAAGAACATTGAATCAATTGATAAAGCAGGAAAAAATGTAACAACAACAAAACCCACCCTTGCATTCAAAAGCTTTTAGCCTGAGGAGAGGTTTGTGTGCCTCGAACCTTGCAAGATCTTCCCAGGTGTACTCAGCTGAGCCAATAGACATATCTGCTCTTAGCCCATGTTTCTCATATCCTTAGGTCCTCAGAACTCAGAACAATGCTACACTTGGACCTACACTACAAATAGCAATGATGAGGCTGATTATGACTTTCATGGTTCTTTAAACAAATTTTAAAACTGGACTATGTCCTCTGGACTCATTTGATAACATTAGAAGACATGGTATTGAAGTCTGGGCTTTTTATATTATTTCTGTTAAATCAGTTTCCACCTTCTTAAGATTTTATTCAGCCTGGTCAAAATCTTTAGTTTGTATTGTCAGAATGTTTTCTTGTAAATTAATTTTTAAGTAAAGGACAGATTCCTATCGGAGCTTTAGGCTTTTTAATTACTGTAGGTTTGTTTTTTTTTTTTTTTTTTTTTTTTTTTTTTTTAATTACATAATAGAACCTTCTGTATTCCCCGGGATACTCATTTAGTAACGATATATGACAGTTTCCCTAGATTTCTCAGCCTTTGCATCAATATCAATACAGCCTTTTAGTTTCTTTAACAAACCTTTGGTGTTTGACAGAAGACATATTAATAACATTTTCATAAGTCATTCATTGAAAATTAGTAGAGAATAAAAATGAAACCATGGATTGTGCAAACTATACTGCCACACAGCAGTTGGGAAGTGTCTGACAAAGAAATAGTTGTAATCCTGGGCTGCACATTTTGCTTTGCTTCTGTCTTGCTGCTGAGATGGGAACATGAAGAGCAGACCAAGTTTTATGTTCATCTTCAGTGTGTAATAACTCTTCAGGTACCTCCTTTCTGGGCCTAACAGGGAGAACTGTGAGAGACACTTCAGAAGTTTATATGCTATATGGTTGTCTGTGATAACAAATTTCACAATAATATACCTATATGGAAAGGGCCAAATCTTTGCAAATTCTGAGTTTCTCCAAAAGAGAAAGGAGAAAGAAAATTGAGCATAGGTGGTGGTAAGTAGATACTGAGAACAGAGCCGTGGGAGATGAGGGAGGAAGAAACAAACAGCCTCAAGGGAGTTGTCATTGTGTAAGTCATAAGAAAGAGTCACAAACTCAACTGCTTAGTTTTTTTCATTAATATTGAGTGGTTCCCAGGACCATTGGTTTCCATCACACTGCTCTGACCCACTACTCTCCCTACAGATCAGAAGTGACATTCAGAGATCTTCATGTCATGATTCCCCTGTTATTGTGTGTCAGAGCCACAATCTTTACAGTGGAATCTGAGTATGTAGTTTTATGCATAGTATTTTGCACAGTTACAATAGAAGAGTATTATGATGTTACATTGCCAAACTATGGTTTTGAAACAAATTAAAATGCAGTGACACAAGAAGGTTTAAAAAATAATCAGATTTAAAACTTCAGCCATTACTGCTTTTGTTAATTACCTTATCTGGGGTAACAGGTTCTTCTTCATGTTGCTTTGAAATTTTGAGCCTTAGAGCCCACATAGTTTGGACTGTGAAGAGATGTATTATGCAGCTCTTTGATCAGTTTTGAAAATTATTCAGAGTCCTTGATTCGCAGTGTATGATAAAGCAAAAACTTTCAAGGCACAAAAAGATAGGTTCTTTATGCCTTTTTTTAACATCCAAGTTTGGCTTCATGGGAGCTACTGATGATTAGTGACCTCTGAGCAAGGCACTTAACGAAACAGACTCTGCTTTTATTAAGAAGTATAGGAAACACTGAGAAGACTGGGGGATTGCTGTAATTAAATAATAAAGTGGAGATCAGCCCAAGAATGATTATGAGAAGACACCCTCTTCTGTATGTGCACTTATTGGAAAAATGATGAAATAGAACAACTGTGAGTTTGTCTCCTTTTCCTCAGACCGCCTCCATCCACAGGGTTTCAGGCATGACACAACACCAAAGCAGAATCACAGCCAGAGCGAATACTCAGGAGACCACATACTCTCTGATAAAAAAGCATATTCAATTTATCTATAAATATTTTGTGTCTCCTAGAAAAACAAAGTTTTGAAAGCATATTTTAGAAGTTATTTTGAGAACTCAAGCTTTTGTTTCCATTGTACAAATCCTGCACCCAAATCTCTGCCTGCCAAAAATTCCATGGTGTCTCTGGAGCCCTAAAGTAAAACTAATGGTCTTTAGCTTGGGAATCCTAGGGTACAAAAGGGCTGAAAGGGTCATAGTGACCTTTATGTGAAACTCGTTGAAATGTTGTGACGTAGGTTTGTAGCTTTCACCTCTGCACTGCTGCTTGTGCAGACTGAAGATCTCCACTGCATCATGTTGACGTGCCCACGTGTACTTTAACAGCAGTCAGGAACACAGCTCGGGTTTTGTGGCTTCCAGTCCTATGGTAAATCCTACAAGACCCAATCCACAGCCACGAAAGGATTCCTGTTCTCAGACTGAAGAGGACCAGAAGTTTTTTTCCCCTCCGTCACTCACAGTAGCAGTGAATATTTTAGACATCAACATCAGCAGTGACACTTTCTGGGTTTGTGTAGAATTTTGTATTAGTTTGAAGTAATGATGAAGTAGATGTTTCATTTTGGCAAACTCTGTTAGTGTCCCTCTGACCCTCTTCTGCAAGAAATCCCGATCTGACTGCCTGTTCTCACCTTCTTGTGTTAATGATCCCTGGTCAGCTGGGTATTCAAAGCATCAAAGAGCTTCTGTTTGAAATGCAACCTTAAACAAACTATCCTTGTCTACAGCAGAACTCAGAATGCAGGAGACTGATGTTCTGGTTCCTTGTTTGATGTGCTTAACACAACAGACATATCTACAACTTGGCATTTAAAAACGTCAACAAAAACAAACAAGTTTGATTCATTTACATAACAAAAAGTTTCTTGGACTTGCAAGGAGGCTCCTTTGAAATGCACCATTGTTTCTGCCACCGACAGGAGAGGGATCTGTCTGGTCTGGAACTCAACCTCTCCTCTCACGCTACAACAAAAGGTAAAGTTTCAGCAAATGGAATATGTTCCTTCCACAGTGCAGGGTATTTAAACAACAACGACAATAGAAACTGCAGAGGCACTGTTATTATCTTTTTCCTCGACTATTCTTTTTATAAGACTTTGCAAGCTTTTCAATTGATTCTAACTATTACAGACTCCAACTGTAACTGAGGTAGAGGGCTACTATTTATAATAAGGTTCCAGTAATAACCTGGGTCACTACAATGAGTGATTTTTCATGATATCTGTTCAAAAACATCCAGTACTCAACTAGCTGTAGTCTGTGAGTAGTAAAAGTATATGACAAAACATCCCTTTCTATCATCTAACAATACCTAAAATTCTCAGCCCGACAATATTGCATATGTTGATTTTAAATCAGGAAATCATATTTCAAAGCAGGTTCAACCTTTTGGATTTGTACTTTAAACATACAAGTACTGCATCAAGAAACTATGTAGTCAGATTTTTTCTTTCCTTTTGTTTACAAAGAAGGCCTCCCTAAGTCATCTCCTTTTCATTCTGGTCATTTGCAAAAGTAATTTCTGAAAACAACAAAAGCAATTCGCAAAACAAATTCACAAGCTAACAAGAGCAGTTCATGTTAGGAAAGAAATGTTTGGTTTCTGTTTGTTTCTTTTGTTTCCCGTGGGGTGAGCAATACGTAGTTAAATGCATTATTGGTATACCTCAGACCTCTGATGAAAAATAAATGGTAAAGTGACAATAAATAAAGTGACAATAAAGAAATTGCTGTAAATGTATCATGGCACTCCATAGTGTAGTCCAAGCTGGGCCCTTGAGTATGGCCCAGAATCATGAAGCAGCAATTAGAATTTCAGGATTTCATGAATTTAAGTCTTCCATGTTAGACATTTTAACTTCCATTAGTGTAATATCTGATCACCTCGAACTATAACATTTATTAATCTGGATATTAACACCAAAGCTATATCATCCTACTACAGATAGTGAACTGAAATGCAACTCAAAGTGCAGACAAGTCATTCTCAGTCAGTGAGGCAAGAACATGTTAGAAGAGAGGCACAGCTGAACTGCTGCAGGCACTGTGGAGCAGCTGACTCACCGAGGATGGAGGGGTGAATTACCCCAGTCAGCTGAGCTGGGAGCCACAGATACGGCATTGACAACCTCTTGCATCTGCATGAAGCAGTGGTTCCCACAGATGTTGTGGAAAAGGTGCTTTGGGAACACAGCAGGAGCAGAGTCACTGTATTTCAGGAACAAGATAGTGCTGACTGATGATATCTGGCCAGTGTGATACCAGTTCCAGAAAATTCATGAAGCCACTGGGCCCCTTGTTTCTCATGGGGCAAGCTGTTATCTTGGCGATGCTCCCACTTCCTCCTGGATTCCTGTGAGTAATGAGGAACCAGCTTTTCTGTGGAACGGCAAGACTGGCATCTTGCCTCTTTGCTGGCTCTTTCATCTTCAGAAATTCAGTGAGAACAAAACCTTGAATTACCAGTCTGAGACGCAGGAGTGAAGATAAGGCAGAGCAAGAGAAAGAATATGGGTTTTGAAGGGCAGTTTGTGTGTTGGAAGCTTGGAGGGTCTGATTTCCAAAATATTGCAGCATACAGGTCCTATTGTGGCTGTCCATGAAGAGAGGGATCAAGCACTCTCTGAAGTTTTTGCAGAAAAGGTGGTGAAAAATAGATGGTGAGCAAATAGTCTTCTTCACAAGAAAAGAGCCATTTCACAGCCTGGGGAGATAGAAGCAAGGACCTGCTGCACAGAGTCCATGCTCTGTCCGGTTCCTAAAAGCCAGATCACAACAGTGATTGGAGGCAGCTGATCCCATCAGCACGGTGAATCATTCACCCAAAGAAAAGGATAAATTATAAGACAAGTTTACAAAGTCTATTCTAGATCTTGTTCCCCAAATAGAAATCTTTAAAACGTGATAAAATTAATGACAACAGTCTATTTTATTGTGGAGCCTGTAAAATTGTTGTAGGAAATTTAAGGGATTTTGTTGTTGTTATTTTTAAATGTTATCTTTGTTCATGAACCGGGCACAGTCTGGGCACTATGCTTTGGCAGTGCCTATACCAATCAGAAACAGAACTGATGAACTTACTGGAAAAGCATCTTTTCCTGTCAGTTAGGAATTTTGTCAGTGAGGAAAAGGAAAAAATGGCCTGTTTTTCTTTTTATCTACTCCACCCATTAATTAGGCCACACACCCTAGGTGAGGATGGTATGGACAAGAAAAACTGGCCTTAGTGATCTTAATAACTGCAAAAACTGGTGTGACTATTGCACTTTGGCTTCAGCAGATGAATAACCTTCATGCACACAAAAAATACAGAACATCTATAGAAAGCTTAACTTACATTTGGGAGGGATGAATAGGTAAAAGGCTCTTATCTCCAGGGATTTACCAGTTAACACTGTGGTTTGAATTGCACAAGAGTAGGAGGGGAACGATGCCCCTTTCCACTGATCTGCCTCCACCCATGGCAGCATGGTGCTAGTGGAATGTTAGGCATGAAAGATAATTTAAAGCATTGTAATAAGTATACGGAATGCGTCACCCCTGCCTGCAGCTCCACCATCATCTCAATTCATGCCCTAGCCCTTTTTGCTCCACCCAAGCACTGGTTTCCTTCACCCACTCACAACTTTTGTGCTATCTTCATATGCCGGCTGAAACAGCCTCCCACTTGCTGCTGCCTTTCATTCAGAATTATAACCGGTCTGTTCATCATTACGCAGCCATAGGCATAATGGCCAAATTCATGAAGTTACCAAACACTGATTAAATCAATATCATCCATAATCAATATTCTTATCTACTAACAACTGACTTATATATTTGGAATGAGGATAGAACCCAGACTATATGATACAAGTGAGCTAGAAGATGTGCAAAACCCAAAGAAATAGGTATATTAATTGTAAGGAATCTTGGGTCTCAGCTCATGCATCTCCTATGCTGAGCTGAGGTTTGTCGATCCCATTACAGAGGGCAATACAGATACCACAAGGATATCTACACCATGCTCAGAAGAACGTGCAGCTTGAAGCCACTGACACTGATTCTTGTGGAATCAGTGTTTTGTCACTAATGTTGCACTCTTCTGCCTTTCCTTTTTCCAATTCATTGCACTTTACTAACAAAAAAGCAAACAAATTAAAACAAAGGAGATTACCATAGAAGATACAATGGCTGAATTCCTAGCTAAATTGGGAACTCACTGCCAAAGGCTCCATCTGGTGAGCTACAGGCTGTAAGAGAGCAATTCCAGTCCTAGGTGGGCCATATCATTTATCAGAGGGGAGTGCATCCTTCTACTGGCTTTGAATAGCTATGGTTTATAGATGAAAGGTGCTAGTTAAGTTGAGTGAATCAAGGCCAATCAGCTCTTGGCAAAGCTTTAATCAGTAATGGGCCATACAAAATGATCATATAATTTCAGGTTGATGGGATGGATTCTGCTCTTTCTGATAGCAGTGTCATTTAGAAGTAATCCTATCGGCTTCAACAAGGTGTGTAGCTGTATTAAATTATAGCTGGCCTTTGAACATGCTCTCATAAACTATGTATGTGCTTTCTCTCTTTTGTACTTTCCTTAGTTAGACACTGTTAAAAAGTATGCATTGTTTTCCATTGTGAAGCACTGAACCTAAATAAGAGGTAAAATGAAATGAGCTCAGTAAGTGTATGGAAGAGATCATAGCATGGGAGGGAATCTTGAGGCAGTTATTTTACCTGGTGTTTTAAGTCATGAGTATTGGATTTATAGCCGTCCCCAACTGATTTGAGAAACTGCTTAAAATCTGGTTGGTCATGTTTCTTTGTTCCATATTTACTTTTTGTGAACACCATGGTATATGGAATCTCAATAGTTAACTGTAACAGACAGAAAGGATGTTTTCTATTTTGATGTATAATTTGGCTACTTTTTTTTCTCAGGAGTAATCAAAACTCACTGAAAAACACATTATTGAGTTATTACTACTTTTTAATTCATGCTATTCTATTTCAAAACTATGAGTATTATTTCTGTTTGTTTTGCTATTTTTTGTTAGTCTTTTTAGCTCTTACAAAGGAAATTCTCCCCCTATACAGGCTAAAATCTCAACATATCCGAAAACAGCTTGCGTAAAAGCTCTGGTCCTTTCTTTTCTTAAAATGAAATGGAATAGAAATATTGTCATCCTCAGGGTGTACAATGTGAACTCTATGGTTGATTTCTCCTCTCTAGATTTGCCTCACAACTAAGCTGTATGGTATGCTGAAATTTCTTTCTGCATCATGCTTCTAAACCCCTTTTACTATCTTTCTCTGAAGCACTGGAGGCTGGTCACAGCTCAAGAGTGGATTTGGCAAGCAGTAGTGAACTCTTACATCTGCCTGGCTCAGGAGTCTTGCTCACACCCAGAGTTAGGCTGCTTGAGGTCTGGAAAGAAGGAACTTTCAAGTCAGACTGGAAGAGATCATTGAATTTTTTAGATTGTTGCATTTTCCTGTAGTGTGCAATACACTTGCTAGAGTCATTGAGCAGATACACTCCTTAACAGAGACATGCATCACTAGAAATAGACTTAATAATTTCTATTATTTTCCCAATAGTACACAATAACTGTGTTTCTTGGTCTTTTTACTTCAGGTTTGAAATTCGCTGTAGGATGGTGTGAAGGGTCTGTGAAAGGTAGGGAGTAGCAATTTTGTGGGCCCTTCTTGGTGAGTGACTGTTGCTTGGTTGTCTCTGATGGAGGGATTCTGGACTTGGTGACTGAGATCCTCTTTTCTAGTGACAAGCTTGCATGAGAAAGGAAAAAAGTTGGAAAAAAAAAATGTTTTTACCACTACGAAACTAGACAATTGATCTGTGTTTGGATTAAAAAGAGATATTTTGCAGATATAATTTGTTGCTTTTAACCTCAGATGATCTAGAATGTAACAGAAAGGAGGAGAGACTGTGTGTCCATACTAAACTTCGTTACAGTACAAATCTTCAGAAACCCATCCTTTCTGATATTTGTAAACACAGTAATATCTGTTGCTGCAGATGACTAGTTCCCAAGTGAGAATGATTAATTAATTCCACTTAGCTGCCTACTCAGGTTACCATGTGACACAACACAATCAACAAGTGACTCAGCCTACATGAGGATCCAGAAACCTCTAAGCTCCGTCCTTTGATTTAACTACTAGATCTCAGTGAAAGTACAGTGCACAGTTACAAAGGCTGTCAGTGCCACAGAAATGGAGCAGATTACCTAATTACAGATGCAGGCAGGTAATTCAGTCAGTAATTGCTCCGACTACAAATTCAGATGCAAGCACTTGTAGATGCAAGAAGAATGTTTACATTTCTTTGCTTTGATGATTTTGAACTCTGCGTACAATCCTACAGATACCCAAAGAACTGTTGATACCCTGATACATTTTGCTTTCCGTGAGATTTTTCTGCTTTTGCATTTTTATAGGTCCTTTTCCACACAGAATTATCTGCTATTAGGGGAATTTTCTCTATCTTCAAGAATGAACATTGGCCTCATTCTAGGAAATATCACTTATTTATTTCTATTTACTTTCTGTAGGACATAGATTACTTTTGGGCTTTAATGGATTAAGAAAGCAATGTCCCTTATTTTTCTTAGTAATGAATAATAAAAATACTCAACATTGTCTACATTCTATTCTGAGAAACTGAGTACTTCACATAAATATTTGGAAAACAAGATTTTTTAGCAGCTCACTTTTTACTGTTGCTATTCGTATTAAAAATCAATCTGCTGTGATTCTTCAATGAAAGTAACATTATATAGTCCACATAAATAGTAATAAATGAAAAAAAAAGGCAAAGAGGTAAAGAGACAACCAAAACACATTCGACTGATGCAAAGCTTCATTGATTTTTTGGAGATTCCTAAGTTTTCATCACCTGAACATTTCACTCCAAAATATTTAAATGAATTTTTCATGTGGTTTACTTTGAAAGTGGACACTTACAAATTGCACAGAATCTTTTTTTTCCTGTCTCATTGATTTCTACACTAAATGCACCAATTGCACTATTACATAATATTTTTTTAACTGCCAGTTCTCCACATTCAGCTTGGACTTTAAGGACTAAATAACATTCTTTCCTTTTGTGCACCATCAGTGTAATTAAAGTGTCATATGCCAGATCATATTCTTAGCAATAGCCATGCATCACATTGATCTCATCAACACTTAAAGGTTCTTTTGCAATTACTGTTTTCACAGGCATAAATAATTGTCCTGCGGTGGACAGAAGGATGACAGTCTGACATCACTGAGGCAGGGAGGCCAAAACCAAGCAAAACAACTAATAGGTTTCATTTTCTCTCTCTCTCTCTTTCTTTTTTTTTTTAACCTTGAGTTTTGATTTCATTTTGATTATTTTCTTTAAAAAACAGGATGCTATTTTTTTTGTTTTGTTTTTCTTTTTAGCTCTTACAAAGGAAACTTCCCTTCTATCCATATTAAAATCTCAACATTGTTTGCAGACAATACGTTCCCTACAATTTTTGTGCTTCTTTTATTTTTATCATCTCCACCAACATTTCGGTGTACAACCTGAACTGTATTTTTAACTTGTTTATTTCTCTTTAGATCATTAAATCCAAGCTGTACAGAAAGGCAGAATTTTCTACTTGCGTAACACATCTAAAATCTTTCTTTTCTTCCCTGTATACAGAAGTGAAGATTGCTCATAATTGCGTCTCAGTAGGTATAACCCCTTTCTTCCAATACCAAGGAATTCCATCTCATCTAAATTTTATCATTAACGCATTGCTGCAGAGATTATCTTCCTGATTTCTTGGTTGGGATGCGTTGTGGCATTCTCTGCTGGTGGCTTGCCTTCACAACATGCCCCTTCACCACTTCAATTACTTTAAAGGCTCTTTGTGGATTTGTTACCCAACATTTCACACACTAGCTAGGTGTTATTTCCACAATTACTCCTTTTGATGCCACCTTTATCACTTAATTATTATTTTCTCATCCAAGCCTCTCTCTCTGTATTGCCTCTGTGTATAGGTGGAGCGCTCTTAAACATCTCCTAAGTAATTGCATTGTAATCCCTGTAATACCTTTTGAAAAGTCTATTCCCCTGCAATGCCTTCATTAAACATTTTGTGTAATATGCTTGCTCCTTTCATGCTGACCAATATCAATTGTCAGGTTCCATGTGTTTTTCCTGTCAATCATCTTCCATAAACTCTTTGGGGAAAGAATCCCCAATTCTTCTCTGTGTTGAAGCATTGAAAATTGGATTCTGATCTATCACCAAGGCTCCCTAGCATGACTGCAATGAAAATAATACACTATTATAACATTTTAGTGTAATTATGTGACAACTTACATTGTGTTTGGTAAGCTGGATAATCAAATCTGCTTCAGGATATGAGATGATTGTCACTTTAGTTGGGAAGGAATTACTGTATTCACTTGTAAAGGTGAATCCTTTTCTTTTTGCCTCCCTCTAAAGCATTTGTTATGTTTCTGAGTCATAATCACACTCCATCACATTAAATGCTTTTTCAGAAGTGATGGTCTATGATAATTCTTCCCCTTTTGTCCTAGCTTAGTCCCCATTCATTTCTATGTCAGTTTTTAAGTTGCTTTGGAAATCCCATCCTTTTGTCACCTGACTTTAATCCTGTTTGTCTATATGGTAACAAACCCTGAGATGCAGTTCAAGTATAAGCTATGAAAATTTATAAGAATGCTGACAGTTGTACATCTGGAGTGACAAGTGCAAGAATGCAAACCATAAATGGAGTTGGATAGTATTGAAAGCAAAGGTATTTGAGCCTTACCTCCTCCTGCTGCCCAGGAAGAGAAATTGCATATCTGGGTTGTGACTGAAAGGAGGGAGATTGTTTCTGCAAGTGCTAGGTGAGGAGAGGTCTGGAGATGGAGCCAGATGGTAAATCACAGAGGCTCAAACTGGCTGTGTTTGTATCCATTCCTTAACAGGCTTCTGATCCTTACTGGCAAATATCACTTTCAGCTGTTTTGGTTAATCTGTTTCCTAAATCATTCTAATGGCAGCCAGCAGTTTCCATACTAAGGTAAGTGTGATATACTTGCCAAAAAGTCCTTACTGTCCTACACAAACATGTACTTCACACAGGCAGCCTGAGTAAAAGAGTGAGTAGACTGTTCTGAGAGCAGATGTTCAGTAAGTTTTCTGCTTATAACACTGTAAGGAACTTGGAAGGTAGTTAATAACTTACCCACTCTGATGTAGGAAGTCTGCGTCCGCAGAGGGATTAATCCTAGGCTTTCTGATCATACTCCAGAACCTAAATCTGTAATAGGGTCAGGACTATTTTCTCCTTTGAAAATACTCTAAAAGTACTGAGTGCCTGTCCAGTTCCCCTCATTTCAAACATGAATCAGGTGCTTTTCAGATATATGAGCTCTAAGGATTAAATGTTCCTTTGTCCAAAATCATTTAGCATGGAGACGTGACACCAATGGAGACGTTTCCCTTTCCAACCCTTCCTGCATTGCCTGTCAGCATTTTCATATTGATTCTCTGCAACATGCAACACTTATGATGGCAGGAATGATTAGTATTTGGCTTTATTTATTCTTGTATTTTGTGCTTTTTAGAGGCTTACTGTGTCACAGACAGAATAAACGAAGTCAGCCTGTATGGGATGATTAGCCTATACAATTAAAGCCACTCAAGAAGCTGAGATCATCCATTCTGACACAGCCACTCTGTCTCTCACACACGCACTTACACAGAGAAAATGATCTTTAGCTTACGAAGGAACAAAGCTTGGTATCACATCCAGCAGGCCCCATTCAAAACCCAAGAAGAGGATGCCATCTAAATTCCTGAGAGTTTCAAGCCAGTTTGTTGGATGCTATGGATGCAAAAAGCCCTTTGGTGACACAGTCACTCAATTGAGGGGAAGGGAACAGCAGCTCTTGAGTTACTTGCAAGTTCATCAAACAAGGCTTTCTTTTTTATAGCCTCTGTGTACTGCTAGCCTGTGGTTCCATGTCCTGTTAGAACAGATTGAAGGAATTCTCATTCCTGTTTATTCTCGTCCCCTTTGATCTTTTCTTCTGAATCAGTGCTTTATTTTGGTAGTGTCCCGAAGAAGGACTGTGAGGTTTTCTGGTTTACTAATAGTAACTGAGGAAGAAGGAGAAGTAAAGTTTATTTTGTTAGGTTTTTCTTTCATAAGTGATACAAGGTCTTGCACAGTGCACAACCATCCAAGCACCAAATCTATGAAACTGAACAGATGGTAATCTGTGATGAACAGGCAGAAATGAGCAGCTGTTGGAAGGGAAGCCAGGAATCAATTTTGCTTGACTTGTGGCCAACGCAATAGTAAGACGGTCCTAGCTTTATACTGCTATTTTTGTGAATTGTCCCCTTTAGGCTAGATTTTTTAGGTAACAGTTGTAAGAGTTGTTTCAGAGGATCGTTAACATTGTTACCTTTTGCTACAGTGAGTAGCTGTGAACAATACAGCAATAATTCTGGAGCAAGAATCTGAAGGAAATAAAAGGCTGAGGAGAGGGGTTGTAGAAGGGCAAGAAAGGACCTCTGAAAAAATAAAGGAGAAAGGAGCATCATTATGGATCAGGGATGAAGTGAGTAAGCAGAACAGCTTTCATTCAGATTTCAGACACATTTACCTTCCCCTACAGATATAGGTATGCAGATATATTTAGCTCTCCTGCTACCATTCATATCATACCTCTGAGTTTCAGTTCTGGCTCAGGACATCTGTGTGCTAATGTACACCAAAAAAGACTGTCCCTGCCCTAAATAACTTTTTCTGACTAGCACAATGTGATATTAGCAGGATTTTGCAGCTACAAGAATTGGCTGTAAAAGGATATTAAATCTAGGCCACTGCAAAAGAATCTAGAGAAATAAGGGGAGGGATAGAAAAGGAAGGAGAGAAAGCAAAACAGTAAAGATCATCACTGGGAAAATATGTCCCACTTTCGAGGGTTTTTTTCCATGTACTCCGTTCAGAAAAGCTGCAGGTGAAGATGAAAAGGAACTACTATAAATCACATTACAAAAAATGGCAACGTGACAATGTGAAGAAATAAAAGAAACAAGCCAAATGGTTTGTGAGACAATGAGTGTGGAAATACTGGGAGACATCAGCACTTTGGTAGTAAGTGTTCATTTAGAGTAGAGTATAATTAAAGACAAAATTTATCCTACCTGACAGAGGGAATAAATTGAGTGCACCAAAATATGCTGCCCTACACACTGATGAAAGGACAAAATAAAATTTTCTCATGCTTGAAAATTACTGGAAGTGTGATGACAAGAGTAGATGTTACTAAGGAATGTTCAGACAATTTGAGTACAGGGTGTGATGTCTCTCCTTATGCAATGGTAAGTATTGACTTAATCTAAGCATGCTTTGAGCCTGTTACAATTCTGTTGCTTCAACTTCAGCACCAAAAGATCACATGGAAAAGACCAAGTACAAATTTTAGAAGGACACAAAATTTTTCTTGATAAAACGGGTAGAGCAAAGCATTGGCTAATGTATTTTTTCCTAGGTTAGAATGTATTCAAAGAGATAGTATAATATACAGCGTTAATGTTATAAATTGTTTAAGGGATTAGAGAGATAACTAGGAAAGCACTGAAACATTTGCTGCCAGACACCATGCCTGCCCAGGACCCGGCCCTTCCCGAACTGTTAGGACAGCACAGTGCAGGTCCCCATTTGGGGGATCGCTGCTCGGCACACTCACTGCAGGAACAGTACCACTCCTGGGCTGATGTGGAGGTTTCCCTGTCACTGGTCTGAGTTGCCTGGTTCCCACACGGCAGAAGAGGCTATCATCTGGATCAGCCATCGCATAGTCTGTAAAATAAAAATATTCATTATTTTCCTATCTCAGATCCAGATTCTGCCTGCCGGGAAAGCTCAATGCAGCTTAATTGAGTGAGTGGGGTGGTATCAGTAACAAACTGAACTTCTGATAACTCAGTTGAAGCAGAATGTTTACACCCACTAGATTTTACCAGTGCATCAGTAAGAACTGGAATTTCCAGGTGACATGAAGAAGAGCTTGTTGGCCCAAGAACATACCCGTATTTTTTCTGCAGCTGTACCTCATACTCTCATACAAGATATTACCACTGCACACCAACGAGGTCTCTCCACACACTGTGAGGACACTGCAGAGCTCCATTGCTATTGCATCAAGTGAAAGCAGATGCTGGTGTAAGTTATTAACTGTCACTTTCAATTCAACCTGACAAGAATGAGTTAATGGAGGAGCTCCATTACAATGGTAGACAGGAAAATAAAAGCCACACAGAATCTATTTTTCTTGTCTCCCTTGTTTTCAAAGACAGTGCTACTGGCATAACACAGAATGCCCTGTTCATTCATTTGCTGATAATGCTTCTCCCTTTGGGACTGAGACACAGCTCCTTCATGGATATAGAGTAACTTATTCAACCACAAAGAGAAACCTCTTCCTTCCTTTAAACTGTTCTCAGACTACCAAAGCAGCTACTGATGCTGACCTACATATTGCTGGCTACTTTTCTCACTAATAGCAATTGAAAAACGGAGATAACAATCTCGGTTTTTTTCAAGAGTCTAAGATCTTGTAGCTTTCATTCTTGTTTCCGTTGTATTTGCCAACTAAAACTACAGGATGTATTGTACTAAGTGAGTCTACACCAGAGAATTTTAGAAAATACTTGACCTCGTGTATGATTTGTAGTCATAAATACAAATTAGCAGATTTAAAAAGCCACAAGGAGCAAAGGATGAAACTGGGCTTCAATTTCACCAATGGAAATACAGAATTCTTGCATTCAGATAAAGGAGTTCACTGTGAAATAGAATAACTGAGAAAAGGTTTTTGTCTAATAGTTACATTTGGCTGAAACCAGAGGTTTTTGTTGCTGCTTTGCCACGCTTCTTTTTAATCACGTAAACTCATGTCAGATGATTTACATGGCTCCTCTCTGCCACCCTTCCAAAGTCCAGTCACACTCTGCAATGTGAAGTAATTGAGGGGTGGCTGTGTCTTAGAGTGCTGTCCTGCAAAAACGCCTGAGTATCTCATATATTTAAGATTTAAATAGTTCTTTAAGATACTTGATGGAAATTTCATACATGTTTAAAGCCGACTGTCTCTGCAATAATTTGGCAGTGTATGTGTGTGGATCAGCTGCCATACACAGGTTTCTCTTCTGCAACCACGGGATTTTGTGTTGTAAAGCAAAGGTTTAAATAGCCAACGTTTCTACAGATACTTAAGCACAATTGCAGATTGACAAATGGCATAGCAATATATTGCAGAAATGAGTATGTCTTAGTTTGGAAGTTTTCTTCATGACTCTTACTGAGAATGTTTCTTTTGAAAGCTAATTACCTTCTTTAATACAGCTACTTTCAGAAAAATGCTAGCGACGTATTGGGAAAGCGCACTTAGGCATTAGACACGACCAAATGCAACATGTTTCCTGATCTGCATGCTCTGTGTCCTGTATGTTGTTAGAATAGTTACCAACATCAGATCTTCCTGCACTGCTACAATGTTGGAGCACCTTGATACCAGCTTTTCTTTCTGAAAAATAACAGAACAAGAAAAATCCTCAGAAGATCACCATGAGATCCATGGAAGATCACCATCCTCTTCAATATTTTTCTCCATACTGCCCTCTCTTTTCAGCTGGCATTCTTAAAGATAACGTATTTACATCTTTAAGCCTTTCTGCTCATCTTTATGAAGAAGTTACACCCATACACATCTGCTGAGCCATTAAGTCAGCATCAAGCATAGTGTTACAAGTACCACCTACACCAGTTGCTGTAGGTGGTTCTTAAATTTCAAAGACGGCATGACAGGAGTTCTTAACAACCACCCTTAACAATTCCCAGTTAAAACTCATTCTCATCTTGCACTCCATTCTGAGGCTCAGCCCACTGGAGGTTTCTTACTGGGGCAATGTGCATTCAAAAACCTGAAAATGCATGAATTCATTTGGAAGTAACAACTCCTCTCATCCCCTTTAGAAGTAGGCACATATAGATTCAAAGCTATGTGATTTTAAGCTCTCTTTAGCCCCATTTTTCCGTCCAAGTTGCTCTTGATTTTGGCTCTTTGTTGCTGATTCCTCCCCTATCCCTTTAGTACTGTCCCTGATTTATATGTCAGTGCTGAGTGCATCTGATCAAAACATGGCAAAGTTGCTGGTTCAGCACTCGCAGCAGGGGATGGGAGAAATGGGCTATGTCTAATCCTACTTTGTAGTCGCTGTCACAATGCTGTGACGCTGCCAGTTGGCAAGCAGGAGAACAGCGGAATTTGGACCAGTTAATGACAGGTGCTCACAGCACTGCTAGGACAGCACGTGCTGGCAAACAAGTTTTTTAACTAGCCTGCTTAGCCTTTAAACTAAAAAGCACATTGGTTTCAAACAACAACCCACCACTGAAAAGAGTTTAAGATACTGCATGTGGCAGGAAAATTGAGCAGGCTCCCAAGCAATGGCTGGGGGTGTGATTGCACTAAATTATATCTATATTCAGCTCTGCTTAGAATGAAGTAGCTCTAAGAAGCTCAGCTAGGTAGGGTGTTTTTTTTTTAACTTCAGCCTAAGAAAATTTTGTGGGAGGAGTCACTTTGGAAAGGTGGGAAAGCCTTTACCCTCAGGTTGCCTCAGTAAGAAGCTCCCGCTGTGATACTTGAAAGCCCAATAGACATGTCTGAATTTATAATACACTCTTGAAGTATTCATTCATAATCCTGTAGGGATTTTCAAAGCCACAAAGAGGATGTATTTCTTTTAACTGGCTACAGGGAAAATATTAGTTCCTGCCGTAATAAACAAATAGTCTATTTTGGTGCAAGAAGAAAAATTTGAAGAGTCAGGGCAAAGAAAGGGGAACATTTCTGACACTCTTGGAAGTTTCTGTTATTCTAAAATATGTGATACCCCCTGAACTGTTTCTATTTTCTCCCTGTTCTTTACTCCCTGACAATTCACTGTTACAGCCTGGACCTCCACCACTGTCAGTTGAGTTCACTGCAGCCACAGTGTGGGTGGTGGGGAGGTATTATATTTGTATTCTTATTTTTTATTTGTCCCCACTATCTCCAAGCATATCACGAGGCAGCACATGCAGCACTGCACCTCTGCTTCATGCAGCCACTTCTGTGTGCTTCCACAGCTCGTATGGGCTTGTGCAGGCAAAGTCATTATGGTCAGCAAACGCAGACCTCAAAGAAGATGAGCAAAAACAGTGATGAAGGGTAGAGGCTGGGAGTGCTATATTCCTTGTACAATGGGATTCTATTGCCATAAGATTAAGTTGCTGAAAGGAAAATTAGCCATTTCTAATCACTCTGCCAATTCCTAGCCCGTGCCAGTGAAGTACTCCCGCAGACTTTTACCTCTTACACATGCTGAGACAAGCCCTAATATGTATCATGGATGGTGGAATTCAAGTGGTATACATCCTTTGTGCTTAGCATGAACGTGAAATGAGTTTCATAAATGGAGCACAGTTCTTTGCCAACCGGTGAGATGGCTGCAGACTGTCTGCGCTGCTGCTGCTGAATCCCCTGTATGTATGCAGTGGGACTTCACCCTTCTGCATGATGGCCCCACACTTTCAGCAGCCCTGCAGGAGAAGTGAGCTGTAACAAAAGCCCACACCTTTACCTCCAATCCATACTGCCATTCTGAGAGGAGGGGCCTGTCCCATTCATATTTGGTTTAATTTTTTTGTGAGTGATGTGATTATCTTTTAGAAATAGAGAAAGAGCCAATTTAAAATTCACCTGTATACTTCTTGTATTTATCTATTATAGATCATTTCATATACTTCTTAACCTACCCTTTGGATAAGGCGTGACAGCTACTTAGTTTAGCCAGCCCTAGCAGCTCTGGATAAGAAATGAGAAAGAACAGTATAACTAAAGCTGCAAGGAAGCTGGAAGCAGACACAGCGTAACTTCATCCATTTTGATGAGAATCAGAAAAGATTCACCCAGAGGAGAGTGCATAGCACCTCTCTTCCTCCTGAACTGCCCTCTGATGATCACATGTGTTCAGGACCAAGCTGAACTTGTTAAGTCACAACATTTCCTATAGCACAAGTTGTTTTTGCTAGAAGTCTGTTAATCCAGTATGGAGTCAATCCAGCTTTGTTCAGCTTGTGAAATATGAGCCCGAGGTGGAACAGATGCAGATCATTCTATTTGCCCACATCAGAGATCCTTTACAAGATATCTATCTCAGTGAAGATACTGGAGAGAGAATTAACCTACTTGAATAACTAGTGGCTTTAACTGCTCCGAGTTAAAATATTCCCCTGAAGAAGGGAACTCAGGTTTCCCTGGATGGCCAATTATGCAGCAGTACAGGGACAACATTCTCATTGTTGTGTTGTAATTTTGCATTCAGTCAGGCTTAATGAATTAACATGCACTGCAGCCTGGTGTGAGGGCTTACAAACAAATATATTGTAGTCACCAAAATAAATGTGGCTCTATAAAAGCTTGGGGCGGCAGAGGGGAAATTGGTGGACTAAGCTGAGCACTAAGGTTCCTTATCAACAGAGGACAAGGTTTGTTATATTGACAGTAAATAAAAAAGCACCCAGAAACCAGGTAAGCAGCTGAACTGCAGACTGCAATGTAAGCACTTCAAATTCACCAAGGCAAATTCACCTTGCCATCTGAACCTCCCATCGCCCAATCTTCTCTTACCTTATTTAGAAGCTGAGTAACAGCAGGGTCTTATCTGGGGAAGTCACTCTCAGCTCAGCTGGGGAACAGGATACTGGAAGCAGCATTTTCCTCTATAAACACATTAATTGGCGTCCATTTTCCTCACTCAACATGTGCACAACTTGCAACACTAATGGGAGCTATGCAGGCTTGTCAGTTTGCTGCAAACCTCTTTGGGCCACTGCAAGCTCAGCTGTCTTTCATTATGTACACATTCATCATGTTAAACAAGATTAATTTTTTTCCTCAGAAATAATTTTCTTACTCCTCCTGTAGTAATGCAGGGATTGAGATGAAAGCTGGTATGTCAGGTCCGGATTCAAAACTTCATTGCTAGTTGTTACAAGACAGAACAAGGCATTTGCCTCTTGAGTGACATTCATATTTTCAGGACTGAACTTCATGAATTAGAACAGCGAATAAAGAAACTAAGGCCTGGGTTAGAAGATGTTAGAGGTTAGAAGACACTGTCCTACAGAGGACAGTCCAGCTGTAATGACTTTATAAACTAATGTACTTCTGCATTTTGGATCTTACAGTGCATGTGGACCACTGGCAGGTTGAAAGGGTGCAAGAAAAGACAGATACAGGAAACCTACAGCAACACACACTAGCAAAAACACACCATTCTCTTTAAAAGGGAATTTGATTGTTATGAAATATGCAGACATTTTACAGTTGTGAAATTCACCCTGAGAACAGAATTTGGTCCATTTTTCCACTCTTTATAAACTAGTTCCTTTCTTGAAATTCCAGACAGTTAAATTGTTCCTTAACTGCCTACATTGGAAAAGTTAACCATAAATTACCCTTGTTTGTGAGCAACATCTATTTGTATGCATATTTCATATAATAATTTTCCATCTTAGTGAACTTAAGTTCACATTCAAAGACCTTAATGTGAATTTTTCTATTAAATCTTTCGTAGGAAGTCATTTTTTTTTAATCACTCTCTCTCTCCTTTAAACTTCTCTGGATTAAAATAATTACTTTTATTAAACGTGTGATCAGAGACTCACCTGACCTGCCTCTGCAAGAGACTTGATGACGCCCAGGTCAGTATTTTCCCTAGCAAGAAAGCTCTTTGTACAGCTCACCCTGGGAAGCTGCTGAACAGCCCATGCTTCAGCTAATAACCAGATTACTTTTCCCATTTGTCAATTACAACTTCCGTGGCGCTTGAATGGCAGAGGAAATTACAGCAAGTGGAAAATGAGCAAAGCAGAAAGGACAGACACTTCAAAAGACAAAGATTTTCTCTGCCACAATTATTTTGCAGCTGCCATTAGCTGATCAGACCCCACTGACACCGTAAGGAAATATCATTGGGGGATGTTAGAACCAAGTTACAAAGTTAAGTGAAAGCAAACTGGAATCCTGACTTCCATTTGAAAGAAAAACATTGTCTTTAGATGTATACATGTGGCAGTCACAGATGTAGATAAAAGCTGCAGATATGCATCTGGGGCTATGGCATATAGTCTGTGGCACAGAGTCTATGGATTGAAAGACTTGCATCATAGACAGAGTTGGTACTGCAACCCATGATTAAAGATAACCACATTAGCCATAATATGATCCTGTGCTAAGAAATCTGGTAAAGTTTACTTTGAAACTCTCTACAGACTTTATACTTTGGCAGGAGGATGTTTTTTGCATTCTGCATAGGCTTTTTGCTTTCCCTTTGAAAACCCACATTAAGCTATCCAAGATAAAAGCTTCGGAGATACTACAGCTTACACATATGTAGTAAAACCTCGTGAGAGTTTATCATCCAAAGCCTGTAATGATTCATCAGTCCCCAAATCTCTCACTGAGTCTGGATTTGATTGAACTGTCCCTTCACCTGCTCCATCCCTGAGACTGACTGGACCAAGAGAATACTGAAAACTACAGGAGGAAATAGGTACAGGAGTGTCAGGAGAGAACAGAATTGTCAAGATGGGAGGGAGGCATGAAAACCCTGGGGAATTTTAATTGCATAAAGCTCTCATTGAGACTGGAATTATCAGGACAAAGAGATCGGCACACAGAGTCAATGGGATCGAGGGAAGAAGAGCTCATGAAGAATTTAAGGGGTGTTTTATCAAATGCTTGCAGAAATATGGAAGATGGTTTCACAGTTAAGGAAGCTGTCCTGGGGAACTGAATTCAGCTGCAGAGTGTAATGCCAGTGCAAACATTTAAACTGTATTTTTCAGAAAATATAATTAATTTATGTTGTCCCCGGTCCGTATCTAACCAGAGGCTCTTAAGACTGATTTGCAGAAGTGCGGAGCAATTTACACTTCATAATAAAAACTACTCCAAAAAAAATCAGGCCTTCCATGTCTCAAAGCTTAAATAAATGAATACTTCCAGCCTGAATATCGCTGTGCAGTTCTCCAGCTGTTAAAAAGGGTCATATTCTCTCGTCTCAACAACATATGCTAAAAATAATTTAATCTATGTACTGAATGACAAAGATCATATAATAATAAGACATGCAAGGAAAAATAGAACTCGCATGATAAAAACTGCTGTTGATGATGCAGTGAGGGCTCTATAAAAGCCCCTTATCATTCAGTAATGCTGCTGGTACTTCCCTGTGTGATCCTGTTGTGACACAAGAGAACACACCTGCAGCCACACCCTGATGGGCAGTGGTGGAGGCAGTGCTGCTGCTTCCTGCTGTGCTGCTCTTACCTCTCTCGTGTACTATTGCTCAAGACTGGGACAGCCATTGCTAGAGCAATGGTCCACAATACTGTGTCATCATTTCAGAGAGGCTGCATCACTGGATCGAGAGATGTTGATAACGAGTTTTCATTATTAGTTGAGAAACTATGGAAATTAAGAAAAGACAAATCCTTTTAGGTTTTCTTCTACATTTTTCTCCCTGTCCTCCTCCACTCCCCAAATCCTTGAAAATCTTTAAGGAGAACTTTGAACCAGGAAAGTGAGAAATTTATTAGGACAGTCATTGTAAGTGTGCGAGCCATGGCCTAAGGGTGATGACTACAAACAAGTGCCACAGATTTATGAGCACAGTGCCACATCCATCCTCATGGGAGAAAAGGTTAGGTCATCATAGTGAAACACAGGATTTAGAGCCAGAACATTAGGGGCGTTCTAATCAGCAGCTAGAACAGGTGTTACATGGGTAAAATACAGCACTGGCCGTAAAAAAATACAGGTTTTTTTGCTAGTTGTTTTGCTAATTTTTGAGAGGGATTTGCATAGCTCTTTTTTTTTCCCCCTTCTGTTTATTTTACATTATCAGCTCTTATTTTTATATAATCTTTTCTAAAATCTTTGAAAAAACAACCAACACATTCTGACTGCATACCTTCTGAAAGAGCTTTTCTTCAAGATTATCAGATACCTTCTTACACTCCTTTAGGGAACAGCTTGTAACGTGTGCGTGCCCAAGTTTGCAAACATGATTGTGTGTGAGTCAGAATGGTGGTGTTCCAACATGAGGAGAGAGAATCTCAAGGGATAGAACCACTGGAAGGGTAAATGTCAGGGATTGCTGACACGTTTTTTGCACAGATGGGTTTATATTCCTTGTGGCTGGTTCATGAAGTAGCAGGGCATACATCCAGGGTGACTGCAGAGGGTCAGTTGGTACTGAGTGTGACTTTGATTTAAGTGGGACAGCAATAGTCCATGAGTCTTTTTGCTGCTTCTTTATACTGGGCTAAATTTCAAGTTGCTAGGCATCACATGGAAATTACATTTAAGTTCCTGTCCTTTTCTGATTTCCAGGTGTTCACTGTCAGATTAATGCTAGAGGTAAGTTGCAGGTTAGGTCTTGTATACGTGTGATTTTGTGCCGTGGTATGTTAGTTTGAAACTATTGTGAAGCAGTTTTAGAGATTAAGGTATCCATATCACATCTATGACTCCTGTAAGTTTAGTGATAAGTACAAGGTACTTTTTTACTGAGATAGCTGCGCTATGCTAAGAAGGCTGACATACCAGGAAGCCAACAATACTCCAAACCCATTCATAAAATAACCCCCCAGTAGCTCTAAAACAGCATTGACAGTAGGCTTTACATTTATCCATGCAGAAAAAAAGCATTCCACAAAATGTTAACATTTCATTTGATAAAAGAACAAGAGCGTAAGTGCTGACTGGTTTTGAGTTTTTTTCTATCCTTTCTGTCTTGACTCTAATGAACATATAATTGGTTAGAGCTGTGTTTATCCCTACAGTGAGCTGGCAAGCCCAGATAACTGTCTAGATTCTTAGATATAAATAGGCACAGTTCCAGTGAGTTTAAGGGAGAAATGCTGATTTACCCCAGCTGAAAGCTTGGTCTGTTACATTTCATGTTTTATTTATTCTTTTTCCATATGGATCTGTATCTTCCAACTGTATTTAGTATGGTAAATTGAATCTGGCTAACATAACTTCTCCCGTTCTTCAGCACTGTAGAAGACAGAAAGGTAGAGGTTTTCTTCTATTTAAATATCTTCTGAGAGTCCTGCATCAAGGGGACATTCCTATAGCCACAAGTATAATACACACAAGTATGACCTATGTCTACATACATAAAGTGCTAGGGAATAGATGAGGGAGCAGCAAATGCTACTTAAACATAAATAATGTAATTCCTATATATCAGTAGAGCTAGGTGTACATTGCAAGCAGCTTTTTCTGGCAACGCTTTATATGATTTCTTAACACCCAGGTAATTGTATCCTTGCTGCCAAACACAGTCTTTGGGGGGAGATTTTCCAGGGTTGCCAATTTACATCCAAAACACTTTGCATACATTTACTAAAATTGTAAATAACTGAACTAGTTGCAAATACATGTAGATGTGTATAAGCAGAATTTGATTTTAGTTTTGATTTTTTCCCTCCAGACTTTTCAGTTTCCACTAGAGGGAAAAAAAAAAAAGTCTGTATCAAATGGACAAGAAGCAATGTCTGTTACTCTTCCTTTTCTTTACATGGGTATGAATTACAGAATCATGCCTGCCCGAGCAGATGAGCTGCAGGTTTTGTAGTCCTGACAGGCAGATAGGAACAGCCTCTGCCATGGGAGAAACCCAAGATGCTTTAACTAAACACAAAGGTTGGAAAAAAATAAATCCAAGGAAAAGATTCCCAGTGAATGGAAATCCAAGGCTTTCTGGAGGGGTGATAGGCATTTATTGTCCTGCTTTTACTGTCCTGTATGCAGGAGGATTTTAGCTACCGTACCAGGCTCCAGTCTGAAATACTCCTAGGTGTTGGGGAAAGGAACGCTGCCCCGTGCTGAGCGGGGACCTTTTGTACTCTGTGACTGTCAGATCTGACGGAATGGAAACCACTGAACAGCTCTGTCGTAGCTGAGGTAATGATTCTTGTTGACTGTTTTCCTGTTGCTGCAAAGATAGGAAGAGTCACACTGTGCCTGACATCTAAGGAGATTCCACAAGCAATTCGCCTGAGTCAGCAGGGCCCGTGCTGCTGCCTGCAGATAGACTGCATGAGCCAGAGCTCAGCGATCTGCAGCACACCTCCGGAGGGACGTGACGGGGGGAGCCCACACAGCACCTGGGAAAGGGACCAGATTTCATCATAGAGTTTAAATACCTTATAAATATATATAATATATTGTAGTTGTTTTCAGTGCTGATCAGCTTTTAGAATCCCACTCTTTCCTAACTGCAGCCTGTCACTTCCTTCCCTAATCCTCTCTAGCTGCCTTAAGTTAACACCTCTTTATTTCAGAAATTGGCTTTTTTAGATTTATACTCCACTAATTGGCTTTTTCACCCTCTGAACCTTTTCTGCTTCCTCCTGCATGCAATCCAGCCCCTTTCACCACCTAATCCCCTCTTTTCACACTTCGATTCCACCATTCTCTTTTTCCTTCTTTTTATTTCCTCTCGAAATGAGCTTGTACTCTTTTGCTACAACCCCTGAGGCTCTGGTGTTAAAAATCTCTGACTTATGTTGTGGTGTTAAAAATTTCTGACTTTCCCTGACTTTCATTATCTGACACTTGCAAAATAGGCTCTGATCCTACAAACATGTGTGGACATGCCAAGCTTAAATTTGAGTGCAATGAGACTTGTGCCTGTGTTGCCAGCTTTTATGGCTTTATCCTGAGGTACTGATGTTTATGTTTCTGTTTCTAAAAGCCCAAATGTAAGGAGTCCACGTTAAAAAGGTTCTGCTTCACAGAGGAGAAGAAAAGGAAGATATAACTTCTAGTTCCCCTAGTTGTAGAAGCAAATGGAAAATACAAATCATATAAACCCTAAAGTCAGAGAGAAAATAAAAATAACGCAATTATCAATAAATTTATATTTTAAACCTCCTCATTTCAATCTCACAATCTTGTTGAAGGTGATATAGTTTTTGAGTACTTCCAACATAGAGTCAAACATATTTGCGATTGCTTGCACTCACTTATTATCATTGGCTTTTTGTAAACAGAAACCAAATAAGTCAGCAAGATGGATTGCCTATACAGTAACAGAACAATGCTGTACCCAGTGTGTACAAAGGATTCAAAGAAAGGAAAACAGAGAACCCAAAGCAGTGCCACTCCAAAGGGATATTTTAGGAACATCTGGTCTCTACTGGAAGGAGCACTTCTCCAAAAATGGAAAAAAAATATCAAACAAAAAAGTAAAATCTTTACATGTATTCAAAAGCAAAACTTTAACGAACAGGCTTTGATCTGCAAATGTAATTAGCATTAGAATTAGAGATGGAATGGAGATTTGTCTAAAAGCATTAATTCAAATCCCACGCCTGATTTTTTCTTATCACTGCTGTAATTCTAACAGTGCCTGTGGCAGATTCAGAAATCAGAAGAAAGGGACAAGGGCAGTAGGTCTCCCACTAGCAAAAAAAAGGGGGGGGAGTGAGAGAGGGGAAAAAAAGTGTGAGATGGAATTAATCTATAATATCCCCAACCCAACTCTGTTTTCAATGTATGAATTATTTATCTTCCAATCTCAAAACGCCAATATATCTGTGTGCACCATTACTTTGATCTCATGCTGCTCCCCAGCACTGCAATGACTAAAATAAGATGGCTGTGGAAACCTATAGGCTTCAGGTAGATTTAATTTTAATAATAGACCCAAATGTCAACTAGAAGTTGGTTTTGAAAAGTCTGGAATAACCTTTTTTTCTTGAAGCTATTGCTCCTTCCATCCCTCTGTTACACCTGGGTGAGCCTCCTCAAGTTACCTTGGGCTCCAGTTCCAGGAATAGTGAACAGCTTGGCCTGTTTGTTTGGTAGAACATGAACGGAGGTAGAAAGGTTAAAATGGACTCCTTTGTGATGTGTGGTCCTTTGTACGAAGATAGCTAATCAGTGTTTGAAGGGATGTTTGAATTTAGGATTAACCTCTCTCCCTGGTCCCACGAGCATCAGAGCATACACAGGTGCAGACAAAGCTTTTTGTTTAGTCAACAGTAGTGTCCCCTATGCCTCTTTCAGTGGGGAAGAGAAGGCAGCTCTGTGCTTTGATTCTTATATCATAGAGCCTCCCTGTTTATTCACATATGGCTCTAACCATGCTTGTTTCTCCGTACTCACCAAAAGCTGTGCACATTTCAAACCTGACATTGGGTAAACCTCACAGACTGCATTTGGTCCAGCGGTGCCCAAGTCACTGCTCCCAGTTGCTTCTAGCCAACATTCACATCCAGGCGTCTCAAACTCTGCTCCAGCCAACTGTTTCTCTAAACTATGTCCTCCTTAAAACAGAAATAAACACATGATGATTACCCACTTACCAGAAAGATTTGGCATTTATTGTTTCCAAGACAACATTTTTATTGTTAGTACTATAATTAAAATTACAGTTTTGCTTGATCATTTTTACACTTTTTACCATTTTTTTTTCCATTTCCTAAGAAAGAAAATAACTTTAGCAGGAACAAAGGCTGAGAGGCTGAGCAAAAGGCAGCCATAAGAGTCTTATCAAAGCCCCAACAGAGTGGGAATAATTATTCACACTCTGTTGGGGGTTCTAGAAAGACCATCTGAGGAAAAGGATCACTCAGTCTTTTCAACATGTGAAATTAAAGAAAACCACTAGAAATTCAGTACAGGGTGGGGAGGGGGGAGTGAAGCAGGGGCAGCTGAGAGGAAGATGTGGCTTCTCCCCTTGCACTTCACCCTCTCGTTAGCTGACCACGGCCCGGGGGGGCCTGGGCTGCCCCGCCAGGGCTGAGGGTAACTTCAGCCAAAGGGCAACGGCAGAGCTGGGAGCACGGCTGTGTTATCACCACACCTAACGGAGCTGTTCTGTCTCCCACTGGTGTGCTCGTTGTTTACTCTGCATATGGAGACAAATATCTAAGCTTTGACTGATCAGCCTAATTGTCTGATTTAAAACAAACACCTCTGTGTTATCTCCCACACTGGCCCTCATTCTGGAGGAAAGCATCTCTTCAATATTCATGGGACAGCCTCACATCACCCAACCAAAAACTTCCATTTTTAACCATTTGGCCGCTTTTTTTTTGAAGTTCACAGCCTGTCATAATGATCAGTATTAATTATCTCAGTGGACAGTCCCATCTGTCTTAATGCATTTCTTACTTTGCACTGCAGCTGTCTGAGGCAAAGTCCTTCATGTTCTTATTTTTGGTGTCCTCACTGGAACCCCGGTGATGTGGCCTCAGCACTGCAGTGATGCAGCGGCCACTAAGCCCAAGAGACTGAGAAGCGTCAGATCATTGCTGTGCTGTGGATGTCCCTCGAAGTTAGACAAATAACTTCATCTCCCTTACACAAATGGGAAACTGAGGCAGGGAGGTGTGGAGTGATATTCCCAGGGTCACACAAGAGGTCTGGGAAGAGCACGAATTTGGATCAAGCTTTCATGAGTCCAGGGCTCGTATAATGATGACCAAGTTAATTTTTTTTTTTTTTAAATACAACAAAACAAACACAAGAAGTCAAAATCTGTAATTAGGCTTGATTTTGAATGCTAATGAAAATTGAATGAACTCTAGCCATTTGTAAAGCAAGGCCTACCTACCTAACAACTGGAGACAGCCTTTGGCATGCTGGAGCCCTGCTCAGAGTTCAGGAGTGTTTCTCTTCACAGATTTTCTCTTTGAACCTCACCTCAGTGTGAAGTGACAAAATGAGGCATCAGGCAAAGCCTGTGATTTTGGCAGGCATCATGGCACGTTGATGGGCCCTTGGTCCTTGTAGCCAACACCCACTTGTTGGTGTCCCCAAAAGAAGCCATGTGTTTGCAGCAATTTATCAAGAGGAGTACTGACACAATCGGTTTTATGGTGTTCTGGAACATACTGCTGTTACTAAGCGGGCTGAATGCTCCACACCAGTCATTTGAACAGTTCACATTTTGCTAGCTCAGCATATTTGTTCACTCAGTATCAAGTTTAGGAATTATTAATGAGGATTGTAAGTCTTTTTTTATCTTAATGTACAAGTCAACACTGGCAGGATTAGAATCTCCATTTGAAATGAAAACCTATTATTGCTTCTTATTTGCTCAGGAGTAGGTTTTTGCAGTAACTTTCCTTCAGCATTGTAGTTGGCTTTGTGTTGGAGATCAGGCTGGTGGTGCTCAGATGGCACCTCACTTGCAGTTTCAACCACAGAATGCTATTTTTTCTCAAAATACGTTTTCTTCCAACTAAATCAGCCTTTGAAAAAGCATGTCTAAAATTAAAGGTGATCTCAGTGGCCCATTGGGTCTGCTGTCTAATTTGCACTCACTGGAGCATTTCTTGCAGCAGTGTGGCTGCAGCCTGTCTGTCCTGTAATGAAATGGCAGAACTGGCAGGGTTTTGCCACTCCTGGGATTCCTGGCCAGCAGCAGCTGAGCACTTCTGCCTCTGAGTAATGAACAGCCCAAGCAGCCCACTCAGGAGATCTCAGATCTCAGCCTGCGACTTCTGTGGTCTGACAGCTATGGAGACTTTATTAGGTAAGGTAGAATACTAAACTCAAGATTTTTTTTTATATGTAAAAAAAGAAGTTTCCGATCTGAATTCATAAGAAGGAACCATGCCAGAGCCTGAAAACAGTCTTACATTAAGTAAAAAATTAACTAGGTGATGTAATCAAGATGTCTACATGTCTAAATTTTACAGTCCGAAGGACAAACTGAATCTAAACTGTTCACTGTCTTGTGCCTCATGCTACATAATATTGTACTATTTTATGAATGATGCTAGTGCCTAGCTACCACGGTAGTGACAAATGGCCAGAAACAAAGCAGAACCAGAGGTATGGGAAGTGATTGCTAGAGGTTGAGGATGGAGGCAGAACCACAGCCAGAGCACAGCGTGCCGTTCTGCCAAATATCTACTGGCTAGTGCCTTCCCCTGAATGGGCAAAATCTTGTTGGGTTTGTGTTAGCAAAACTGCAGATCCCCAGCACAAAATGTTACCCACAGGCCTAGCTGAGCTGTGTTATAAATGTGCTGTATACCAAGGGAAAAGTATTCTCTGGTGTCAAAAAAATTGTTGGTGTTGCTTTGATTATTTTTTATAAAAAACACTTTCAAAGTGAAGAAGAAGATTTTTTTTTAATCTTAAAGGGGAAAAAAACAGCAGGGAGTTGCTTTCCTCAGTCTACATGCCCTTTAAAATCCAGTACAGAATACGCTATTAATTTATTTTCTCTTTCTCAGCATCGGATTTTGAAAAATGCCCATCAGACTGCAGATCTGTGGCTGACTTCTTCTTAGACCCAATGCGATGATGGGTCCAAGAAGAACGGTTTTTCCCCATTCTCCCCAGTGCAGCGGCTGGTGACCACATGGCAAAAGCCCTGCTGATTTTTTCTCCGAAGCGAACTAAAGCAGATCAGGTCTGTCTCTCTCCACTGATACACAATGTAGGGATGTGCCGCTGTTATAACCCCTGCGCCACAGTTATTGTTAGCAGGTCAAAGCACTGAATATCAATAGACTAATTCCTTTACCCCTCCAACCCGTTCTCTGACTGGAATGTAAACTTCTATTGCACAGCTTTCACCTTTGGCCCTCACCATCTTCATGGCTCCATACTTCAAAGAATTCTGCTCATGTAGAAAATGCCTTATTGAAGGAATGGTCATAGCTGCACAATTATTTCAAAAAAACTCGACATTGTATTTCAGCTGAGGACAGGAGAACTGGCGAAAGTCTGAATCACTTTCAAGATTCAGATCTAAATCCTGAGGTTTAGAAATATGAAAGTCAAAACTACAATAGTCCAAACACACAGAGCCTATTCTTTGCGCCTTGAAATGCTGGAAATTAAAGAGCTGCTCTCAGTTTGACTACTCACCTTTCCATTTTTTGAGGCACCCAACAAAGTTCCCTGTGCTAATGAATACAGGTTTTGATTGTTGGATTACACAGATTATTTTCTGTCATCTTCCAGTCCTTTAAACAATTGCTTCCTTTGAAATCCCTTATGCAAGAAGCGTATGACCTTACAACACTCCTATTTCTCTTTTGTATTTAACATCACAGTCCTTTCTGTGGTTATATACAATATGGGGAATGCTATAGGTCAGGGCTGTGAGGTGGTAGCTAAAAACGTAGGGTGCTCAACTATTGAAGCCGACACAAAATACACAGAAGAAAAGAGAGCTACAAGGAAAATGATTTAAAGGTAAACATTTCTTATATCAAATTTTGTTACAGTTTGAAGTTCAAAAAGCAAGGAACAGGTGATTGTACAAGACAGGATATAAATAAATATAGGGAAAAGAGAAAATTAAATAGGATGTAAACTCAGTTGTTGAAACAATCTGAAATTAAAACTTGTTTGAGGTGTGCTCGTGAGTATCCACACTGGTTGTCATTTCTACTGCTCTCTCTTTTTTTCTGTTTTCCCTCTAAATTCTCCTGCTAGTGCACCAATACCAACCTCTCATGAGTTTTGCAGAAGTACATCATTTCTTCCCCAGCATGCTTCTCTCCTCCTCAGTGGTATCCACCTGCCCCTCCCAAGCCCTCCTGAGGGGATGCTCCCTCCAGGTGCCGTGTCGTACAACGGGGGAGCAGAATGCCCAGCACAAAACAACAGAGGTACATCTGAGCCTGGCAGAAAAATAAATAGCTTGTCTGAACCTGGTGCTAACAATGTTTCACATTTCCACAGCATCTTCCACTTTAGCACCGTCCTGCACTTCACAAACAGAAGTGTGTGTTTTCACAGGGAGGCAACATTCAGAAAAACTGAGGCATGACTGTTAAACCCACAAGACGTTCAGTGCCAGTTGAGAGCTGAGGATGTTTTCAATTCTACACTAAGCCACAGGTGTGGTTAAAACACAGAGTAAGTTTCATGTACATTGAGCCATACTTTCTGAAGGTGAGGTTTATAGTGAATGATTTTCATATTTCTTGTATGGTACAATTCTACATTGGGATTTAAATGTAGGAAAATGCTGTGGGCACAACAGGCTTGAAACAATAAGCTGAAGCTAACTTTGTCTAACTCAGCATTCAGAATTTTTATTGGCAGAGACTTGTAGAAAGGAACCAGAAATCATAATTCAGCAAATTCCTTCTATCACTGTTCAACTTTCTGTCCTCATAGTAAATTATTAACCTCAGCAATGACTCAGTTAGCAAAAGATTAAAGGCTGGATTCTGGCTGGATTGCTGTTATTGGTTAGCATTGTGAGGAGTCCTGTTGAATGCTACAAAAACATTATTCAAGGTAGTACAACTCTATATGAAGAAAAGCATCGGTATTCGTGTTCATAGTTACAGTATTAAAAAAATTCTTGGCGACTCAACCCAATACTTTAGGAGAGGCCCTACATGCAACAGTCTCAGCCATCTCATTTACTCTGTCTTAACTATTTCAGTTTCTGTTCAGGTAAGCATATCACTGTCATTTTGCAGTGATATCTCTGTATTCCACGCCTCTGCTTTAACTGTTGCTTCCACCTTCTGGGGTGGTTCAGGTTGCAATGACTTTCACAGTGCTTGTGCACCCTGTCATGGCTGCAGGTGTTGGAACAGTTTCCCTAGGCTTATTGATAAGGACAATTTCCTTAGCAGATTACAGTGTTTTGCTTTTTTGCTCGCAGGATCAAAGCTGTCTACAAAACACAAAAATTTGTCCCTTTTCCATGTCAGTACAAAGGCAACGAAAAAAGGAACTTAATTAGCCATGTGCAAGTCTCCTACTAAATAAATAAAACTCATGAAACTACACTTGTAAATGTAAAATGTTCAAGATGAGAAATTAGATTCAATAAATGTTATGTCAATTACCTCACAAGGTGTTGCTTAGTGGTAGCATGGCAGAAGTTAGTCAAAGGGATTCCCAGAATGCAGTGCAGAATACAGCACTCAAATTGCATTTTTGGTTGGCTGTAATCCTTAAGAAACACGTTTCCATTTCTTTACTGAACACTGAAATGATAAATTTCCCACAGAACATTTTGAAATTCAGAACTGTTCGGCAACCCATATAAAACAACCCGTGAAGGCACTGAGGTTTCATCTCTTGCTTCTCTCATGCACTGAGAGTTATCATTTCAGCTTTCTGGAAAGCACTTGATGCAGTCAGTTCCTTTTAAAAAATATTTTGTTGGAAGCTGTTAGAAAATTCAATAAAGAGACTTTGATCATGATCCATTCATTGACTTTCTTGGACTAACTTTTATATGGGATTTAAAGTGGATTTGAAGCTTCTGTTTCAAAAGCAAAGCATCTCTCCAAATTCCTGCAGTGCCTCATGGCATCAGCTTTGCTTTTGAAATAGAGAATGAGGATGCAAAGATATTAAAGCTAAGCTCAGAGAAACATGATTTTTCAACCCCTCAAGAAAAACAGAAACATCGTTACCCTTTCTTTGAATACATAATTAGTGTTAATTGAAGAACCATGTCAAGAAATTTATACAGAGGGACAGGATATCGAATACACAGGGGTTTTCCTGTCAATGCCAAAAACAAGAAAATGAAGATCTGCAGTAGTCTGCTTCATGGATCCTCATGCCACATGCAAGACCCACAAGCCATAACTGGTTCTCCAGTCACATGCAGTCCTCATGAGTAGCTCCCCAATCAAACTGTGCCAGTTCAAAATCTTAGGGAGTGCAAGAGGAATCCTGCAATTATGCCAGCTGTGTTTTGTGGGGCTGCTTACCCTACAGGCAATATCTGCTCAGGCAGATAACCTTAACCCCCTTGTGAAACTGCCTCAGCTCTCCTGGTCGAATGGAGAAGGGCCTTCTTTTCTCTGGCAGACTCATTTCATAAAAACAGCTCATCTCACAGCATTTAATTGATCAACATTAGGCCAAAACCTCACAAGAAGTTAGTGTTGTCAGGAATGTGTCTTATTTCAAAAAAGCAATAGGTGCTACACAGCTTCCAACCAGAGCTACCTGTAATAACAAGCTATCAAGTCAGAAGAATGTTCTGCTTGAAAAGTTAAACCTTCAGAAATTAGGAAGTGGCAGAATTAAGGCTGTCATTTCATATTACCTTAGCAGATTTCGTCTCTTCTCTCCTTCTCTGTTACATGAAATTTAGGCAGGCATCTGAAAAAGCACTGGGGTTACTGAAAGGATTCTTTCCATGTTGATTCCTCGTGTCTGTCACTACAGTGGTCCTACTAACCAGGAGAGATTAGTACCAAAAAATTCTTCTCAGCTTCTTTGACAATATGATGTAGATATCCACAAACTCTGTGGAGATTTTAATTTCCAAATTAAATATTTCATGTTAAGGAGTTTTAGATAGTTACTACTCTGCAAAATTTCTACTGGACTGTCAAATTCTATTCTGAAAAGAAAAAAACAAAACAACAATGTCCTTCCTTCAAAAAGCCATGTTTCTCCTTCAAATTTGTGTCACAAAACCTGAAGTATTATGAGCTTCTCAGAAAAAAAAAAGTTTTTAAGCAAAACGACTTCTTGTTTCTTAAAGTGCATCCCTATAAAAGGCTGAAACTTCCCTCAGTGCTAACTGAAGTCACATGTCTAACTCCCCCCATTCATCAAGATGAGAAAATTACATAACACAAAATTCCCATTCAGCTTTTAAAATTTTCCAGCTGTTAAGCAATTCCCTGGATCCAAATCAAAGTCTGCAGATCCTCTGGGGGTAAAATCTCTACTGAACTAATAGCACAGTCTGGATGGAATTGCATTATTAAGAACATTCATGATGGCTCCATGAATCTGCCTGGATGCAGATCAGCTGCTCCTAATTGAATCACATGCGACATCATTATGTCCTTTTGTCCTTGGTATCACTACATGTCTTATATTCTTGCTTTCTTTCTTCAAAATAGTTACATCTCTGTCAATTTGACTCTAAAAATAACACTCTGAAGACACATTTCCATAGTAATGTGGCATTGAAATGGAGCCAAAAGCCATCTCCATCTTTGGGAATGTATATCTATCTGCAAGGCAGCCTCAGGTTTGGTTAAGATAACAACCAAAAAAAAAAAAAAAGTTTTTTTAAATCACCAGTTCTCTGGCTTTTCATTTATAGATGTTTGCTGTAGATCCAATGAACATGTCCTTTACTCTGGAACCAGAAGAAAATTACAATGAAAAATAGTTCTCTTCTACATGTGCTTGATTCTGATTCAAGTAGTCCCCCCGTTGATCCATGAAAAAAATATATTTATTTTAGTGCTCATCCCATACGTAGCAATGTGCAAGGCCCACACCAGTGCAACAAGACAAAAACTGGAACTGATGTTCAACTAAGTGTCAATTGCAGGAGTTCCTTAGTCGGAGGGCTTCCTTCAATACCTGGGTCTTCCAAAGGGTTTTCGATGGAACATTTTGCTCAAGTCATTCAGGAGACATCACACATGGAAACGAATGGTAGAAATATCAAAGCAACTTTTAAAAAAAGTTGCTCAGGTACTGGAAGTGGCTTTAGCAGCACAGGACTCCACGTGGGCTAATTTCTCCTGTTGAAAAGCAGTAAAAATTCAGTTTTATTTTTTACTTTGCTAATTCATGTCTGTTCCTACCTTTTAAACTTAGAACTGACAAGGAAAGTTGTGAATTTTAGTATAATTAAGTGTCGTGATCTTTATAAATGGTTTTGCTTTATGTTTGTGTGCATGTAAATTCTATAATGATTAAGTAGATCTTCTACATCAGACTAACCATTTGAAATAGTTGTTCTGAAATGGAATGAGTTTATTTTCCTGTACAAAATGTGTTCGGTATAAAGATTTGTGTTTCTGTGGCAGATAAAGAAAATCCAATAAACAAGCAAAGTAAAACCTTCAGTATCAAGTCATATGCTAAGACGGACTTGAAGAGAAACTGTTCAGCTGTTCGAAAGTGATCAGTAATCCCATTACATAGTGACTACAGTTTGCTGCAAAGCAGTCCTGAAAAGTTGAAGGAATAGAATGTTTTGGACAGAGACTGCAAACGGAAGTAAGGTTAGCAGTTTCTTCTCTGTCAAAGTGTTCCTTCTTCAAAGATGAATCATTTCAAAGGGTAAAGATGGACATAAACAGGACAAGCTTACAAGCTTTTTTTTCTTTTTTTAATGTTTTTTGAGCGTGAAGACTTAAATGCTAGTTTTCATTTCTTAAAATATGGTAACTGATTTAATGAGTGAGTAAAAGAAGGGAAGTAAAACATGTCACTATATTGCAAGAAGAATTATCCCTTGTAATGGACACAGAAATGATACCACAAAGTTTGAGAGAATAATTAAGGGGAAATTTTGTGTGTGAATAAACAAATCTCCAATGTTCTGTCAAATAGATTGAAATAAAAACCTTGAAAAGGGTTTACCTGATGAGAGATGCAGGAAGTTGTGAATCTTCTATCAGCAGATAATACCAGTTTTGTTCAGGATGTGACTTCTTGTATCTCCTTTGGAAACATCTGTCAGAGGCAGAAGACAGCACAGATGATCTGTCTGATGAGACCTATTGAGCTCAGTACGTTCTGAGTAAAATTTTGGAGCTCTTTTGGGACACCTGTACATGTGTTCTAGGTTACTCCAAAATCTGACAAGGGAGTGTGGGATGTAAATTCAACTCTCTATTTCCCTGAAAGTATATCTCACCCCAGATCTGCCTTCATATTTTTAATAACATTAATTTAATTATTCCCTCTTGCATATCAAAAGATATGCCATCAAAATAACAACGCCATGCCATCAGAAAATAAGCTAGGAATAAGCCATGGATAAAAGATCTCGTGACGTTGCTAGGAGTGGTGTTTCATTTTAGGAATTGTCTCTCTTGGAACTGCCTGTACTGGCGTCAGACTGACGGAGGGCACGCTGCTTCTGAAGCAGAACCTGGGTCTCTGCAAGTTCCTGCAATTCAAGTGGGGATGCAGTGCTTATAGTGATTGAAGTTATGTCCTATTTTGCAATACCCATGAGCCTTTTGAGTTCTTCAGTGTGTTTTATCACTGTTTGAGCTATCCAGTTTAAAAATAAACAAAACAAAACAAAAAGCTGGTAAAAGAGACAATTAGATGGCTTAGGTTGAGATGCTCCATAATTTATTGCAGATATATGAGAGAACATTTGTAGAACGCATTTAATTCATTTAATAGTAATGCAAACATTGATATAAATTAAAACTCCAGAATGCTCTCTTACATCTTTTCTCTCCCCATGAGAGGTGAACGAAAATGATTTATTACTCATAGATTATAATTGCTTAAAATAGGTTATGATGTAAGAAAAAAAAACCCTAATCCCTTCTACCAGGCAGGAGCAAAATTCTACAGACAGAGAAATTACATCTAACGCCAGTGTGTCAAGGAAGAAACATCCTTCTTCTCCCTTTGGGGAAACACTAAGAACGTCTTTTTAGAACTGTCAAAATTCACAAGCTGTAATAAATTATTCTTTTTCATTACCCATTTATTAAGTAGGCTGTTTGGTATAATAGCAGAAAAATTCTGTTTAATTTTTACAGTATTACACTACTGTGATTTCTCATTTGAAACAGACTAGTTATCAAGAGCACTGATGTGTTTTATTTTGTACATTGGGACCATCCTTCCTCTGAATTCTGATGAAGACAACTTTTCAAGCATGCAATGCTCTGCCTGTCAGAACGGATACATGTCAGGGAGGTAGCTCTGCTCAGCAGCACTGCCAACCTTTGGGCTAGTTCGTGTAAAGCACGTGGGTTGCAAGTTAGTTAAGTTGTGCATGATATCCACTACTGCACTTGTGCAATCTCTTCACTAACACACACCACAGTGCCTAGTACTTCTTCCTCTTTGAAATTCTGGATCCCATCCTTCCTCTCTCTCAGATCTTGAGGAACAATTTATGATGAAAGGAGTTCACTCACTGATTGCAGTAGCTGTATTAACATATTTGCTTCAATTACTTAAAGAATTAAAGCAGACATCAGATGAAAAATTTAGTACCAAGATAAACAGGAAATTTGAGGAAAAACAGATCACAAAACAAAGATTTACAAAAAAATTAGCAATGTTGTAATTAATGTCTATAAGAGGCTACAGGGATCCCATTAGCTAGTGTGACATTCTGAACAAACGTTAACTCTTTTTGCTGGATAAATGGGTACAACCTGGGCTCAGGAGATGAGAAATAGGGAAGCAGGTCCTGGCTCCATTACAGATCTTTGTTAGATTCTTAGAGAGTCATTTATTTACATTAGAATCCAAAGGTCTGCCTTGCCCATGGTGGTGTGAGTGAAACACCAACAACATGAAAGCAAAAATACATCTTCTGGTTTGCATAAGTCGGAGTGAATGCACACACTCTACCCAAGGCTTATAAGGAGCTTTGGAATACAAGACCCAAAGTTATAAACACACTGTAAGTTGTGATTATAATGGGTTTGGTTAGAGTGCTGTCAGGTCTCGCTCAGCTGTCACGGGCCACATGCATTCTACCCATGCACAAACCCAAAGGTCTGAGGTACAGAGCAACACTCCCTGCACACGCTGACGTGTGCAGCTCAGGAGAGGTGTCTGGCCAGATCCCTAGATGGCAAAGTGAACCTCCTGCAGCTCACGTGGTGTTACACCATGCTTCTCCTGTGGTCCACTGTGGTTTTTGGATGGGGTTGCACGTGGTCACACATACGCTACACAGTGCAGCCTAAAAACTAGGAACACAAAAGCAGAGAGAATAGGTGACTGCAATAATATTTTAGATGAAATTTACAGCCCTCCTGCCCCCAAAAAAGGAAACAGAGAGACAAAATAAAAGCTACCTATTCCCTATGCCCTGAGCAGCAGCGAGCCAGGAGTGCTGGCTTGCTGGCTGTGGCTGAAAATATATAAATAAATGGTGGTTATAAAACCCACATTGTATCTTCACAGCCAGCAGCGACATAAAGCTGCTTTCTTCAGCTAGGAAGTGGATTACATTTTTATAACTAATCCGCAGCTCTTTGGCTGAAAAGATTTGCTAAACCCCCCTCACTACTTTTTCTCTTAGGTCTGTGCACTCTTAAAGCTTGCTTCCACCTTCTTCCACCTACTTCCCAAAAGTATATGCATGGCTATTTTTGGGGATTTGCAGTACGTAACTTTCATTGTGCCTGGCATTGTTAAATTGGATTCACAGACAGGGCGAAAAAAAACCCACCAACAAACCACACAGTGCTTCACTGATCCATAAAATCACTATAGGCAGCATTTCAGTTTCAACAAGTGCCAAAAATTCTTTTTTTTTTTCTGAATATAAAAAATAAAGCAGAAACAAAAATAACAAGGCTATTAATCTTTCATTAAGTTAAAGGGATGAAAAGGAATCGCTTAAAGTATCATTCTTTACTTGCACCACAAGATTGGATGCCCCCTGCTAACTTCAAAGGCTCTAAAAGAAGCTGGTTAATATTGTTGGCACAGAACCAGACTGTGGTTTACTTTAGTTTTTGTGATTTTTTTTTTAACAAAAGAAAACATTAAGGATTGGACACTGATTGCTGAGTAACAGCTATGGCAAGGGGGTCCTTTTGTGCCACTACCAGCAATCTGTCAATTTTCAGACACGTAATAGCTGTTCGAAAAATGATGTCAGTCACTGCATGAGGGCAAAAGTCTCTAGCACTGCTCCTGTTTGTTCTGTGGTTTCAGATCAGATACAAATCATAACTTTTCCCTTTGTGCCAAAGTGTTTGGACTTGCAATGGCTCCGGTGAAATATGGGCTTTATCTGTCCCCAGAGAAGTGACAGACCCACAGCCACCCACCTGCTGCCCTGCACAATTGCCATTACATTTTAATTCCTCCCCAGCCCCAAAGTTTGTGTGTATAGAAAACACAGCTAATTGCTACTGAGTGACATAATTTTGTGGTTACATTTCTTTGTGCAGGGGTTTCTTTTCAGTGTAGTGCAAGCTGTTAAGCTACAGATTGTGGTTGCTGCTGCCTGGCAAAGGGTAAATAACAAGAGGCAGGGAAAAGGGAGGCAGGAAGTGTTTGTGATGGTTTGATGATGTGCTGATAGCTTAATGTGCTTGGCTGAGCTGTGCGGTGGAGGCTCATGTAAACCCATGTTTCTTGGTGTGCGTGTGTGGCAAAGGGAGAAAATTCCATATATTTTGCCCTCTTTTTCAGAGATAGAAACAGCTCAGTCCCCACTGCACAGCCAGCCTTCAGCCTTTTTCCTTAAGTTGATAGTGAGGCTTGATCAGGCACAGCAAGGCCTCCTGGGATCTGAGCACCTTATTTCTCTGGGTGTCCATGCAACTCATCTTGTGCAGAATAATTAGAAGGCACAGGGAACCTTCCTGCATCCCCACAAAGCAGCTGCTGCTCCACACACTGCGTGTGTAAGGGGTGATGTGAGGTGGTGAGCAGTGCACAGGACTGCAGAAGCTCAGCTCTACCCATGTAGCAGCCAAGGACGCTTGCTGTGTGTGTTGGGAAAACCAAAGAGCCGTGTTCTTCTACACAGACCAAACAGAAAGCCAATCCTAGCAGTCAAAATTTGCAAATAGCCACTCCTATGGTAGCTGAAAGTGTCCTGCTCCTGTAAAAGCAAAGCACTGTCAGTGTTGGGTCTTTCTAATAATTATGGCCATGATGCCAACTTCTAACATTAGTCCAGACTCCTGCCTACTTGCTGACTTGGGTATAAAGTGGGATAAGAAAGCACCAGTTGAGAATTTCAGTGTGGTTTATGGAAATGTTCTGGAAATAAAGGCAGTACATGTTTTTAAAATACAAGCTATAGAAATGGGGTGATGTAATTTGAAGTATCCATTATATTTTATCTGTTGTCTTTCATTCTCCTAAAACAGCACTACTGGATCTGCACTTTTGAATCCATATTACAGAAGAAAGTAGACCCATTTGGCCACTATCCCCAAAGTGTCTTTCACCCAACGTCACCCCATCATACTCCCACCCATTATCTCTTCCATCTGTTCTCACTGGGCCAGATTCAGCACTCATCAAGAAAATTACATTTAATCCAGCAGTGTTTGCATAAGGTGTATACACATTCTTGCATATGCCAAATATGACAGCTATCTTACATTCTTTCTTTAAAACCCCTTTTCAGGGAAAGTCTATAATAGTGCTGCTGTAATGAATAATGTCTCCCTGTTTTCTAATAAACCATGTATTTTATTTGTCTGAGTTAGCCCATAAATTCTTTGGGGCAGGAGGAAAGGGCATGACCATTATCCCATTTTTTTTTTTCCAAGAGGAAGCATACATTTCCTGCACAAAACAGCAAATGGAGCCAGTTTCACTGTTTGTTAAGCAGGTTGCCCAGTGCTGCCTGTTATGAGACACCTCTGAGTTGCTCACAGCTCTGCCAAACTGTATGTTTGTCCTGAAACGTGCGATCTCAGCCAACAGCCTCAGTCATTTCTGAGAGTACGATGAAGGAAAAATTTGTTGTGTTTTTGTGCTGAAAAATTCTGGCAGATGAAGAGGCAATAATGCTGTCATTTGTCTTCACAGAGCCTGAAAGCATAAGTTATGTTTTTAACATGCTGATACTTCAGTGGTACGTGCTATGGAAATCTCCATGAGGAAAGTAACAGTTGTGTCTCAAGGCCAGTTGCTGTGCTGTACATAAGGTAGGGAGGTGCACGCTGAACACTGGAGATAAAGGGAAGCACTGAACAGCACCGATCTGTCTCTGTGTGCTGAATGAGGCATGGCTTCTCTGGGAAAAAGAATGTAATTATGTAATTAAGAACTCTGCCATCATGTATAAACAGCAGGGGGCCAATACTGCTTCATGAACAACTCAACTGCTGGCATTTCCTTATTTCTAAACGCTTGTGTTTGACCTGAATCATTTTCTTTTAACTTTTTTCTATGTCTGTGTAATAAATAATAGGGCCTGATGCAAAGAATTCAAAATGCAATTATTTCATTTGAGCAGCTGTATGAATTACATCCATTTGGGGTAGAATGGCTTCTACATAACAGATTTCTTCTCTGGAAAACAACATTTCTCCATCTCCCAAATCTATCTGGTAGGGTTTCCAGTTAGGCAGGACAAGGGCTAAATTCTCCAGAAGTACCTTAGCCAGAACCTGAGGAGGGATGCATGAAGAAGTGCATCTCCTGGGCATCCTTCCCTGCCGTGGGACCTGTGGAATCCATTCAGCAGGGTCACTACCCTGATGTTCATCTCCAGCATTTCCTCTTGCAGACATGCAATGGGTGCACTCGGTCATCTTCAGTGGGCTTTGGATCAGGCCTTGGGCATGAGTCACAGAGGTAAGTATAAAGAAAAAAATTTCATACCCTGTATAGGCTGGTTGCACGCTGCATCTTTGAGGCTTTTTACTGAATTTACACTTCACTTTGTGTAATGTTTATCACAAAAAGGTACTGTGAGCTTAGCTAAGCCAAAAGGCTTTTCAAGAGGGGGAATGGTCGGCTCCTGCTGGAGACGGCTGTCTGTTAAATGTTACGTTAATGATAAGACCCTAAAAGCCCTGGTCGGGACCAAGCAATCTTTTTCTTTCCTTTTTTACACTATCTTTGTTGAAGTTTTCTTTTCCACTTATAGTGGAGGGGAACAGTTTTCTTCCCCTCTTTTTTTTTTTTATCACCAACTTCAACCACAGAGTCAGCTTTAATTTGAGTGAGTCAGAAACATATTTATCTCTGAAGTCCTCCTTCTGTGCCTGGGAATGAAGTGCTTCTCCTCATCTCAGAAGAGAGGCATTTTAAATAATAGCAATGCCAAAAAAAC
>WBMW01002207.1:334-23722 GCA_013396635.1 Penelope pileata | reverse complement strand
AAAAAAAAAAAAGGCAATAATAGCTATTTGTTTGACCTGCCATACAGCAGGCCTGATTTATATGTTTGCTGGTACATATAAGATTTTAAGAGACTTCTTTAGTTCCTCTCTGACAATGTTTATAGTTTGTTTATAGAAAGAGATCTGTGCTCCAGATTTTGTTCCAAACTGTGCTCAGCTCAGACAGTTGTTACAGCAGATAGACTTGACCTAGTACTCACCCTGTTTAAGATGTGTTTTATTTTTGCAGGCATTCCATAGTTGCAGGAAGCACTCAAGCCTTAATCTGGACCACTTGTCGGGTAGTGAAAGCGAAAAAGCAATTCAGGGAGCAATCCTCTTGAAAAACCATACATGGGTTTTAGAGAGAGCTCAGCAGGCCTGCAAATGCTGTAGGCAGCTTTGAAATCCCCAGTTTGAGATGGGCCAATGAGTCTTTGTTGTTGATGCCCCAAGGGAAAAGCTAAATGTAGTGCACATCACAGTGTGAACACACACCAAGAATAAACTGAGATTTTGCATGGTTTGATCTGCACATCCTTTTCCTGCCTCCTTCTGCAGTTTTGGTGGAAACAAAACTGCTTAAAAGCCTGAAAACCTGGGAATACATTGGTTCTCAGACTGTAACAGGTATCTCCAAGGTCTTCAAGGCTGAATTCTTTCGACCTCTCCTAGTGCATGCCCTTGGGCAGGAGTACATGCCATCAGTGCAGCTGCCTAACTGTTCAGAGGGCTGCATGTAGCCAGCATATGCTCTTCTGGGCTGTATTTCTTTGGGAATATTAGACATCCTGACAAGAGTCTTTGTAATATTCTTGGCTTCTGTGGTCTTCTGCTGCTGTACCCACAGTAACTGGGCTGTAAGTATGCCTGGTATTGCAGTGCCAGGCTCTCCTCTATAGGCTCCGGCATGGTATGTGTGATGGCCTCTGGTAAGAAGCTCACCACATTCTGAACCTCAGAGCAAGCAGTATTTGCTTCCTCTTTCTTTAGTATTTAAACCACCCACTTCTCCTGAGACTATAGTATGACTAAACTGGAAAGAACAAATTTTAGAAACTACTGTGAACTTTAATTTAGTTATTCTAGTTCTTTTCCTGCTTTCATGCTGAGCCTTGCCTAACTAAACAATTAGTATTATTAATTTGATGGAAACTCTTTGCAAGTTTTCCCACATGCGCTAACCTCAGTTTCAAGACAAGAAAAACATACAGTGAAGATCAGTGCAGGCACAGAGAACGCTCTCCAGGCTGAAGTCAAAGGGTGACCACAGTAGCTGCTACTTGCAAAATTCCTAACTCTCCTTGAATGGGGAATTTGGATGAAGGAACAGGAAATTCCCCACTAGTAATAAAAAAATAAATTAAAAAGTGTATAATGCTTGCAACTATTGCTACACCTTGCAAGAGCACTACTTCTTAATGTCTCTGCTGAGAGTGGTTCTGCCTCTCATTTCTCAGGTGTTGAAAAGGATGTTGGTCCAATAGCTATTACCTTGTACTCCAGTGTCTTGTAAACTTTGCAGGGATTTTGTATTTCTGAAAGCTTTATGGAAGCCAGCCACTCACTATACTATTTTCTCACGGATCCTGCAGCTCCGTGATTCTGCAGATCTGTTTCCCTACTCTCTGGGAGCGCTAGCTCTCAAGCTGTATTCATGTGAGTGCATTATGGGAGGACACAGGGTTCATTCAGCGGAAGGACTAGCGCAACTGAACAACCCTTGTGTTATGCAAGTTCTTGTGAAACTGATGCAGACAAAAATACTAAAGATTTGAAAATTAATTCATCCATCCTTCTCTCTTGGGCATTAGAGTGCTCTCAGATGGGATCTGGACTATTTATCTGTCTCTTTTTTGTGTTCTCCTTTCATTTAACCGTTCTGTGCTCAAGCACATATCCCTGAACATAGAATACATGCATATAAAATAAGATTTTCTTTATAGATGTCTTTGGATAATCTTTAATGGATTAAGGGGTTAAGTAAAAGGACGGAAGAAGTGGAAATAGTTCATCTTTTGGTATTTTGTTAAGAAATCCTTAACATACGTACACATCCCAATCTTACTAACCCCATAAAACAAATGGAAAGTTAATGAAGCAAACTGCTCGCTCTAATATAAAGATTACCAGCCACCTGAAAAAGTGACACAAGTTGATAAGCAGGCTTCATATTCCTTCCTTGGACAATGCTCCCCTTACGCAGACCTGAGAACAAACCCAGTGCACGAACCATTCACACTACTGCTGAGCGTGAACGTAGAATTGAATGGCAATCTTCTCAGACCATTTTCTTTCCTAAGCTGCAGCAGACACACCATGATGCATTCTTCAACTGTTGTTAATTTAAAGGGTTCGAGGCTGAAAAAAAGAGATTCTGGAAATGTTATGCTGGTCCATATGGGTTAACTTAGGCTGCGGTGTTTGTGTTTTCAGTTTGAGGATTCAAAGTGACTTGGTGGAAGACTCTCATTTGCTTTTTTTCTCTCTACTATTTCTCTTTAATCTGGAAATCAAGAGGACCAAGATTTAATATTAGAATTCTGTACAGCAGATTGCTAGCAGTATTATGAAAAAGAATTCAAATCTTCGAAAATAAAAAAATAAGGTGTTTTTAGCCTCGTGTAGATAGAAAACGAAATATTTCATTTGATTGTATACATCTGTATCCAGACAGTTAAGATTTTAGAAAGATTAACTTGGCATTTGCTTTTGTAATGGAAACCTCAGACCTATATTATTATCTATCCACCTATGTAAGCCCATTGTCTTCAAGCTTTTAACGTATGTTCTTAACTATGTTTTCAGAAATTACTGTAAATATCTCTTTCTTTTTTTTTTTTGTAAGATGTTTCTTCTTATTCTTTTGTCCATTTGGGAGTTACGCTGCTCTAACAAACATCACTGTACAGAAGGAATATCCCACTGCTCAAAATTTTTTTGCTTTGCTGAGTTCTGTTTTCATTTAGATGCATAGCCAAAATTCCATACTTGATCAGACTAGTGCTATAGTATCCTGTCTTTAAGAAAAGCTAGTAACAGATGCTGCATAGGAAGGGGAAAGGAATGCTTCGGTTAGTAACCCAGGTAACCTGCTTATGGGGAAAGATTTCTCCTCAAGCCATAGCAGTTGGAGACCTACTTATGCCCTGAAGTATAAAGCTTTATATCCCCTCTTTTTTCCTTTTTTTTTTTCACTCGATAGCTATCATAATTTCACAAGTTTTTTGTGACGTATCTAATTCTTCATGGAGTCCCAATAAGTTTTTGCCTCCACAGTTTGTACGGTGGCAATGAGTTCAATACGCCAATTATGTTCACTTATGAAAAAAAATTATTTTCTGACACTTTTCTTTTTGATCTATTTCAATTTAATTAAATGGTCAACATTTAAAGTATATTTTCCCACCCTGCAAAATAAATTCTTCATCATAGCTTTTCAGAAAATAACCTATCTAGTTCATTTTTCACTTTGAATAATTCTGAGCTCTTACACTGATGAGAGATTGTTTAAGCAACCATCTCACTTATCTCCTGCAGAAACAATATTTTAAACATGCAGTTTTCTGTGAAAGAAGCTAGTTCAACATGTAATTCTCCTCTGTCTTTGATGGATCATTTGCTTAGACATAACGAATTCGGCTGAATCCGATGACTTTATTTCTCATAAAGAAATCACAGTAAAATAATGAGTTACTGTATCATCATTTTTACTTTGTTTCTCATTTTTTGCCTTTTTCACTTGAAAAAGTCTTTGAGTTCTTGATTAGTCTTCGTGGCTAAAGGACTCGTCTTTTGCCAGGTTGAAAGAAAAAAAATATTCAGATTCTTTACTTTTGACTCACCATTGCTCTGAAATAATGAATCCTATCCCTTCTTATAATGACACAAAACATCAAGGGTGGCTTCCTACTCACTATGAAAAGACGTAGGCCCATCTTTATCACTGGGATAAAAAACTTGTTAATATAATCAGCAGAGTGTTCAGGTATGCTAGCCTGTTAGACCTCCAACGGGAAAGTCACAGATCTGAAGAAGAAGAAGAAGAAGAAAGGGAAGGAGAAACAGAGACTCATGGGAGAAAAAAAAATAAAGGAAGAAAAAAGTGATTTTAGATGGTATCAAACAAAAGAAAAGAATGTTACTGTCAGTTCTCTCCCACCAAATTTGCCTCTGCCCAGTTCAATCCTGGCAGCACCGCTCAGGTCAGAGATTTATTAAAATGCAATGAAGTGACAATATTTCTGGAAACTCGGAATGATCTTGGAATACTTCAAGAATTCTTCTTAAAGGGCCTGATCCAAACCCCATAGAAGTAAATGCTGTGCATTGATTTCAAGAGGCTTCCAATTTTGCCACAATCCTGCATCGTTGAAAAGAGCGCTGAACTGGTTGTTGGCAAGGTGTTGGAGAAGTCACTACTGCTGTTCCTAAAAGAATTTATCATTAACAGAAACAAAACACCATGCTGTATTTGCTGACACAGTAACAACACCTCCCTGTCTGATAACTCTGTGCAATTAAAACCACCACAAATTTGAGATTATTGAAAGACTTAAAATTAATCAAAAGTTTGAAAGCTGTTCTGTTAGCACTATCAGAAAGAGCTTGCATTTACTTCTCAAACAGTATATTTTAAAAGTATGTGCACTTTTTCAAATGTTATTTCATGTCCTGTTCCTAGCAATGACCTCTAGTATCTGTACTGGACTTAGATACTATTTTTTTTACTGAAAAGAGATCTCTTTAATCAGCTTAAAAAACATTGTGAACTGAAACAGCTCTTATTTAAAAGTTTAACTTTACTTTCATCAATTTATAATCAGAGTTCCTCTGGTATGTTTGATTCCTGACAAACAAGGATAAAAGTCTTGTGCCCCCATTGCTAATGAGATGATAAAACAGCAGGGATCAAGTTTTTAATTACTACAGGCTATGCACTGGAGAGGTACCAATGATATTTTCTATTGCATGTCTAAGTTGTAACTTCAGGCTTATGACAGTCATGCTGTGTTCCTCTGCCTTTGATGATCACTCATCTTTGTCTCCTGAGAACATACAAAAATTTCTGAGCTTGGATCCTGGGGGGCTTGCAATTATTGCTGTAACCTGGCACAGGTTCCAGTGTAGTACCATTGCTGCTCAGCAAGGATCTGATGTCTGAGCTGAGGATAGGACATGCAAAACATTATCAACTTTTCTTCTCAAACAATCTGGATTCTCAATCTAGTTGTATGCAGGTCCCTTTAATAATTATGCTTTTAATTAAGCTCAAGAATAATTTAATATTGTTTCACTTTTTCCTATCAGAAGCACAATCTATTACCTTCTCATACATAAAGAATTATGGCCACAGGCACACAGCAATACACATTTTTGGCACTAGGGGACTCAGGTTGTGGAACATACAAGCATATTTTTGGAAACAATCATCATTCCTTCCCACGTTTACAAGCTTGCTGAGCAAGTTTTCATTCTGTGTATAAAATTAATACTGATGCAAGGGATTTAAATGCATTTTCTAGTAATAAATAGTTCCATTATTAGAAAGAGAGAGCTGAAACAGATAATTTTGCTGACCTATCCTTCCCTTCCCCAGCTTCATAGATCTCAGCAACGCTGTTCAATCTGCATATAATTGGCCATTATTCTGATTATTCAAATGCTTCTTTTCCCTTTTCCTCCATGATGCCGACTTAGATAAGAGTGAGTATTTCCTTTGGCTCCAGAGCAAGGCAAACAAAAGAAGAGCTACCCATTTTGCTAACACAGGCAAAGCAAACATGAGACAAGAATAAGGGCATTTGTAGGTTACAGAAAAAGCCACCCCCCTCAGTTGCTTCAGGATTGGATCACTGCTTCGATCACCAGGTATCTGTGCAAGGGAAAAACGTCAGAGGAAACCGCTGTCTTCCCACCAAGCTTCTATGAGATTTTTTCCCTTAATACAAGGTTTGTGTTCTCATGAAGAATTTGTGAATTCTGGCCATAAACCCACCCCTTCAAATCAAGAAGAGGTTCTATCTGTTCTATGCATCTATGAAATTTTGCTCTGAATTTGCTGTATCTTTTCCTGCGACAGTTGTACAGCTCTGCCTTGTTCCACAAAATCCTACAGACATCATTTCCACTCAATTCCCTTATGTTGAAAGAGCACTCTATGGGAAATGTATTTCCTCTCTATTTTGGGTTGCCTTCTCTAACCACCACTGGATGTGACAGAGATGTATGTGCCTCATAAAATGAAGCCTCAGTTTTTACTTCCTCTATGCAGTTAAATCTTAACCCAGGCAGTTTTCCATCTGGGGAAGGAGTTAAGACCACAGAAATGCTGAAATGGTCACTCCAGCATGAAATAGAATCAGTAAGGGGGGAAAGAGGAGCCTGGAATCAGGAGCAGGAGGTCCTCCTCCATGAATGTTGATACAGAAAAAATAAGGAAGTGCCATTTCTTTGTCTAAACTTGAAGATTTTATAGTAGCATCAGTTGAGTATGGAAAAAATGTTAAGGAGGTGCCTACTTGCAGAGATGTTGCAAAATACTGCATGAAAGCAAACTAATATATTCATTTCAGCAAGAATTGTGTATTCTGATCTGACTTGGATTCTCCAGAGATTGCATGTCAGACAAACACTACAAAAATCAAGAGACCAGCTGACCCACTTCTCTCTAGCTTGAGGATAAAACCCAACTGCTTTAGTAGCCCTATCCAAACTGGCTGTAAATAATCATTCTTAAGAAAAACAGAGTGGTAACACTAACTTCAAAAAAGTACTTCACAAATTTGAAAACTTCTGTTAAATAGCCAACTGTGATTAATGCACTTGGCTGTAGAATTCAATTACATGTTAAAAGCAAATCATGAAGGAGACTTCATACTCGTTTTCTTCTACCATCGATATGACAGATCAAAAATGTTAATGTTACAGCTACTGCACTGACTGGAAACCAAGCAGAGCTTAAATGCACTGATTTATTTTACAAATGTAGGACATCCAAGGAATAGGCTATTGTTCTGTAGAGGCTATCAATGACACTAAAGAATTACACTGCTCGTATCAGCTCTAACCAACGCTTGAACAGAATCAAGAGACATTTAATATGCTATGTAATAGAACATGAAATGATGTTGACCATAAAATGTGTATAATCTAAACTGCAGAAATTACTCCATTTTAATGATCTGTTGCTTAAAAAGAAAATGCAAAGTGTTTAAAAGATTTAGCAAAATGCGTGCATAGATTGTGTAAATCATCATGGGTATCAATTATATCTCAAAAATAGCGTACAGCTCTTATAACATCAAGGACTGGTTTTAATTACAGATGCTGTGTAACTAACATTTTCTTAATTTTAATGAGTGTTTCTCTATTACAGGATTAACTTGTACTGAAGCTGAAGAAGCCAAAAGAATTTTGAATTAAAAGAATTCCAAATACATTTGAGAGGCACACAGAACAGCGGATTGTTTTGAAATGCATTGATTTTGGCCCAAATGCACTTCTACATACTTTCTTATTCAATAAGACATCTCATGGGATCATCGCTTTTTATCCAGAATTGTAAAAGGTAAATATTGCAATGAGCTACAAGTGCAAAGCTGTAGCAAAATCCTGTCTGTATAGGAGAAATTTGCATAACTACGATGAGGATATTACATCACTGTAACCCTTAACGTAGAGGTACATCGATAACACTAGCTCTTTCAAGTTCCTGCGTGCAGTTGTAAGTCCTGCTTGATTGACATACTGTATCTTCATTGAGCACGAACCATTGTAACAGCAGCAGTGAAGCAGCTAAATTTCATCAGGTAGGCAAACTATTAAGTGATGTGTTATACAAAAGTCAAAGAACCATCCTGAATCAAAACCAAAAACAAAACCTAGAGGGTTTTCATTTCTCTTCATTGTTTCAAAGTGTTCTAAAATACTGAAAATGTTTTATTAAAGAATGATAGAATGTAGTTTACTACAGATCAGGGTAGAGAACCAGTGGTTTTAGAGGTGTCCATTTTGTGGGCACTCTAGTTTTTGTCCCCTTCTTTGCCCAGCTTACCCAAAGGCTGATCATGGTCAAGGACTTGCTATTCATGTTCAGATTTTTTTTTTTTAATTTTGGCACATTCTGAGGCTACTGGTCATGAACGAAGTTTAATGTGAGACATAAAGATGACTGACTTTATGACCACAAACAATTTATGGGAAGCAGCTGTTTTTGTGTAAACATCTGAAGTGTTAGTACAGAGATTAGAAAGCATTATTCAGCATTGAAAGTGGGCTCTGGAACACAGAAAGAAAGGAGCAGAAGGAACATTATATATCCATTATGTTAAAACTATGCCACTATTAAATTAAGGCAGGAATTCCAATCCAAAGTGTTCTTCTTTGCAAAAAAGTGAACACAGTTCTTGAGGCTACAGCTGTATCTCATGCCTGTGATTTCAGTGTGCTGAGGATGGAAACATTGGCATTTGGAATCTCATTTTCTTCAGCAAATTTCTTTCCTGTGACTTTTTCATTAAAAGAGCTGTAGTGTATATAAAAACCATTATTTTGCTTATACAAAAGGAAAACTAGATAATAGGTGCTTTTTATGTCAAGAGGTTGTATTGCTTTTCTCCTACTGCTGGGTGGCCATAATATTTAAGTCATAAATGGGCAAATGTCAAAGCAGATCTCCTACTGTGCCTGACTCCCTCTAATAATTAGGTGCTGTTTTATTGTTCTCTGGCTTAGTTGTGAGTACAGCTGTCAGCTGACATAACTGGTAATGGAAGGACCACATTCCTTATAGCTAGACAACTCCCTTCAGAATTCAGGGCATATTTACAGCCATCGGATTTGCAGTGTCAGGTTCCGGACTATAGCTGTGCACAGCAAATTAACGTCTGAACTAATGTTACTGCACTCTTCAAATAGATATATTTAACAACAACAAAAAGCAAAATAAAGAGGATCAGAACTTCCATCCAGCTACAAGCATGCCTTGTGCTGTTTTGGAAGAAGCAAACAGCTTCATGGCCCTGCTGGGAACTCTCCCTTCCCTGGAACTGTCACACAGCACAGCCCTGCTCTGCTGCCAGCTCCCTTCCCTCTCACACAGGTCACGGAGAGCACAGGACAAGGACAAAGAAGCAGTGAGTACTGCCTGGGTCCCCAGCCACCACAGTGGACCGTTGGAGCAATTAACAATTAATGTAATTCAGCAGCTTGCTAAAAAGCAAGTTAGGAAAAAAAAAATACAGCTGCAAAGATTGTTGGGAGCATGTGCAGGCAAAGGGCTCAAATTTATATTTGCCCAAGGGGAAATACAACAGCCATATGCCTTGCCTGTCTTGGTGCTGTTTGAAAGGTGTCTTACCATCCTACCACCCCTTTTAAAGACACTCTCTATAGCCTCCTGTGACACTTGGAAAGGCAAGACATTTCTGTTGTGTCTGATAGCTAAAGAGGAACGACCTCCCCATCCTGACACACCACTTCTTCAAAGGCTCCAGGTGGCCGTGCCAGTTCAGTGCCTGCCAGAAAAGCTTGCTGTGCTGGAGTTACCTCCTGGGACCTAGGGAAGCGAGGGTGTGTTGACACGGAGCAGCAGCACTGCTGGGCTGCGCTCAGGGTGATTCTGTGCAATGTGTGCTGCAAGGACACAGGCACGTGTCCCCTACCACCACACACGAGCAGGAGGGCACACAGCGATGGTCACTGTAGACATCTCTCTTCTGGCCTGCACCAGTGCAGACAGCAACGAGAACAAAGCATGGATGCAGAGGTTCCCTCTGACACCGGGGTGATTTGCTCTGGGCTGTGGAAGCCCTGGATGAGATGTGGTGAGGGTGGGTTCTCAAAGAGCCGTCTTCAGGAGATGCTCCTGAAAAGGAAGCTGTTGCTTCTTGCTGCTCTGGCCAGAAGCTGCACACAAATTAAATGCTGCAGGACTTTTAGCTCTTTGTGCACTGAACACAACACAGCAGTGATGTTCTGCACAAAAACTTTCCCGTGGCAGCTGGCAGGCTTGTTACGAGCTGTAGTTGAGCAACCAGTCAGGACTTGTGGCTTTCCTGGGGAAAGGATTGTTATGAGGATCGTTGTGTTACTTACTCCAGAAAATCAAATTAACTCCTTTCTATTCTGTGTTCTAACAATAATTTCCTGCAGTAAATGTACCCTTCTTCCAGCATGCACTTAGGAAGATAAGGCAAAAACAACTCATTCAAAGCTGGTACTATTTAGGAAGTGTATTTAGAAAACACTGAATCTTTAATGCCTCAGTACCAAACCTTTACTCAACAAAACCTACTTTTGTACCAGTGGCACCTTTTCAACAGGGAATTTATCAGCCACAGCTTGTTACTGGAGACAGAAATTGTAAGAGAAAGTTAACTGAGAAGAAAAACAATCAATAATCTGTTGGTAAATATTAGGGTTTTACTGGCGGTCACATACTGACCCTGATGAAGATGTTAATTCCCATTAGTGGTTATTTGAATAGGAAAAAGCCAGAGTGAAAAAAAGGAAAAATAAAACAAGTGAAACATTTTTTCTGCTGTCTAAATGCTAGCAAGTCATTCACCCCACTTTTTGCTAGATAAGAAAGTTCTAGTGGTGGCTATTTGTGAGATACTTAATGCAGTGAGACTTTTTTAAAATTATTTTTGCCCAGGAGACAAATGTGTAACCATATGATTTTTTCCCCCTGCTATGTTAAAAATGCATTTATATTTTTTCAAGCACACCCCGATTAAAGAGGGCACATCTGTTTTAAGTCCTTCTTTATGAAAATTACTGAGCTTCCTCTGAAAGCTTATCTTTTAATTTCAAAATTCTTTGTAGCAATAACTTAGATAATAACCAACCATATTTCTGTCTTCTTTAGGAAAAAAAAAAAAAAGAGAGAGAGAGAGAAAGAAAGAAAGAAAGAAAGAACCATTTTGAGCTTTGAACTCCCCCTCCCTCTCCTCTCTGGGTCTCCTTTGAAAAGGCCCCCCTCATTTGCGTTTAAAATGGATGTTTCATACTGGTTGATTAGTGTTAGTATGGGATACCAGCCGCTCTGAGCCCAGGGCTCAGCTTGAGATCTGCGGATTATTCATCAGCTTCCCCGGCAGGGGGGACCGTTTCTCACTTTCACTGCACAGCAGCAAAGTGTTCAGCTTTGCTTTTTAAGATTTTTTTTTTTCCCTTTTCAGAAAGTTTTTTTTTTTTTCTTCTTCCCCCATGAAGGGGTTACTTGAGTGTACATAACACCAGATCATTTTTAACACCAAACCTCCCCCTCCCCGACTAGCTTTCTTGGTCTGAATAGCACATAATGGATTGGGACGTATTTACCATATGTCTGTCTCGTTACAACCATTGTTTAAGGCAAAGATCATTTAAATATGTAAACTGAGACTTGGAGAGCACTTGATTTTATCATTATATCAGTGCTACATTACAGCATCTCACTTTTTTCCTTTTTTTTCCCTACATCTCACTGATGTTTTGTTTATCATATAAATTAAGCTAGAAAAAATGTATGCTAGGATATGTCTGTATTAACAATATTTCAGTGCCATTTATTATCATAGCATTCAGCATTTAGAGTACCAGGTCTGAACAGGTTTTTACAAAATTGTTGTTTGGTATTAGGCACCTGTTGGTTTGTGATATCTTATTGTTAATAATCACACCTACGGTGATAATGCCTCAGAACCAATGAAAAGGGAATCTTCCCTGTGCAGAACAAAAGTGAATAGCACACAATTTTGTGTGCCTAAAATCTAGTCCACTTTTGTGTCATCAGAGCTCACAAAAGATGAGATCCGTACAAATACGGTCTCTCAGCTCTGTAAGCCATTATGGATACAGGAATACAATGGCAACATGAAGTTTTTCCAGACATCTACTTGTGTGCATATACATATTCCTTTACTCCTTTGTCTCCAGCTGCCTTAAGGCATTCATTCTTCCTTGAACATAGTGAATAGACAAGGAGTTATAATGGCTACAAAAGGGCCCAATTACTTTATTTTTGCTTTAGCCACCTAAAACAGGCATGAACCTTGGAAATAATTTAGAAGAATCTATTGCTGATAGAAAGAACCCAGCACCTGCAGAATACTGCCATCCTAACAATACTCTCTAGAATATCCTCTAGATATGATGCACACTACATGGACTGATGGAGTCCAGACAAGCAGTTCAGATCAAACTCCTAACACTTAGATGGCAGAAGGTGAGCAAGATGACTCACACTAAGACACAGGATGATTTGGTGCAATGCTCACAATCATTAATTCGTCCTAAAATTAACAGCCATCATCAGCTGAATTTTTCCTTTTGTCTCCTGCTCTCATCCCTGAAACCTCAGGAAAAAGAATGATGCATTTTATTTGGTACTTCTAGTGAATTATGTTTCTCCTCTGGGACATCTTCAATCTGCTTACAGGGAGCGTAGTAGGGGTAAGAGATACAGCACAGCAAAATGTTGACTCAGGAAGCAAGAACTTCTTTGCACTCACCTGAGCATGAACAGTTACCCCTTCCTAGGAATATAAACTAGTGATGCATTTACTCTCTTGTTATCTTCTTTTTGATTTTGAACATACACCTCATAGCTGAACTCTCCCACCATGAAACCATGGCACGTCGAAGTCAGCCACATTGAAATTCATATTATCTCCATACTTAAGACTAAAACAATGGGCAGCACTTCAGCATATTTGCAAACAGTAACTTTCTCATCTTTTTACATTTTGATTTTGCTGAATAAATAAAATCTGCTTGATGTGTCATAAAAAGAGTTATTCAAAATATCTACAAATTATCTTCCTTGGCAGGGGTGTTCACTGTTTAACTTATCAGCAACTTATCCCATGTCGAAACGAGGTGAATGCAGTACTGCACGTGAAGGATACTGCACACATCAATACCCACTATGATGATGCTTATGCAATGAACATTTTAGGATCAGTGTGCAACTGATAGTGCCTAACTATCCCAGGTTTTCAGCTGGCTCAAGAAAACCACATCAGTGCCTCAGAGAAGTGTCTTCTAATCTCAACCAGCACTGCAGCTCAACGACACAAATGGGTGCATCTTTCATCTCCTCTGTCAGGACAGCTTTACAACCTCGTTTCACTGTAAGAGCAAAGCAATGGGCAGCATCATGGGTCAGAACTCAGCCCAGAACAGGTTTTAAATACAATAGAGTTATTACATCTTCAAATTAATGTTACTGAGATCAGGATCTTTGCTACTGCATTGATCACATGCATTGAAACCCATTCAGCAGGAGCATTTATAACATGGTCCATCAGGCTATGATTCAACCTTTTAAAAGTTAACCAAAATAAAATTTTATAAAATCATTGCCTGCAAATATTCCAAGGAAAGTGTGTGAAACAGTGACAGATGTTTTGCATGTCGGTAGTTATAAACTTTATTTAACACCAAATGTGTGACTATGATTTAAATTCAATTGCAAATCTAATTATCGCGATTTTTAAATTTTAAAGCGCCATTTGGTCTTTAAAATACCTTCAAAATAAAGAAAATAACTCAGGTATTTATTGTTTTGCTTCAATTTACATTGGTGCTATAAATAGCTGCCAAGAAATGATGACAAATAAGCTACTGCAACCCTTTGGGAGTTTATTAGGTCATTTGTGAGAGCCTTGAATAGAGTCATTTGTTGCCCTCAGGTGTTTGAGAGTCTCTTTACCCTTGGGAAAGGAATTTAACAAAGGAGTGTATTTCAAAGAAGGCACTCTGTGTTTTCCACCCTTTTTCTGAAGTGTTTTCAAACACACTCCAAGCTAAAATTTCTCAGAAGTGAGAAAAGGAGGTATATATCAGACGACCCCTGAAGCAGCTGACAATCCCAGGGAGCAGAAGATAGGGTCAGATTCTAGATGCTTGAATCCCAAATACATTTTCACCATAGGAGGCCCTGATTTATTTTTGCCCCACCCACTGGGTGCAAACTTTGAAATGCACAGTACAAAAGCATTGGACTAATGCCCTACGTGCATTTTTTTATTTGGCTGAACTGTGACATGTCTTGTTTTTTTTTGTCTGGCTCCAAAAAACACTGGTCAGGTCCTTTGTTACAAAAAGACATTGCATCTGCCTTAATCTATGTATCTTCTTAATTAAATAAAGGATTAGCATTTGTTTAGGCTACAATAAAACAAGTTGTCAGGCAATATCAATATAGCCATCATAAGGAATCTGCTAAACATAGATTCAAGGAAAAACATAACTGCAGTTCTAATGATCATCGAGGCAGTTACCTGGCCTGAAAGCAATGGTCCAGACAATCTCTCCAGTCCAAAGAAAAATAAGAAGGAAGCCAAAGGAAAATGAAAACTGGAAGTGAATGTGTATGTATATTTATTAGTCTTTTACTTCCTTGAATAGTAGCAATGAAATTTTGCTCATGATTCCTATCTGAAATGCAGAGAATAAACAGTTTTAGCATCACTCAACTTGCATTTTGTTCAGGAGGTGCTATCAAATGAATTCACTAGCTCATTATTTCTGCTTAATTAAGATACTTAGAGATGAAAATCTGTGGAAATTAAAAGGTTAGTAGTGGCAATGATGAAATAACAACACAGTCTAACTGAGCAGAGCAAATTCACAGTGTGGAAGTCCTGCATTTAATAACAGCAATTGATGTAGACCAAGTAATGAGTAAGTTTGTTGTTTCTCATTTTCCATGCTGACTGTTGCTGATAGGCCCAAAGTAAGATCNTTTTTTTTTTTTTTCCAGGAAAAGCAGCCTTTCTGTTCAAATTTTGTTTAAAATAGTGTCTCTTTGTAGAGCCTAGTTAAGACTAGGGCCACTTTGGCACAGATGCCTAAGACGAGGCCCATTTGGCTGAAACACAGGCAAATGCACTAACGAGATTCAACAACTGGCTCAGGGATATCCAGGGAACTAACAACAAGAAAAGGTGGGTCTTAGCAGCTAACTACAAATATTCTATATAACAGTTTGCAAAAAAAATGTAATCCATGGAATTTAGGAAGATCCTTAGCATCTGCATTAAGTAACAGGGAGTCTTGACCTCATTTCATCTCGTCTTGAAGTACTGCACTAATTTCTGGCCATCTCGTCAGAAAGATATGGGTAAGTTTTCATTAAACTGCACTGAAAATGACTGATTTTAGAAGCACAGAAAATTTATTTTTAGGTTATATATGTAAGCAAGAGAAAATTGGGATGGTCTCCTGTGATACAGTGATCTATCCACACAAATTTGGCTTTATTAATCATAAAGAATAAATCTTAAGAAATAGTGTTGTAGTTTACTCCAAATCAATGCTGATTAGTCTTTTAGCATCACTGCTCAATTCTTCACTGTTTGCCACTAACAATATAGAAAAACTACAAATAGCTCAAAGATATAAGGACTGATTTGTATTCCTTTCCCTTCTGTACAATCAGAAGTCATTTTTGTCACTATAAGGCCATAAACCTGAGTTTACTGGGAGCCATTTTAAAAACTCTTAAGAGCTTAAAATAATGTTGTATCCTTCTAAAAAATTCACTTTAAAGTGTAGTTAAGAATTCTAAGGGTTGGGAGGTAGTGATTTGATTCTTACTGGAAGGCTGGAAGATGTCTCTTTTTTTACAGTGCCTGCTGGTCTCCTTTCCACAGCGCAGTGTCAGGCAGGAGTTAACCGGACGTTTGAGAATGAGAAGCACAGAGCAAAGCAGTGTGAAACAACCTGTTTTCAAAACATCTTTCAGAGTTCTAGATGGGGTTTTGTTTTCCTTGACAGCAGCTTGAATGTAGCGGGGCATTTTTGGCCTATGTTTTTTGGGAGCTGACTGTTGCCTGTCTGTGTGTACATAACACATAAGAAATAGCATAACACTGTCTGTGTTCGCACTGGGTGCTGGCAGGCAGGGATCTGTGCATTCCCAACACCCTTCACAGCTGGCTATAGAGGTTCCCACACTATCTCAGGGATGGTCCTGCAGATTTGGTCACTCCAATTCTTCTGTCACTGAAAAAACTACTTGGAGCAGTTTATAGCTCCAATGGAAGCTACAGAAGGATTTCAAACTTTGCACTGCACTTCAGCAACTAGCAACTCAATGTAATAAAGATGCCCAGCTGTGGGCCAGAGTTCCCCTTCAGAGAAAACAGGACTCAGAAGTCCTGAATTGCCAACACACTGAGCCAGCCTAACATCTGCCTACGGAACTTGAATCCACCCGTCCCTTTCTCTGCATTTATAAAGATGGACACAGGCTGGATTCAGTAAGGAAAGCTTTGTAGTATAACAGTAATTCCCTCATTGCGTTGCCTACAGTGCATGCACTAGCACATGCCATGGAGGAAGCTACAGTCCTTTTTTTGCACTGAGTTATTTCCTGGTCTTATTCAGGGCTGCAAGAATGCAGTCATCCACTTAGACTCCACCTTGAACCCTCCCAAGCTGAACACCCTCCAGCTCTTATCTTCAAACAGCCGTGTCCATCTTTTTGGATCATACAGGTCAGGTGGATCTTTCATGGGGAGAGCTGATGCTTCTGGCTCCTCTTTTCTCTTGCTTTCTCATTTCTTGTTTGGACTCACTGTGCATATGATTCACAGGTAATTCATGCAAATAAGCCACTGCATGCTTGAAAGATGCCCAGGGTGAAGAACGGATGAGGTTGGACTGCCCCTGTGGGATTCATGCAGCCCAAGCTCCTTTTGCTTAGGCTGAATTTGAGAGGATACAGAAATTCGATTGTCAGTAGGTGGATGTTCTAACAGTCACAGCTGCTTGTTTCTGCCTGCTGCTCATTCTTGGTTTCTATCTTTCTTACCAGCCCTTCAGTGTCTTTCCCATATTGTCATGAATGTAACCCACACAGTGAGTGCTTCTAACATGGAGAGTCTTGTTTGCTCCAGAACTGCCTCTGGTGCAAAGAACTGGACAAGTTTTGTCAAGGCAGTTTTGTGCTGGGAAAGTATAAAAGAGTAACTTGGAGTGCCTGGGGTAATTTATGATCAAAAAGTTCAGTACACATTGAAATTAGGCACCTTCAAGAAGAGGGCAGCAAGGTATTCCAGTACTGCAGTTTTGTATTCAAATTCTATATTGTACACTATAAGCACACTGAGAGTCCCTCTGCTTTCCCTTCACCCCAACAGAAAGTCTGTCACGCAAGCCAATTAAGTAATTAAAATCCGTGTGTTTATTTGTGGAGTTCTCAGAACGCCGTAGGAGCTCTGCAGAAGCCTGCCAGTGTCCCAGTAGACAAAGCCCTGCCTGTTACTGGGTGCCAAACTGACACAGCTGGTTAGCTAGGGAAGTTTAAAATCAGTTGCTCGTGCTATCTGCAGCAAAATTAATTCAGTTGTGAGAGCTGTTTCCTATCAGAGTCCAGATAACAGTTCTTGCTAATTCCCCTGTTACTGACACCTGTGCCAGTAATTCAAGCACACAAGTGGAAGACTGAACTCCTACGAAAGCCAAACTAGGAATACAGTAAGCAGTAAGGAACTAATTTAGATCCTGAACTGAAATGCATCTCTGGGATCTGATGTTACATCCATGCTTTGGGATCATCTAAGAAAAGCCATTCCAATTTTTCCTCATTCTTCTAATCGCTGTTACGTTCTCAACACAACCACTACCCAGGAAACCAGATGCCATTCCTGTGCAGGGGTCAGCACACCAGTGCAGCCCCTCTTGACGTGGTTTCTCACCTTGTGTTCTCAGCTCCCTAGCAGCCCTGGTGTAGGAGGATGCTTCACCTGTGTGCCCTGAGATGAGGTTGTAGCCTGAAACACTTCATAATGAAAAACCACACTTATTTTTCTTTCTCATGCAATCTCTGCATCACTTTATTATGTGGTGCATGTTTTTACTTCATTTTACTTGTACAAGAAATACCTTCCCATAGTGACAAATGCGCTTCTTTTAAATGTGTAGCAGTAGAGATTGAGCCCTATTAATTTTAGCTTACTGTACTATGTATCAGATCATCGTGATTGATGAATTCTAAATGAGAGATGCTAAAATAAGACATAAGGAAAAGGTTTTAAATTAAGTCTTCATTATTTTGTTGTTCAATAATTTAAAATAACAGCCTTAAATACAGAGCAATAGATTTAATTTCCAAGGCACTTAGACTGCATCTGGAGTGAAGTTAAGTGCTAAGACACTACTGAAATATTCATGTTGTCATACAAAGGGTGCAATATAAGATGACAAAAGTGACACCAGATCTTGACAATCAAATATACGAGGAACAGATATTAAAATCTTACTAATGTCTTTTATGAAAACTATGATACCTTGAAGAAAGTCTGTAACTACTGGCCAGGATCATGTTTTCCCTGGATCACTTACAATAATGAAGCAATAGAATATGATTAAATGCTTCCACTTGTGGAAATGTTTAAATGTGCATGTTTAAATGCAACATCCTTTGCAAAAGGTCCAGGTGTACTAAATGTTCATATTCAATTTTCCACATAAATGCAACAAAGATAGTTGCTTTCATGCAATAAAATGTTCAGGTTAAACTGCTATGGAAACAGAATACAGGGTGTGTGGTTTGGTTGATGCAGCTTCCCAGGTGTAGAAGACATGCAGAAACCTGTCTGGTACTTAGTTGTGCTCTTCCATTCCTTTCAGCCCTGCAGACCGGACTCTGTTTGCAGGGAGTGAGAAGCAAAGTGTTTTTGCTAATGCCTTACTACTATGCTGAGAAATTTGCTCTGCACTTTTAAGACGAAAGATATCAAGTGTGGATTTGTGTTCCTGGTTCTTATGAGAGTATATCTGTCCGATAACCAAGAATTTGACCAATCTTTCACAAAAGTTCTTGGAGCAGTGTACTGAAACTGTTACTTCACTTGGTAAAGATCGTGGCTGTGGATCTGACAATTTCAGTAACAATGCTGCGCACAAAGGAGTAGCAGGGCTGTCCCCTCGGTGACAGCAGTACATAAATTCAGCGCCGTGATCCCATGAAAACACCGTGCTGCAAGTCCACACATTCTCATGCACAGCACTGATGAATGTCTCGGTGAAAACATTTCAAAAATGATTTTGCAACTTAAGAAAACATACTTCAGCAATTACCATTTCCTTTACCATGAAACCAAATTCACTGTACATTACAGCTTTAAAGCCAAGATCTAAGGTTCAGATCAACGCTTTAATCCTAACTGTGGCTTCAGGTACTTCCTGATATTTATGAGAAATGCTCCAGGCCTGCAGCTGGGCTTTGAACAAAAAAATAATGAACTTTGTTGACTGTGAACAAAGTTCTACACTATTTTAAAGAAAGTTAAGCTGCGACATTTTTTAATCCAACACTAAATCACATAACCCAAATTCTCTGCATAATTCAGGAATGTTCAGAGCAATAAAAAGACAACTAGATCGAACCTGCTTGCTAAATGAGCTGAAATCTATCTGAACTTGAGAACTTTTGCTAGTCTCTCTCCTGAAACACGTCCCATTGCTTTTTGGATAAATACAACACTTTTTCTATATAATACCTAACTGAAAAGACTCTTTCACTTCCATTCTAATGTACTCCATATACTAACACTCTGTCTCCTCTTATTACTTAAAAATGTAGATAAAAAAGAACAATACTACATCTTACAGAATTTTATACTCATTCATATCAGTTTTACAGATATTATAACAGGTCCTGTTTCTGTCTGTTTGGTGTGACCTTTCCATTCAGTGTGACTACTTCTTCAAAACTTACGTCAAATCATTTCTTGCTCACTTTGCTGAGCATTTGGATGCACGTTAGATGTCAGCAAGGACTGATGTGAATTTGTAATGCGCAGAAATTAACAGAAAATAGAGTTAAGCTGATACAGCATGGGAAATTTTGGCAGGGATATGGTGGTTTGTAAATAAAGAGGCCATTTTTTTTCAGGAAAAGAGGGCTCGGGGCACTGTCTGACAAAACAGTGCTTGGAATGAGCAGAGGTGATAACTGTAGTGATTAGACACCCTGGTAAACAAGGAGCACACGAAACAGGAAAACAGTTTTCTTCTGTTGAAGCAAAACATGTTGCTGTCAAGGGGAGCAGGAGAGAGTCCTACACAGATTCTGAGAAGAGACACAGTGATGTTTTAGGAGAATTACTGAGAATAAAGGCTCAGACAAAAGAAGTAAGGATCTAAAGGAAAAACAGAAATTAGGGATTAAAAAACTGACTAGAGAATGGCAGAGGAAATACAAAGCTGAAAAATATGTATTCCCCCCTCCTGAGAGAAAATGCTTGCATTGTATTTGTTATATAGCGAGCTGGGTATTACCTCCTCAGCAGCAGATTTTTTCCATACCATGCCTTTTGCTTTCTGTTTTGGTATGTAAATAATAGTCTCCCAGTCCCCCATACTTCACTCAAGGTAGCACAAAAACCAGGCCCCACTGTGTAGGCAGATCAGATCCTCTACCCCAACCATAATTACAGTAAATTAAGTATGACATGAAGAGCTTGCATTGGGAAGAAGCAAGATTGTTAACTCATGAGATATTTCAGACAGTAAGTCAGTCTTAAAACCCTGCCTCTCTCCTTTTATATAAAAAATAAAGAAGTAGAATGTAAAAATACTGTGGTTGAGATTTGTGAGTACTTAATAGTTACCACAGGAACACAAATTTTAAAGTTTATTTTTCAGCAATTCCCACTTGGTTTTTTTCCAAAATATTTAAAAGGATTAAGGACCATCATGTTGGTCTTTTGAAAATACAGCCACATGTGAGTTGCTGTGTTCTGTTGTAAGCTGTTACTTATTTTTTCTTCCTTCATCACAGCAGACGCTTTTTAATCTGGTATCTTGAAGCATTGCCTTTTTGGGGGCAAGAACCAAAAGAGCTATTGATACCTGAACGTGGTGTTACAAAAGGAGTGTGAAGGTAAGACTTTCAACTTATACTGCTCGAAATTTATGATATGGCTGAACATTATGCTAAAGATACTGAAGTTAGCATTTTCTTGACTGTGTGCATTCAAATCATTTATTTATTTACCACTCAGAATCCCAAAGTGCTGCTAACTACACAAGTTAACAGCTGTCTGCTCACACAGTTCCTGGCTCCTACCTCCTCAGGCATCTTTTTCCTGTTTATACTTGTACATCAAATGGGCCTTTGGAAAAATCCCTGATTTTCTTTTGTTCTGTTTTCTTTGTTCTGTTTCCATGCAGTCTTTTCCCCTTTGGAGATGACATGTATGGGAAATGGCTTATTGTAGCAACAGGAGACAGAAGGCAAAAACAATTGCATCATGGGTAAAGCAAACATCAAAGCAAAGTGCAAGCCAAGTAGCTGTGAAAAAATTATTTTGTATGTGATATTTCAGTGTGTTGAAGTCCAGCATTGGTAGATTTTTCGGCAACACAGGAAAAACAAAATGCAAGCAGCTACCACTTTCAGAATCTCATTTTTTCCCTGCATTTTTGCTAAAAACCAGACAGGACTATGGACACAACGCACCTGTTGCAGTTGGTGCATTGCCATTTCTACCTTTTCTAAGACGGTGAAAGTACATTAAGCCTACCTGGGCTTGAATTGGAATAATAATAATAAAAAGTCTGGAAGACTGTGAAAAGCAAATTGGAACCTATCTTTCATTAAGTACTAATTAACTGTCTGACAACCCACGTATAAAAATTAGGGTGCGTATTGTGGATGTTTATTTTCATTTTCTAAGAAATTGCTGTAGGTAGCCAACCTGATTAAGTACTTTTAACAACTTGCATCTAAAGATAATTAAGTTCTGCAGTGAAATGGAAAAAATCTGGCATAAAAAAATAAACATTAAGTACGGCGGATCTTTTAAGCGAATAAACAAATATAACTATTTCCAACACACACATTCTGCTTTCTCACAATTTCCATAATGTAAACGACTTTGACAACATCTTTATATTCTGTTTATCTTTCAATAGTGCTGAGCAAAGAAAATCTGCATATTGTGTTTCTGCAGCTTCAACCTCCTGACCTGCTGGAGAGTTCTGCAGGCTACGGAGCCATACAAGTTCCCTCTGTGGGTATCGAGCCCATGGCAAGCAGTAATCAGCGCTCACAAGAGCAGCGAGCATGCCTCATCTAAGTGTCTGTGTTGAATTTGTTAAATATTTATCCGGATTTGTATCTGAGTAATAAAAATTACATGCCGAAAGTACTTCAACTATCTTTGAGCAGCAATATCCACACTTCCATCGTTTGAAAGCTTTTATTTTTAATTTGTAAAAGAGAGTCTGGCTTCCTAAGGGGGTTGCTATGCTGACATTAATTAGAAGCACAACAGAACTGGCTGTGGAGACAAACTGACAACCCAAATCAAACAAAAGGAGATATTTTTATTATTTATGTTAATACTGCCACTCCTTTTCCACCTGGAATAACAGAGAACAAAGAAAAGCAACCCCATCCTCTATTCGTTGCAGGTAGCTGAAATACCATGAGTGACCTCCTGAGACCAGACTGGTCTTGTACGAAGTTAAGGTTTTAATTAGATAACGTTATCTCCTGTCCCATGAAGTCAGTATCTCCAGATGTACCACGGTCACCGAAGCCTTAAGTAAAGGCACACTTACAACAACAGGAGGGTGCACTGCAGCCTCGGTGCTGCCTTTCTGCACAAGTGGGGAAAGCTTCCATACGCAGCTAATTCCCACTCACAGCCACTTATTTCCAAGCCGTAAGATTCGCTGGTTCTGCTGCAAAGTATCTACAATACAGGCTGTGATTCTCTCGAAACAATCCTAGCAATCAAATCAGCCTTGGTACTTAGAAAAAGGCAGTTTTTTCTATTTGATTACTGAAGAACGTATCTCAGTGCTCGCGTGTTTGGAATTGTCGATGCTTAATCAGATTGCGTCCAGACATTCCTTCCAACAGCTTCTACACAGAGCGTAGTTAAGTCCATTCGTGTCTATTTTTGTCCATATTCTGTACATCTCTGGAACACAGCAAGAAGTTTTAACAATGTCTTTGTAAATGTTACTGACAGACACAATCCTTTACTGAAACAGGTTTTATTTCTTGTTTTATTGCTCCACCTTCTGGTTACCCCACATTTATTTTTCTAGCGAGAACAGAGATGAGGAGGGAANACACCCGCGGGTGGTGGTGGGCTGCCCCTCCGCCCGGGCCCAGCCAGGCTCCACAGGCAGCAAGCCTCCACACCCCGAGCTCCCAATAAGCAAGGCCCCTCCGCACACGGGCCTCGCCGTGTGGGTGTGTTACTAAAGGAAACGTCCGACGCCAGCTTTATTTATCGCCTGAGGAAGTGAGGGAGCTCCCTGACAGGAAAGAGGACATAGGCGGGAAAACTCGATCCCCTTTGGATGCCTTCGGATGCCTTCGGCGCTACCCGCCGCAGGCAGCCGCGCCCCTCGGGACTCTTCGGC
>WBMW01002202.1:0-20882 GCA_013396635.1 Penelope pileata | reverse complement strand
GTCAGAACGAGCTGCAGCACGCCATGGGTGGTACTCGCGCTGAACATCCCTCCCTGTGCCTGGTGGGCAGCGACTGGTCGCTCCCTGAGCTCCCTGAGGCTTTTTCAAGGCTAAGGGCGTGGGTGCAATTGCCGTTGCCCTGGCAATGCCCACGCCACGTCAGCCTCTCTCGCGAGTGCTACCGGGATCTGCCAGGTTGCTCCACTCTCACGGGGCTCTTCTGGCAAAGGAAGCTCCTGAACCCGCCCCTGTACCTCAAGATCTGCCGCTGCGGCTCTGGCTGCGCCGGCTCCGAAGCAGCTGACCTTGGAGACTGAGCAATGACTGAGATAAAAACAGATATAAACATTTGTACATCTTTCAAGAACCACAGCAATACAGGAATTCTGAGAAATAATACCTACTTCTGAAAATGGTTCCATGCACCTCAGTAATCAACACAAAATATGATTTTTCCAAAAAAATGTTACCTAACTGTAGTTAGGTAAAAAACAAGCATTCTACCATTCTGACCTGAAAAGTACTATAGAAAATGTCAACCAATTTATCAAACACATTTTATTTGCCTTGTAGTTTCAGAGAAGTATACGCCACGCTTAGACAACAGGTTAGGGCTTTTGGTTTTCTTTTTGTATTTTCTAAGACCTCTTTTGTAGGAAATTAATATTTCTTGAATAAAAATAGGATGAGCAGATGCTGAATGAATGAATTTCTATCAGATTTTTGTCCAAGTTATTGAGATCAATGTATGAACCTTGTTAGCATAGTCTTCTTCAGTACAGATTAGTTAGGTAAAAAACAAGCATTCTACCATTCTGACCTGAAAAGTACTACAGAAAATGTCATCAAATTTATCAAATAAATGAGTAGAATGTGAAGAATGTCCTATAGATAAGAAAAATATGAACTCACTCTTGATCTTAAAAAATATTCATTTATGATAGTTTATGTAGATGGAAACCACGTTCTGTTTTTAATTTCAATAGAAATCAATGATATATATATATTTCTACATATCTTAGAATCATAGAATATCCCAAGTTGGAAGGGATCCACAAAGAACATTCAGTCCAGTTCCTGGCTCCACACAAAACCACTGAAAATTCAAATTACATTTCTGAGAGCATTCTTCAAATGTTTCTTGAACTCTAACACCTCAATGCCATGACCACTGCCCTGGGGAGTCTGTTCCTGTGCCCAACCACCCTCCCAGTAAAGAATCTTTTCCTAATAACCAGTCAGAATTTCTCCTGATGCAAGAGATGGAAATCCTAAAAACTTATCTCCTTTGTAATGTAACTCATAATAGTTGTACTGAAACACTTGTTAATTTTCCCTTGGACTAAATCAGAGTGCTTCAATAACAATCATATTTGATATTAACATTTTTGGAAATGAGCATACTGAATTATTCGTTAGGCCATGCAGATCATGTCTGTCAGGCATTTTCTTTTGCCTGTACTGTACAAAAGAGTAATACTTAAAAGCAAGTTAAAGCTAGGTATACCTGTTAGTTTATCAGAGCAAATGTCATTAAATATAGTGCACACCTACATGTTCCTCTTCAGTGCTGGTTAAAAATGTGAAAATGAAGTGATTAAAATGTGTAGAAAAATTATGTCAAAAACTGGAAAAAAAATGGCAATCGTCCTGACAGACTGGATTATATGAGAGCATATGAAAGCAATTCTGATTCAAGGATAAGCAGCAAGGTAAGACTTCAGTAAAGTAGAATTGCTCTGTAATCCAAGAAGAAAGGAAACTTTTAACCTAGGCAATGTTAAAAAGAGAACTTGCAGTGAAATAACTAAAACTTGGTCAATACAAGAAGTTAAAAGTAAAAAGGCTGGAAAACTCAGTGTACTAAAGTGAAGAAAATGTCACTTGAATGAAAATGAAATTAACTGTTTAGTCCTCCTTTGCAGAGGAAGAGTCCTGAAAACCAAGTTTACCTTCCCTACACTCAGTCCAACTCTTTTTTCTACTTACAGATCTTGTCAAAATAATACTAGAGAGTCAGGTAACTGGAATGATCAAAATGTATCAATATATCAATCAATACATCAATCTGGTGAAGAAGCCCAGAAGTTTGAAGCATAAACCTGATATGAACATCAAATAATTTTCCCTAATTCTGGTTGTTTCGTGTCAATCTTTAAATGCTGTAACAATCTCATGGTCATTCTTAGCAATTTCAAATAATAAGAACGAGTAGGGTCTTTTAAATTCTCAAGTGAATTGACTCCATTCCTTTGAATCTTCCTCCTGCTCAAACCTGTATGCTTGGCAGACATCATTAAGAGCAGAGTTGAGTATGTGCCATGTTACAGAGAGGAGTCACCAGCTCCAGAAAGATTGAAGGTATTTCTTGGAAGGAATCATCAGCTTCTAAGAGGAAAAATAGACTTGAAAACCCTCATCTTACATGGAAGTCAGGTTAAAAGGCAGGCAAAAAGCTTCAAAAAGATTCAAAACAGAATTGCCTGTGGACTGAAAACACCAAGTGGCCAAAATTTTCAGACATAAAGACTCTCTCTCCTAGCACAGCACTAAACTGGGCTCTCAAAGCAGTGTGGACAAAGGCAATCATGCCTGAAAGCTGCTTGAGGTTGGACAGGAAGTTATATTATCTCCCCTGTACTCTTTAACCATTGCATGTCCATGTAACATTCTCAGCTTCATTCTTGTATTTGACATCAGAAAGGATATGAATCTCTTCATGTCTACTCTCTCTGCAAGGACGAAAGATGAAGGAATGAGTGAGAACAGTGGCTGAGACACAAGGTGCTGACAGGGAGATTGAAGGTGCATCAAAACACTAATCATCCAGGAGGACGTACCAGTGGATGCTGAAGAGGGGCATCAGGATGAATACTAGTGTTCAGGGCCACCAGCTGCCAGGCTCCCAGCTCTGTCATCTCCATGTATCTGGAAGGTATCCTTGGATAGTATATCTTCCTTCTTCCTCCACAAAAATCTGTATTTCTTTGTCTCAAATGTGTCCTCTTCCAGTCTTGTTATTTATCACTCTAATGTAGCTTTTCTTTAATTTAGTCATTTAGTCTTTAATTTAGGTCATTTTCTTTGTTGGGATATTCCTTCAGAGAAGCTCTGAAGTCTCCTGAGTCTTGATCTGAAGATAGGTATTTAGAGCTTTTTATTCAAAAAACTGAATAAGACCGTAGTAAATAGTGAGCTTATATACTTACAAATGACAGCTTGTGGGTTGTTGTTTTTTTCTCTGCTGTCTTTGACAATGTCCACAATGAAATAGTAATGACAGCTTACAAGAAAATAGGAAAATTATTGACACATTAAGGTGGCACCCAGAAGAGCAAAGAAATCTCATAAACAGAAGCGTCATTCAGTTTTATTAAATCATCCATAGGCTGCTGAAGAATCCATCCGTCACTTCACTTTCGTGCAGCAGCCAGCCATCTCAGCTTGCTGATATGTATGCTGGTGTGTCATCACTAGCATAGGTGAACTGGCATTTAGGTGTATGTACACTGAGGAAAAAAAAAGAGAATGCTAAATGTTAATTCATGTTCATTGATAAATGGATTCCGTGACTTTATTTATTTTAATTCTGATCTTCCCTTCTTCACTGAAGATCAGTAAGAGCTAAATTGACCTACTCTCAGTCTGAGAAGATCAGTGTATGTATACTCAGAAGATGCATGCATTTATAAGGACATTAGTTCAGTAGATGTTCTAGCTGTAACGTGATGTGGTGGTCAACAGTTTGCTCCGCTAATGTCCCTCCCATGGTATAGATTCAGCAAGTAGAAACATATCTGCTTATTATTTGTGTAATAACCAGCTATATACCACTTCTTTTCTTTCTTTCTTTTTTTTTTTTTTTTTGTAAGATTCATTGTGTTCACAAGCAAAACTGTATGAAAGTTTGTATCTGCAACTTCTTTTTCATGAAACCTCTCATTTCATCAAGGGTGCAACTTGGGAAGAAAATCTGAAAATGGAAAGATGAGAAACTAGTGATATAAGTGGAAATAGTCTATTTTTAACTGAATCATTTTCAGGATTGTTTTCTGTTCATTTGGAGTTTTTTGTTTGTTTGCTTGTGTTTTCTTTTCTGTTTTTATTGATTTTTTTTCAACAGAAAGGCAAAGATTTCTAGAAAAAGAAAAAATCAATTCCTTTCCACTAAAGCAAGCTAACTAACACGAGTCACTTTGCTCACAAGTACTGTGTTAACATCTGTCTGCATGCTTTCAGGATACTTATCCCCTAGCTCTCATATTCATCTTTTGCCTATCAGCATTTTCCAGAGAAGTTATGGAGTTCAAATACATAAATCAGATTTTCTAGATGAGTGTCATAGCAAGGAAACATTTAGTAACAATTCAAAATAGGGTGCCATAGGGGTGTTGGGAGAGGTTTACTTAAAGAAAAAGAGATCAAAATTTATAAGACTTTGAAATTTATTAAAAAATGAAAAAAAGCTTTCCCCATTTTCTCTCCATCTCTGCTGGTGCAGTCTGTTTCTAGCAGCTGCAGTGATATATTGTAAACATTCAGAGCAGTGTATTCTTTCTCAGGTATGCAGTTGCAATTACTTGTGAACTTAGCGATATAACAAACAAGAGATTTCAGGAATGTTTGCACTGCTCATTCCAGTCTTACAAGTAGATCCTATCAGAAAACAGATGACAGGATTTATTATTTTATGCAATGGGCAAGGAATCTAGAAGGGTTTGCTGCCACTGAAACTCAAATTCCAAACACAAGACTCAGGTTTCAGGTTTTGTTATTGTCTTTTTCAGCTCATCAGCACAATTTTTACTCTTAATTTAGTTTGCAAAAGGCCAATGTAACTGTTTTTTATTTAAAAATAAATAAAAATCAGCAAATTAAAAAAAAACAATAATAATCTGCCAGCAAAATGTCAAGGATGACAAGGGAAAAATGAAAACTCTTCTAGCGATACAAAATACATATACAGACATGCATGTACAATGTAAACTGATAACTTTGCATGATGTTCTTGAGTCCATTCTTTCTCTTGACTAAGCTGTAAAATTCATACAAATAGTCATCAGAAAAAATAGGAGAGAAAGAGGGGAAGGGTAGGAGGGAGGGAGAGAATGATTGTATACTTTAGAATTAGGGAGATTTATTTGGCAAAAGATTGATATAATGCTAAAGTGACAAAGGAGTCATTCAACAGCAACAGGGCTGAACCACATAAGACTATTGCTCCAAATTACAGAGTATTCATAAGTTTCCCCTCAGGTCACTGGACACAGCTGCAGACACCCCACATGCCAAATGGAGGTCTCCCGTGATCTTCCATCAGTCACTTCAGAGCTACTTCATGTTGTGGACAAAATATGAAGTTACCTACTGCAGATGCTGTGCGGCACAAAATATTGTGGTGGCAAAAATCAGGGTTGGTCATCAGATGACCAACCACCAACATAAAACCCTGAGTGCCTGAGATTTGGGGCGATTGTGTATTACTTTGCCAGAACAAGAACAAGAGAGTAAAAACTGAAATTCTGGCTCACCACCCATGATGTTGTTCATTGTGATGTTTATCTCAAGGTTGTAACATGCTGCATAAGGCTTGCTGTCTTCCCCTAAGTCAGAGCTAGGTTCCCCCTTTCTTTGATCAAAATGTTCGTTGTTCCATAAGACTGATTTTTTTTTTATTTTTAGAGAGGTTTCAATAGAAATATAAGGGGTTTGTATAGAGAATAAAGCAGTAGTTTTATGATAATAATGTTGGCCTGAGGTCTGCAAATACAGCATACATTTAAAAGAGTTTTATTATATTCAGCCTAATGAGATCAATAAAATCTTTACAAAGCCTTGCAGAGCAGAACTAAATTCTTCTCAGAATTCAGTCCTGTGCTCCTCACATGTTAAAATGATCATTTTTCCATTTCTTCAGTGAGAGAGGCAACAGCAGGAAATTATGTGAATCAAAAGCAGCTACCATAAACACAACAAAAATCAAAGGTCTCCATGTGGATCCATATTCTTCTTAAAAATTTCTATAATTTGAATTTTAAATTCCTGATACAAAAATAATTATTGAGCATCATGCAGCTCATAAGATCTTATGAGAATGTGCGTTTTGTATTGAATAATCATGAGCTTTTTCCTTGTTATCTTCATAAGTTTTACACTAGGATAAGTTGCATGTCATGTTGCATGAAAAATCAGAATATGTTACTTTACTATTTTTAAAGTATATCCTATGGATATGACAAGAGAGATGTCTCCGTCCCATCACTTCAAGGATTCAGTGATACATCTAACATTTACATCTTTTCGTATTCACTTTTTCTTTAAATTCTTTAAAATTCTTTATTGATGCAGCCTTAGATCACAGAAATCACGATACATTTTTGCCTGATAAGCCTGTGATTTATTGCAAAAAATCAAATATTTATTAATCATTTGAGCTCAGGATATGAAATAATTTTTCAAGTTGTCCAGCTGAGCCCATACAGTTACGTTTTCCCATCAATTGTAAGAGCTGGTATAAACTTGGCCCTGAAGGTCAATCTGTCTTCAGCAACAGTTTTAATTTCAGCTTCAACCTCTGCATCAATGTTTAGACAGTGAGTTATGAATTTTCAGTTTCCTAGCAGGACAATTCCTTCACGAATTCACTACTGGTATCAAAGTAAGAGCTAGCATAGTTTTCTTACTTTGATAAAATGTCTCTAATGAAAATAAATAAATAAATAAAATCTCCAAATATCTCTGATGGAATATCAGATATGATGGAAGTCATAACTCATGTAGGATTCATGAGGTTATCAAACATGTTTGTTTTCTAACTGTATTTTCCCTCCATTTTAAATATACTGCTTTTTCATGTATTTGTATCTGCAGAGAGGAAATGTTTGCAATCAAACTCATTCCCTTGAAAATTCCTGTGGGAAAAAGACAATCACCATTATCAACCTGGATTTTAAGGGATGCCTTTAATGTTGGAAAACACCAATAATATTTAATTAAATCTCAGACAGATACATTTATTGCAAACAAGATGAAAAACAAACAGTTAAGTATGAGGATTGCTCTGAAAGTAGAGTCTCCAATTTTATTATGTTTACCTATGATATCAGAGGCAGATTTTGGTGGTATGACAGTAGAAGTTGAACCTTCCCAAAGATATTCCAATTTTGTTGCCATGCAACAGATAGCAGCAGAGGGGCAGTCAGACAAAATGGCATGGAAAGTGCTTACGATGTAAAAGCGTGGAATTGAATTCCACCATGAGGAAAAAATGGCACCCATTGACATTCATTGATGCTTGCTGAATGTTTACAAAGACCAAAAAGTGGATGTTAGCTTAGTGAGGAGGTGGGTGGTTTTTTTCAGCAGTGGCGACAACAATGTGAAAGACAAGCCACATTCCAGACAGCCATGCACAGCAGTCACACCACAAAATGGAGAGTGTCTTGATGATTAACTCTATACAGATCGACAGATTGCAACCTGTGTATGGAGCTGAATACCTTCAATGTATTGGAAATAACAGTTGCATTGTTGAAATATTGCAAAATTTGTGCCAAGTAGGTACCACAAATGCTCACACAGGACAAGAAAGAACACAATATTCTAGTTTGTCAGGACCCAAAGCTATTTATAATTACTGAGGAAATGTACTACTTTTCACTTGTTTTGTTTGTTTATTCAAATGTATTTAAAACTTTAGATTCAGAAAAAAAATCCACAGCTAAGACCAACCAGCAAACTTAAAGAGAAAAAAAAAAAAAAAGCTACACATCCATAATTGTTATGTTTACCTAAAGACTTCTATAGCTGTGGAAAGCTTGCATATCTTTTCTAATCCAAGTTTCTAGCCATTCTGTAGTAATATCTTCATGAAGTAAAATTAAGAGGCAATATTAAATATTCATAAGAAGGAAAAATATTATAGGTCCTGAGTCTTATTCTAAGATCTTTTTAATTTAAAGAAGCAACAACTATTGGACAACTTTGATCTAGTTTTCTAATAACAATAAAAATGATTAGAATGCTATTTTTTTTCTGTATTAACATTTTAATTGTGTGTTCTTTTTAATGCTTTCTGCTGCCTATGTTGGCCTAGCTCCATCACTTTCAAAATGGCTGCACTAATCCACACTAGCTAAATATTTCATTTCCTAAGAAAACATTTCTATATGAATTTTGAGTATTAATTAGCAAAAGAGTAATCACCTGTACCATCTCTGAAGAAATACAATCATTGATAAGCTCTATGTTATCCCTTTAGAAAGGAGACTATCATATTTACAAAGAGAATCTGGTCTGTATGAGTCAACTTCTTTAGTAACAGTGAGATGATGGTTTTGGAACAGTTCATGTACAGTGCATGAGCACATCACCAGCATAAGAACTTCTCAGCTGGGTTCTGCCAAGGGTATGGATATCAGAACAGCTCACCTTGATAACAGGCAGGAATACACTCTTCTTTCTCCTTCTGACATTCGCTGTCACACCCTGTGCAGTGATCCCTTCATTCTCTTACCAGAGTTGTAGTTTTTGGTTTGGGAAGCAAGTTGAATTTCCCTAGACAAAAGAAAAAAAAAACTCTTTCTTCTAAACAAAAAATGTGACTTGGGGGATCTTTACTTTTGGCAACTTTTCCTGCCTGTTTGCAGATCAATATGCACATCACTCTCACTCTGCCTGTCTGTAAAACACAAGTTTGTTAACATTTTAGCACGTGGATGTGCCCTTGCTCCATGTCCCATTTCTTGCAAAGCCTTATTAACACTGGAACAATCATGCTATATCAGGAGACAAATAAGAGCCACTTCAGCTTCCTGTTCATGACAAACTCCTCCTGACCATCAAGACAGATGTAGACTTTTACAAATCTCAGTATAAATTTTTGATCCATTAGGTATGCATGGAGCTGTGTGAGGACCTTGTTGCCAGAAGTCAGTAATTCCAGACTGGGTGAGACTAGTATTCATGTGTGGAACTGGGAGTCTGTGTCTACTTCGCATGGCTGCACAGTGTTTTCAGGGCTGCATGCTGGCTCCTCAGACTGCAAAGGGGAAAGCTCCCAGTTATCATCTGGTTTAGGTCTGGGCTTTTTGGCAAGATGATGAATTACCTGATTTGAAAGAATTATGCTTTGTGGCGTTTATGCTTTTGTGGATTTAAGAGATTTATCATGTAATTGTCTTTCCCAGACTCTGCAGGATTTTTTCTTGTATAGAGATTCTTCCATACAGATAAATAATTCATTCTATAAGTTATTTGTATTCCAAGTAAGTCTGCCTTGTTTTCCTGAACAGCTATGTAGATACAAAAAATTTAATAGTGTACCTTTCCTCTTTGTAGATATATCAACAATCATTTTTATAAACACTTTGATAACTTTATAGTATCTCACATACTGACAAACGAGAAATCTTGAGGATATCAAATACTATTTATAGCCAACTTACTTGAAATATACGCAAGACATTGCTCTTTAGAGTGATCTCAGTTCATAAAATAACTAATTAAATAAAATTCACTCTTTTATTAAATTTGCAATGTGTGCAGACAGAAAAATGCAAAAATTGGAGACCTTTGCTGTAATGAGATATTCTTGCAGTAATGTTTTTCACTTATCTAAACTCCTTGTAAGTCAGCATATTTCAGACCATCTGTGGTCCTGGGTGTACAGGAGAGATAAAAAGCTGTGAAGACAAAAAAAAAAAAAGCTGCTGTGTTGATCCTGGTCTGAGCAGCGAGTTGGACTGAACACACTTTCAGAGGTGCCTACCAACCTACCTGGTTCTGTGATTCTGCAGATCTTAAGCTCAGAGTGTATCTATATGCAAATTATTATTTTTCATTAAATAAAAGCACTGTGATTTTTTCTTTCATGACAACTAAAAATTGATTTCCCTATTCAGAGGCTATAGCTTATTACGCTTTCAAGAGAAGGCTTGAATTCAAAGGCTTTAGTTTAAGAAGAGGAGAAGAATACACAAGTTTTTTATTTTGCAATTATCTTTAGAGGAAACATATTCTACGTAAAGAAAAAAAAATCTTCATCTACTCTGAAGCCAAAATTATTTAATAATCACTGTGCATACAATGACCCAGGGTACAAGAAATTTTGTATCCCTGGCATTTACCTCTGCTGTAACAATACCCAACTCACCCTTTTCTGGAATTAACACACCCTCAGAAAGATCTCCGCTTGAACAGAGAGTGATAGTAATTGTTCTGATTTACATTTGATGGCTGGAATTATCCCCAAAGAATTCAGTCTGCAGTCAGTATCTCAGAAGGATTGATGACCACTAAAGAAATAGTATTATTACATTTAAAGGGGAAAAAATGCCAATGCTTAACTAGCAACCATTTGATCTGGAAAGAAGGCAGTGTCAAAACTCTCACCCTCTCTTCATTACACAGTTACACTTTTGACAAATTGTTGGTCCCTGTTCCCTTATAAAGCTCCAAAAAAATAGCATGCTGACACTCCAGGATATTTCTGTCATCTTTTAAGAGCTAATACGGATCCAGTGTAGGATTAACTATGTTTTGATGAATTACGGGGAAGTCTTGAACTAGTTAAGGATTTTAAAATCAATTTAATCCTTCATTAAAAAACAAACTCTTCACCTTTTTTGACAAGATGAGAATTGAACACATGGGACTGAACCAAACTGAAGATTATTTTTCTCATTAACATTTTCATTTAGCCTATAAATTAAATGTCTAATGTGAGGAACAAAATGTTTTTCTAATCAGGAATGTTTTTACATTTATGACACAACATTGGTTTTGCTGAAACAGATTACAAAGAGGCCGATCCTAATCTAGAACATCCATAGTTTCGCTTCATTTGGAGAAATACCATAGATTTACACCAGATAATGAGCTGTTTAAACACAAGGAGAAGCACTAAAAGCAGATGGTGTTAGTTTCATTTTCTATTTTGCTTTTAAAACATTACTGCACTATTCACCTACACAAAAAGAGATACTCATTACAATTGACACACAACAAATGAATGATGCCTAAACATAACAGCAAATAGGATCATTGATTTGGTAAAGACCTCTGACTTTTTTCTCCTGAACTCACATGGAATGAATGCTTCCACACATTTTTCAAAATATCAATTTTACTATAATGATTTTTAAAGAAAAAAGCCTGCAAAAAGTAGGACACTAATCCTTATCATCTAATCACACTGCTAAATAAATCATGCTATGTGCACGCTGTCTAAAAAGCCATGAAAAAGAAATGAAGCATTATTAGTACTTGATTGATATAAGAGGGCTGCCCCAAAGTAATGCCTCCTATTTTATTGTGTTGGCCCACGATGTCAGAGGTGGATGTTGGTGGCATGGAAGTTAAAGGTTAAACCTTTCCACCAACATTCTGTTACATTTTGTTGCCGTGCCACAGATGGCAGCAGAGGAGCAGTCTGACCAAATGGCATCTGACATGGAAGTGTGTATGAAGCAAGGATATGGAAATGAATTCCTCATGGGAAAAAATGGCACCCATTGACATTCATCAGCACTTGCTGAACATTTCTGGAGGCCAAACAGTGGATGTGAGCACAGTGAGGTTGTGGGTGGTGCGCTTCGGCATTGGTGACAGTGACAGTGGGGCACCTCTGCTGATGTAGATTCTGATGAGTGCAGCATGCAGGCAAAAATGTTCATGGCTGGCAAAAATGCATGGCTAATGGTGGTGACTATGTCAAAAAATAATGTTTTGAGGCTGAGAATTTGATTTATCAAATAATGTAATTGTGCTCATTGTATCTGTTGCAATTTTCAGAAAAATAATTAGGAGGCATTGATTTCAGAGCAACCTAAATATTTAACTGAAATCATGAGTATGTTAGTATGTACAGTTCTTTTCAATAGAAGATAATAAAGATGAGATTCAAGTGATGCATTAGATTTTAGTCTACCTCACAAGACATGAGAGGAGAGAGCATAAAAGCATTAAAATATTAATAATAAAATAAGTGTTTCCCTAATAACAGGATTCTGATTGATTCTATAAGATTGAACCAGACCTTGGTGGAAAGAAAGTGATCTTGTATTATAAGAGAAAAATCCTTCCTCTGGTGCTTCTGAAGTGTTATTAACACAAATACGTGATTATTTCTTTACTGTTGTATTGTGTCTGAAGAACTTACCTAGGGAGCAGAAGCTCACATTTCCCTGATTTAAGTCAAAGGGCAAAAGAAAAGCAGACATCATATTCGAGTGTTTGGATTTAAGATCAGACTACAGTATTTGGGAGGCAACTTCTGAACTTCATTATCACCAACTGCTCCCTTTCTTTCAGGAGTAACTGATACACAGGTAGTCTGAGAAAGGAAATGGAAAAATGAAAAAAGAACAAGTCCTGTGATATGCAAGGAAACATGATCTGGTTTTAGGAATCACTGACTTTAAGATTTAAAAAAAAAAAAGGCTCTAAATGTTCAGAAACCATCTGAGAGATCTTGGCTTAGACAGATTGAAAAAAACCTGACATATATGGATCAATCTTATCTACCTGCAGCTGCCTAAAATGTAGACAGGCTTGTCTACTAATGTAGTCTGTAATTTGCTAAGAAACACGTTCACAGCTACGAACTTACACAGATGGTTTAGGATGGAATGCATTGCTTCTGATTGCACTTCCATGGATGCCCACTAGAGAACACCTGGCTTACAATGGACAGCAGTCATCAGTCAAAATTTCCTTCTGAGATGAATTTCACTTTACATAATCAACAAGATTACCAGAGAGTGAAGCAAGGTACCACAGTATCCCAATTTATATAGTGGAAAGATATCAATATTGAGTATTGCTCTTACCAGTACACACAGAGAAAAGAACATAAAGGAGATTAATTTTCCTAGTAACAAGATCAAACCTCATAACCTCTCTTTGTTGACTGAGAATCATGATCATGAGATCCATCAGATTGCAACAGTCTTTCAGCTTGTAAAATAATGTATCATGATTTATTATGTTTATTCCTAGAAAAAGTATAATTTGGTTATATCCATATTGATATTTCTGTTAAATAGACATCTTTTCCATATAAATGAAATTTAAAATAAGTTTGTTTAAATTGTCTTAGAGAGCTCCAATGCCCATTATTTCCATCTAAACTTCAAAGATAAAAGGAAAAATATACTCTGTTTGATCACAGTTTCTTAAAACTAAATTCTTGTGATTATTCTTCAGAAAATAGTCACCCAAATAATTTGTGAATGAAAACATATATATAAATTCAAACTTTAAATATGTTTAATAACTTCTATAAATGCATTTGCTTTTTAGAACAAAGAATCATTGAAACCTTTTTGAAACATCCAAATTTATGCAATTCTGGTAAAACAACTGGCAGCCAGCTGATTTTGCCCAATTAAATACGATATGTCAAGAGCAGGTAAAGCTTTTACTTAATATGGGGTTGATGCAGGAAATTCTGTCCAAAGAGACAGTTGATCCAAAATCAAATATTCCAAATCCAGCAAAGGACATGGGGGAAAAAAAAATCCTTTCAAAACAGACATTTCATTGGTAATAAACTGTATTGAATGCATATGAATTGGAGGAGGTCTAAATTTACAATAGTAAAGCTAAGTACATGTAATTGCTCAGACCGAGGGACTTGATGTCTTCTTTCTGGTATGTATCAAATATTCCTACCTGACCTCTATAATGGCATTCAGAATTTCCAATTATACTAGCCAGGGAATAACAGTAATTTTTTCTATTGGACACAATTTAGAGATCTTGCATCAACATGCCCTCCACACAAACCTACACTGATAAATAATATACTATGGTAGATAGTGGTTATCTCAAAAGCCGTGAGCAAGTGTAAGAGGTTGTGTAATGAAACGTGTTCAATTCATTGCTGAGCATGAGAAACGTGTTTCGGTGAAATGTCACACAAGAAGGAAGGCACTCTCACAAAAGTTATTGCACACGGACTTGTAGTCAGCAAAGCACGTGTCAAAACTCCCCCAAATACAAGGCAGTTAGCCTTGCTCATCAGACCCTTGCAATGCCAGAATTGCTGGTCAGGGTCAGCCAGAAGTAGATCAAAGAGAGAGGTGGATATTGATAGGAAGAACAAAAGTCCTATGAACTGATATGCAGTGTGACAATGGAGGGTAAAATAAGGTAAAATATACTTTTTCTTGAATGAAAGAAAGAGAATCAGAGGGAGAAGGGATGTGGAATAGAACAATAAGGATGCACACATTACAGAAACACTAGAGTCCATTTCACTTTTCTGGCCATATCCAAAGCTTTTTGAAGCAATTTTAATTTCTCAAAAGGGTAATAAAATAAATCTGTTATTAAATTTATATAAGAACCTAACAAGCTAGCAGAACATCCCCCAGTGATTTACATGAGGCACTCATTATCCATGGTTCACTGACATGATAGAGCATAATGACATCTGAAAGAGTACTTGGAGACCACTATTATGTGTCAATGAGCAGTTAAGAAGCCCTTAGCTTTTTGGAGCTTCAGTTTATTGTGTCAGTCTGTGGAGAAACAAGCACTAAAGGCAGCAATATCTCCATATGATGGAACCAACTGGCGCCCTAACAGCATGCCTGCTCATATTGCACTTGGAAAAGCTTTTTATTCATGGTTAACTCTATGTGTAATAATTCTACTTTTCATGATATTACTGTATGTTCATCTTCTTGAATATTGATATATGAGTTTGAAGTTAGTCAACTCTATATATGGAACCACTAATAATCATTTTTAATTCAGACTTCTCAAAACAGACAAGTGTGTTGTAAGAATATGTGTTAATAACTCTTTCTTTGAGCTTCACAATTACTGGGGATAATCAGTCATTTTTAAACTGCCATATTCACTGATGTGATGGTTCACTTACTGTTTGTAATTTCTAAATGGAGGTGCCAGCCTCGCTTACCGGTTTGTTAGATTTGCATGAAACCACCTTCAGGCTTTGCTGGTGTTGCCAGTCACAGCACTGAAAACCTCTACAGTCACCCGCAAAGATAATTCACTAACATACTTCCAGTCCTTGCCTAGAAATTGTACCTTGTCATTACGTCAAATAGCTTGCCTAGAAAGAGGCCAGGGATATGTCTGGTGCTATCAAATGGACAACACAGTCATATTTCTTTCCTTTTCACCATCCTCCCCGCATTGGAATGACGAAGATAAACAGAAAGGTGAAAGTGAGAAAACTCCTGGGTCAAAATAAAGACAGTTTACTAAGTAAAGCAAAAGCTGCATGTGCAAGCAAAGCAAAATAAGGAGTTAATCCACTGGTTCCCATCACCATCACACATGGTGAATCCCAGCTTTCCTTGGAAATGGCTGATCAGTGAATAGATGTTCAGTCATTTCCAAGGAAAGCTGAGATTCACCATGTGTAATGGTTACCTGGGAAGACGAACACCGTAACTCCAAACAACTCCCCTTCCTCCTCTTTTCCATTAGCTTTTATTGCTGTGCATGAAGTAATCTGGTATGGAAATTCCTTTGTTCAGTTGGAGTCAGTTGTCCTGACTGTGTCCCCCCTTCCAGCTTCTAGTGCACTCCCAGCCTGTAGACTGAGAAGCAGAAAAGACCTTTCCTCTGTGTAAGCACCACTCATCAACAGCTAAAATATCCATGTGTTAGCTGCACTGTTTTGGTCCCAAACATAAATACCCTACAAGCTGCTTTGAAGAAAATGAACTTTATCCCAGCGAAAACAGTACAATCCTATATCCAACTGTTGTCCCACTTCATTGGCAGTATTTAATATCTCTGTAAGAGAAAAAAATTCTATTTGTTGTGTGTTTGTGCAACATCTAGTGCTATGAGATATATGGCTTTCTGACTGATTATTCAGCAACATCACAGTACATCATCACAATAATAAAATCAGTCTCACTGAAATGGCTGCTGATTTAAAAATCTGTTGTCTCTTACATTGCAAAATCCTGCTTCCAGAATCCTAGCTTGATATGTCAAATGACTGTTGTAATCATTCCCCTCCTGCCATCAAAACAGTCCTTCTGCATGGTTTATTTTTATCTATGTTCTTTCAGAGTCCTAAATAATGAAAGACAGCATCAAGAGTTATTGGTGCTCCCTATAGGTCCTGATTCAAAGCCTTTGGGAGTAAATTCTCTTCATAGATTGAAGAGGCTTGACATAAATTCCAATATCTGTGGAATGTAGAGTTATTATGGCTGTAGAATATATCCATGGAAATCATTGTCATTCCTTTATTAGTGACAGATTTCATAGTAATATATTACATGGAAGGGCCTTGTTTACCCTGCTTCATTTATGTGATTATCATTATCGAAACATCTCAGACAAAAGCTATGAAACATTTATGTAAGTAAAGAGCTTCCAAGTGCTTCAAGAAAAGATGCATGGATTAAAACATTTCAAACCAATTGGAAAAATCATTCAGAAGATCAAACTCATCTTGTAAAAATAGCTGAAAAAATCATATCCATCATAAGCCGGGGTGTGTTTGGTGGGACAGTTAAACAAGAATGCCCTTCTAGCAAGAAGATATCAGTCATTTCTATTCAGTCATTAAAACTGTGATTCTCCTGTATCAGTTATGTTTGTCCTCTTTTATTATTGGAATATGGTCTCGATGGTCAGAGTATAGTAAAAAATATCACAATTCCCTCAATTTCAGGCTGTACTGAAAGATCCCTCGTAATATGATTTCTCTAATTTCTTAATGGACATAATATCTCCACTTCTACCCATGAATTTCTTAATAATGTTTAATACATGAGTGAAAGGAAAACAAATAAAGAAACAAACAAAAAAAAGAACACACACAAACAAAAGAAAAACCACAAACAAAACTAAAACAAGAAAAAAAACAGGCCAGACTTAGTTCTCATGTCTTTCTCCACTGCAGATTTAAATATGTGAGAAGTACAGGTGCAAAGAAACTTAAGGGAGTGTGTCTCAAATAGCATTTCCTCCTGGTTTAGTGTTACAAATGCAATTGTGTTTCATCCCATCTTTTTCACTGACTGAAAAAAAAAAGTACCATGATGCCACCATATATTGAGATGAAATTCAGCCTTCAAGATAAGGAGAGATTTTGGAGTGCTCATAGAGGTGGTAAGGCTCCTTTTCTTCTTTCAGAAAACAGTTCATGGGCGTTCACCAAAAATCTCATTAGCATTTTTCCCCTTAATGGACTGCAAAATGGGGATTTAACTCCATTACCTAAGCTGTATTGTGAAATTTTGCTTTATGCTAGGACACAAAACTTCTCTTTTCGTTATTTATCTCTTTTCCAAGTGTCTTAGTTTCTAACAGAAGTTACTTTTCTCATAGTGTCTCATATGAAGTTATGTTTTGGACTCAGAAGAGAAACAAAAGTAATAGCATCCCCGCAGTGCTGAACAGAGCCGAGGGCATACTCAGTTCCGCATTCCTCTGCCAGTGAAACAGTTAGTGGGGCATAAGGAGCTGGGAACTGGGAGGGGACAAGATCAGGGCAGCTGACCCAAACTGACCAAAGAGCTGTTCCATACCACATAACATCATGCGATTGATCTTGCTTCCTGTTGCTTTTACGAAAGAGGTTAGCCAGGAGGAAGGGTTGCTGCTGGCTGTGAGCTCTTGCTCTGCGTATCCTCTTTGTGTATACATATATATATATATACGTACTGGTATTTCTTTTACTTTCTTTAAAATCCTAGTAAATAGCGTTTATCTCAACCCACAAGTTCTATTTCATTTTCCTCTAATTCTCTCCCTCATCCCATTTGGGGAGGGGAGAGGGTGAGTGAATAACTGTGTGGAACTTAGCTATCTGCTGGGTCAAACCATGACACCAAGATATTGCATTTCTGCCCTCCTACATGCACACACATTTGGACATCCACCTGCAGGACAACTCTGCTTTATCAGAGAAAGTCCAAATGACACCTGCAGGAGAAAGAGATTGGATTGTATGGAGAAAAATGAAAAGTGAAGTCAGGTATTGAAGAGTAGCTCTAAAACTGTTTATAGAGGATCAAAAAACAAGATCACTGGAACAGCAGCACTGATTTCTTGATGCTGCGTCATTATTGCTACCTAATGTTTGGTTAATATCGTTGGTAACCATAGATGAAAGCTATGACACTAATGGGATATTGGCATACATATTACAGTCTGAATGACGGTGCTGGCAGTGTTGAAGGATAGGTAGTATTCCAAAATGTGTCAATATGCTGTTTATTTTAGCCCTGACCCATGCAATTTCATTATTCATTACCTATTTACTGCAGAGAGAAACATTATTGTATGAACATCAACATTATGAATGCTTGTAGGAAAACTAAAAGAGCCCAAGAGGTATAATTTAATACCTGTTGTATCCCAACTCATGACTTTTAAGCACATGAAATTGAGTTTTATAAAATCTAATGACATAAATATTCGTTTAAAATACTCCAGTAAATACATGTTAAAATGCACTAAGTTGATGGTCTAAACAATTAATAAGACTGATTGACATTTTTCACTATAAAAATCTTGATTTTAGTCCATGATAATGTCACCAAAATGTAAGCAATGGAGTTGGAATAATTCATGCCACATATCTATAATACACTTTTGCTTTTCTAGTAGGTGCAAACCTAGCAGAAATTGGAAGAACCAGTGGGAAGCCCAGTGTGATACATGCCAGATATACAATCATAGAATTATAGATCACTTTCTGTTGGAAGAGACGTTTAAGGATCCCTCTAAAGAACATTCCCCCTGCCATGGGCAGAGTCAGGTGGTTAGTTACTTCTACTCATCTTGTATCCAAAAAATTAAAAAATAAAAATACAGGAAGGAACAACAAAGAAGAATTTTTTCCCTTCTTTTCCTCCAGTGGTCATCAGTTACAGAGAGCACTATGGAGACTAAAAAGAGATATATGGAGATAATACAGATATTATATAGACATTGGTGATCTAAATGCAAAGACATTGAGTCTTTCAATTGTGAAACTGCTGAAACTATTCTATGAGGCAAAGTGATAAGTCAACCTGACTTTTTGACGATTGAATACCTAGGCTTCATTAAAAACATTCACTGAAACTATTTTGTTTAGTATGTGAAGTAAATAAGTATGAGTAACTAAAGTTATTGAAGGCAAAACAATACTGCAGAGTAACCATGCTATGAAATCAACAATTTTGAGAACCAGGATTCCTTAAAAAGGCAAGCCAGATCTTTTATGGTGCAATCACCATCAAAGAAGTTATTTGCTGAATCTTTAACAATTTCTTCATTTACGTTAAACTGACTTCCTCTTACTCACATGCCTAGTTCAGGACTAGCTCTGCCACGTGCATTTAGTGTCCAAATAACACTGAACAACAGATATGTCATGAAAACCAACAGCCATTTTTTATGCTAAAGGGCAAGCAGATGTGCTATTCTAAACACCAGCCTACAAGGCTGAAAAATCTGTAAGATACTGATTGTCACTCTCTGCAGTATCCATTTGCCAATAGGCATCCTTCAGAAATGGTTGCTACTCACTAATGAGATAAACATTATTGAGTCTGGCAAAGCGCATCATCCATACATAGATAAACAGAATGCAAATCACCACATATCTTGACAGTCTTCTTCATTACTATTACTACTGAGGACTCCCTTTACTCCAGTTAACCTTGGGTAAAAGGTCATCAGGTCTGAAAGAGGTGAAGCTTTCCTTCTGTTATGTGGCAGTTCTGCAAACAAAGGTAATGGACAAACATTAAAATTGTGCTTGAAGAGAGAGCAATTAAAACACTTTTCATTCATATGTTTTAAGCTTCTGGGTACCATCTGAGAAAGACATCAGCTGTTCAAAAGTTGACTTAATTTTTGCTTTGGGCAAGAGCTTCAAATATTTTTGGAGCCTGCAAACTTTATATTTGACTATTCCAGCTGAATTTCTTTGAGCCATTCTTTACTGAGAAATGCACAACCACTGCACTACAAAATAGAGGATAAGCATATGGTGTTTACAGTTTTCACTTATCTCTGCAGAAATACACGCAGAAGACTAAGAATTTTGTCTGTACACACTCTTATAAATGCTAAGTTTTTTCTGAATTTTACTCTCCTAAATAAAGCTTTGACAATTCTGCTGTTAAACAACAGGAACAATAGAATCTTTTTTGGGTCCCATTTTAAACATTATTCCTCTCTTTATTTTCTAAACTATGTAAAGAGATGTTACTGTATCCCCTGCAGCCTCATAGTGGTTATTTACAAGACAGTGAATCAGATGGTTTTTATCACTGCCCTTGTAAGATAGTAATTTTACTTTTTGCAATGATCCAAACATTTTATGAATGTGTCTCTTACTTGCAGTTCCTTCAGAATTTGTCCTTGAAGCACCAATTATTAGTACTGCAAAACCGTTTTCCTCACTGGAACTACCTAATCTTTCAGTGCTTTCAAAGATTATCTAATTAATTTGTTGTATAAGCTTCATGAAATACTGTAACTCCGGCACCTTTGAAACAGCAATAGCTGCTATACATTTTAGGGTCAAGTCCACTTCCATCAATACTGCCTTTGGATTGCATTGCTCTGCATAATACTAACCATTCTCTTAATGCATCATTTCAACTCCCTCCAAATTGGCAATGCTCATTAAATTGCTTTAATCCAGTCATATATTCAGCAAATGCTTCATTTTCTTGATTCTATCTATAAAAGCAGAAATGTTTTGCAATCACAAGTGGCTTTAGGGATAGGTAATTTTGCAGAATTTCCACAGTCTCAGCAGAAGTTTAGTCTTTTGCTTTAATAGCATCTGCAAGGCTATGCTGCAGGATATATTTTTGGTGACAACTACACTCAGCAAAATAGCCATCCTTCACATAATATTACACAGAATCACAGAA
>WBMW01002196.1:104243-132775 GCA_013396635.1 Penelope pileata | reverse complement strand
TCGCTGCCCCCCGGCTCACCCTGCAGCCTCCAGAGCCGTGGAAAAGGGGGGATCCAGGCTCTGTGCAAGTGCGAAAGTATCGTGGAATGGGGGATGGTAAAGTAGAAGTGCACTGCTGGAAGTCAGCAAGCAGAAGGGACAGCAGATAGAGCCAGGGGTACTCCGAGAGGCAGCACAGGGAAAGGGGACACAGCACGGAGTGTGCACAAGAACAGCACGAGGTCTGCACGGTGTTTTCTGAAATCTTGGATGATGCCTTTGTAGCTTGTTTTCCTGCCTCCCCCCGCCCGTGCCAGAGCAGTGCTCCCCAGCCTCTGTCCCTGAGAGGCAGAGCACCGCAGTGGGGTTCTGGAGGGGTGCCCCAAAGGGAGCCCCGATGTGCAGAGCTGTGCAGTCCCTGCGGCAGGGCACAGCCCCCCCCCAGGCTCGCTCCAGCTGTGTCTGCTACACCCGTACCAGCAGCCCACGGTCACGGCTAAAGCCGGTCCGGAGCCACGCTGCACAACCCCAGCATTGTTATTTTTTTCCTAATTGGAAGTTAATGAAATCAGATATGCTGAATCATAAACTGATTTTATGGAAAAGTTGAGCAAACGAATCCCGTGTTACTTCAGCTTCCTCCTCTGGTAGTGATTACTGCGACGTGCAGGGGCAAAGGAAGCAATAAAAGTTTTATAGATGGAGCTTTCGAGTGAGGAAGATGTTATTTTTTTGTGTGTTTGGGTGAGTGAAACCAGACTGAAAGCTGGGAGGGATTCAGGCTGCAGAGTGAGGTTTGCCCCAGAGTCGTGCCCCAAGAGTGTGCCCCAAAAGTGTGCCCCAAAGGTGGGTGTCAGTGCCCTTCTGTTGGAAATATTTTGTCTTTGCCGTGTGCCACATCTGTATTTGTGAGGGGGAAAGGCTCCGTTGCTTATTGGAGTAATTAAAAGTTGTGGTCCCTCTGTGTGGGTTGAGCAACACCATTCCTAAAACTTTCTTCTTTCATAATCCAGTTTCTGAAATGCCCACACCTTTTGGTCAGCTCCCAGGACCCTGGTGGCACTTGGGGACATGGCTCAGTGGGCATGGTGGTGGGGGGTTGGTGGTTGATTCAGTGGTCTTAGAGCTCTGTTCCAGCCTTTAATGCTGTGACTGTTGTCTGCCAAAGAGGAGCCTCACGTCGCTCTCCCCGTCAGCAGCAGGCACTGCCACGGATGAGCTCCTGGTTTTGGGGCCCAGGGGGCACCCCGCTCTGTGCACAGCAGTGTGGGGCAGCACAGCCCCGTGCGCCGCGTTTCTCTCCCAGTGCGTTGGCCAAATAATGGGCAAAGGCATTTCCATTTGTCGCCGGCAAAGAGCAAAACAGTGCGATGTTTTGAAAACAGGATGCTCAGGCTCCGCAGCATTAAAGAAAAACGGAAAGAGAAACAGCAGAGATAGGAAGGGAGCAGCGAGCCGCAGCGTGCTGCCAGGCACAGCGGCACAAACAGCGAGCGATCTGCTGACCTCTGCGCTGCCGGGCCTGGCCCCGCGCCACTCCGGCCAAACGACGTCACTGGAGCCCGATAGTAGGCACGGCACAGCTGTTGCAAGTGTGACTCGAATTTCCTGTCTCCTTCCTGACAGACGTAGTTTAGAAAACCCAGAGTTGCAACAACAGCGGGCAGAGGGGGAGGATCTCCACAGACGTGTTTGCAGGACGATTCTCAGAAGCGCTGCACCGAGAAGGAATTGCTGGGGGGAAGCACCGGGCAGGACGGCATCCTGGCTGCGAGCTGATGGTTTTCGGAAAGCAGCACTCAGAGCATGTGCGTCTGCCTTGTTAGGATCAGAGTTAATTACAGGAGGAGCGGGGAAATGAGCTGCTAGCCCTGCCGGGAGCTAACACGCCCAGGTGCTCCGAGCCAAGGGATGTCAGTGGGACCCCGCGCTGTGAGCGGGCATCGGGCAGACACGGGCAGAACGGAGCTGTGTGGGCCGGGTGCTGCCGGGCTGTGCGGCTCCTGGCACGGTCACGCCGCTGCCCGCCAGCCAGTGCGGGGCTGTGCCCAGGTGGGCTCCGCATCCTGCCCACCCGGTTCTCCAGCTGTCAGGGCACCTAACTTTCTAAATTGGAGAAAAACCACCTGGAAAAGCACCCAGCTGTGGGGAATGCAGCCAACACGAAGGGAATTTCCTCTCCTTGCGTGGAGCTGCTCCTTGGCTGCGAGCAGGGCACAGCACTGCAGTGAAACAAAACGGCCTTTAAGGCTGTGTGGGGCCCGGCGCTGTGCCTGGGAACAGAGCACCCCAGTTTCCGTTGCTGCAGTATAGGTACTGCTTTGTATTTATGTATTTGCCACCCTGCCCAGCCTCCAGCCGGGCCGTGCGGAGCCCCAGGAGGACCCGTGGGCCGTGCTGGTCAGAGGGCTGCTTGCTCTCTCCGTGCCCGCCCTGTGATGCTGCACCTGGCATCTGCACTCCAGCAGTGCCCAGCACATCCCCTCCAAGTAACAAAAAGGAGCAAGAGTTTTCCCAGCTCAAACACTGAGCTTGGCAGCTCCCAGATTTTTTAAAGACCCTCAATGTTGTAGAAATTAGGAGTGGAGAGAGTATTTTTTCTCACCCGCCTGTCGGTGCAGCCCATAGCCCACATCCCAGGTGCCATGGATGTGTCTGGAGCTGAGAGCACCTTGCCGTGTCCCGGAGGTGCCCTGCACTTGCTCGGGGCTGTTTGCAGTGACTGTGTGGGCACACAGCCAGCCCTGCAGCCAGTGGGAGTGTTCGGATCTTGCGTAGCGGTGCTGTCACCGGGTGCCTTCGTTGTGCTCCCACGGCTCTGGGAACCGTTTCTCTGGGGGACCTTCCCTGTGCAGCTGCAGAATGCTGAGGAAACGGTTAAAGTCTCATTTCAGCTCAGCAGTGCTGGCTCTTGGAGCAGCCTCCACCACTACTGGACGCTGAACCTGACCCTGAGGGCAGCAGCAGGACAGCCCCGCGCTCCCTTGGTCAGCGTCAGCCCAAAGCAAAGGCAAACATGGCCCGTTGTGTGCTGCGTGCATTGCACAGGGCAGCGCGGGGGCAAGGCCGCAGGGTGCTGGCAGGACAGCCACCGGGCACTGCTGTTGGCCGGGGGCACTGCTGGAGCCCGCGGGGTGCTGCCAGCAGCGTGTGCCGTGCAGCACGGCCTCCCACCGTGCTGCGGCGGGGTCAGCCCCGAGCCGCGTCCTCCTCGGACGTGATGTTTCCCTTGCGTGGTGCCAAGCTGTTTAGTCTTCGGGTCGCTTTGCTGTAACTTCCTTTGTTTAATATCCTGTACAACAGCCCTGCGTCTCACAAAGAGGAGCTGGTTGGCTTGCGCAGCAGCCAGCGACACAAAGAGACTTCCACGTCTCCTGTTTTTACAAGCCAGGATGAATCACCCAGCCCCACGTGTGGTTCTGCACCGTGTGCTGGTATTCCCCTCGCTGCCCGGGGAACTGTGCACCCCGACACTGTGCAGCTGGGGNGAGGGCTTCTCCAGCCTCAGTGGTTCCATGGTTCTATGGTAACGGCTGTGAGATCTGAGGCTGCAGTATTCACTCCATCTTTGCTTTATTGGATAGTGTTTGTTGGTATTGAAGATCTCCTCCTAGAGGACCAGGCACTGCGTTTCTTAGGGCAGTGCTGCACATAGAGTGGGACCTGTTTTTGTGAATGGGAGCACCTGGGAGCTGTGCACATGAGGTTTGACGAAGGAGGAGGAGGAACCAGCTCTGTACTGAGCCCCCAGGGCTCGGGTGCTCGGGGCTGGGAGATGGCTCTGCCCTGCCATGTGCATCAGCTCTCATCGCTTCCATACCCCGACTTCCAGGGCAGCTGCCTCTCTGTCCATCCTCATCCTTCCCCCTTTCTCTTTGGCCTCTGCAACAAACCACTCTGATTATACAAAATATGTCACAACAGGGGGGAGGAGCAGTATGCTTATCTGGCAGCCTGGTATTTTGGTCTTACTAGCCCTGAGGGCTGTCAATTTCCAGATGTCTTAGTTGAACTGAGTCAATATCAAAAAAAATTGACAATAAGTAATTGGCAATAAGTTGATAACAAATATTTTAAAAAATGGACATATTTAGAAAGCTGCACCATGGTCTTTGTGAAGTGCCATGGGTAGGAGCCCCATCCCAGATGCCCTCCTGGGTGGAGCATGGTGACCCCACGGTGGGTGCTGTCCCATGGCCATGCACTGTGTGTGCTGCTGGTGAACGTCTGTGGGGAGCAGCAGAGAGGAAGATCTGGGATCTGAGTTTTGGTTCCAGTCCATCTTCCCTGGAGCCACTGTCCTTCTGGACACAGCGGTGCCCAGGGCTTCCTAGCTCATCCTTTAGTGTTTTCTGCTTGTATTTGGCTGTTAAAGTTCTGCGTTCTCAGACTTCTACATTATAGCACATTAGGGTGGGGCTTAAATAAGTAGTCACTCAAAGGCAGGTTCAGCGTGAGTCACGATCCGAGGGCAGGATGGAGGTGACTAACAGTTCGCAGCAGTGACCTCGGGAGGATGCTGGCGATGTGGGACCTCGGGGCAGCACTGCGTGGGACGGGCTGCAGGGATCCCCGGTGGGATTCAACCCAGAGCAGCCCTCATCCCGGCCCTGGTGCTGTGCCCTGGGCCGGTTCACAGAGTCACAGAATGGGTGAGGTTGGAAGGGACCACTTGGGGTCGTCCGGTCCATCACCTTGCCACAACCTGACCCAAAGCCCTCGTTTTTCCCCTAGTGCAGAACTGCTGGAAGCACATCTCCACGGCTGTTCTGGCTTTGGTAACACTACAGCTTTCAATTAAGTTTCACTTAGCAAAAATGTCCTGATCGCCAGCAAAAGTGTTAGTGTTACCAAAGCCAAAGCTCATCGTGGAGGTGTGCTGGTTTGGGAGCTCGGCTGTCAGAGGGAGGGAGTTCCCTGATGAAAGCATTTGCTCCATGCTTAAAGCAAACAAATGAGGAGCACCTCACTGCTGCTCGAGCACAGCTGCACAGGCACCACGCAGAAATCACTGCAAACCTTTTGCCTATCTCTGTGCAAGAGGGATTTTTCATTTGAATGTATTTACATTAATTAGTGCATTCCACATGGTTTCGATGCTCGCGTTAGGCTGACCTTCATTTTGGCACCGCTTTTTGGGGGGTGCTGTGCTGTAGGGTGATGCACCCCGTGCATGGCCATGCCTTTACCCTGCGTGTGCCAGAGCAGAGCTCTGCCACTGGAAGCTGCCAGCACTCTGCCTTGCTCTGAGCACCTCTGGAAAGTCATCTCAGGGCACAAAGTCATTTGAATTTTCCAAAGCCTGTTTTCCTACTCAGGTAAAATGCCTGCTGGATTTGCCTAAATGATGACTGCAGAGCCTGGCTCAAATTTAAATTAAATTTAAATTGCTGCTTCGTACAATTAGCAAAATCTCGGTTTTAATTGTGTTGCTCTCTTGTTAAGTGATAAGAGCACTTCCCTCCCGGTGCTGTTGAAGGCTGAGGACAGGATCCATGTCCCCTTGCTTGGTGTCCCCAGGATGTCCCCACCAAGGTCGCTGCAGCCCTCACAGCCCCGGTGTGGGATGTGGTGCTGGTGTGGGACGCGGTGCCGGCCCCGCTGCTGCCTGCATGGCTGGAGGAGTTTCCCTGCTCCGTGGGCTGCTCTGATGGAGCTGCTCGGCTTCCTCCAGCACTCGAGGCTTCGCTGGTGTGGTTTGCATGGGTGGGACTGACAAAAGATTCTGGTGTGAGATGTGCTGGAGTGCTATCTGCTCCCACGGCCGCAGATGTTGTCGGCTGCATCAGCTCTTTCTTTAATCAAGGTTGTGTCAACAAACAAACTGCTGCAGCTTTTAATTTTGCTGCTGCTTCCTTGCCCCTAGTCCTCAGCTCAGGCTGCATCTCTTCGGCTCTTCCATGATTTTCTTTCACAGTTAGCACACGACATAGCATTTTTTCAGCTGGTAAAAATGGTTTTGCAGAACAAGTGGTTTTGCTCATTCCTGATTTTGTTGGGTGGCCTCATGTTAGATACAGGAGGAAGCACAGCAGGGATGGATCTTTGGTGTTGGGCTCAGCAGCATTGGGCTTGGGAGCTGCCCTTTGCCTATAGAAAGGATTTTGGTACCTTTTGAGGTACTTTCTTGGGAGGAAATTAATACAGAATGCAGGCACATGGCGTGTGGCTCAGGGTACAGCTGCATGTCTCCGTTGGCTTAAGGAGACCTGTTGTGATGTAGGAGAGCGTTTCATGGAACCATAGAATCACAGCATGGTTGGGTTGGAAGGGACCTTAAAGATCAGGCTGCCCAGGGCCCATCCATGGCCTTGGGCACCTCCAGGGATGGGGCACCTCTGGGCAGCCTGTTCAGGGAAGCAGAAACTGCCTTGAGCTTCCAAAGGAGCTGAGGTTGGGTCCAGCGTTGGTGCTGCAGCCCAGGAGACACGACTATGGCCGTCTGCCATCTACCAGTATGTTCTGTCAATGAGAACAAACATTGGTCCCAAACAAGGGCTGGCTGCTACCAAACGGGACGGCTCTGGGGGTCCTGATTTGGTGGTGGGGACCTGTCCAGCCCCCAGCTGCAGGTCAGGGGGTTTTCTGACTCACCAGTTCGCAGCAGGTGAGGGACGTGCCCCAGACCTGCCTTTATGTCAGGAAATTTGGCGTCAGTTCCAGCAGGGCTAGCTCCTGGCACGGGATCCTGTAGGGAGTTTTTCCTCCCCGATGTTTTAATTCAATTTGCATATTTCAAGTCTCATTTATCTGGAAATGAGCTGGAAAGGTCCCGGTGGTAGCGCTGGTGGCTCAGGTTCCATCATCCCTTCCTCAGTGCCACGTTGCGTAAATGCGAGCCGCCCGGGGGCTCCGCTGCTCCAGGCAGATGCTGAGCTCCGCGAGGCACATCTGAATATTGCGCTGTCTGCATCAGATAGATGCTGCTGCTTTCATGAGCTGCCACATGCTGATTTACGGCAACGTGCTGTTTATTTATCAACATTTACGCTGCGGATTTTTAAATTATTCTAATAGCATAAAGCCAACAAGTTGGTCATGGCGTTTCTCCTTTAAAGTTTTCCTTTGAACGCGTCTATAAATCAACTCCCCTTTGATGTGAAGTTGGAGATTTCATAACAGTGTGTTTACTTTTGGGTTTAAAAAATAAGCTGAAGGGAAAACAAAAAACAAAAAACAAATAGTACTTTGTATCTCATTAAAAATAGTTTCTAGCACATTAAAAGCTATATTGTTTTAGGAAACAAGAGCTGGGAAGAGTTGCAAAAGCATTTGATTCTTTTAATGACTGATCGTTGACTGCAACCATTCCACTTTTCTTCAGGCACGGGGATATGTCTGAAACCCTCCTCCCCTAGTGTTGCTGTAATGCAGCTAGGCTCCTTTTTCTTTGAACGTTACGTTTAAGGGCACCTTCTCATCATCCTTCATGCGAGCACTGGAAGAGGAAGGTTGGTGGCAGCTGTGGTGCTGCGGGCCCGCGGGGCGCTGGGAGCGCAGCCAGCCAGGCCCAGTCGGGCTGCTGCTCTGGGAGCGGAAGAACTCTAACCCTTTTGGCTCCCCAACTTTTCAAGAAAACAACAAAAGAAACAGCTCCACCCCCAAATCAGCAGCCGGTCCAGATGTGGTGTGGGCAGCCTGTGGGTTGGGCAGTATGGGAATGAGGTGCATCGGTGCCAGGAGGAGAGGCACTTGAAAACATTTCTTCCAGCTTCTCAGATAGTGGGATGTGACGCCTCTGACTTTTTTACATCTGCAGTAGCACACGCGTGTCACATCCCTGCTCTGAGCATGAGCAGAGGTTGGACAGAAGCGCTGGGACGGGAGGGGACGGCCTCACACTGCCCAGGGCAGGGTCAGGGTGGGCATGAGGGGACACTGCTGCTGCAGAGAGCGCTCAGCACTGGCACAGCTGCCAGGGAGGGGGGGGTCACCGTCCCTGGGGGTGCTCAGAGCCGTGGGGATGTGGCCCTGAGGCCATGGCTCTGTGGGCATGGGGGGGTGGGCTGGGGGATCTCAGAAGGCTCCTCCAGCCTCAGTGGTTCTGTGATTCCATGATTCTAAGTGTGGCACAGTGATACCTGACCCGGCAGCTGTACCACACAGGAGCCATGTCCCTGCTGTGTGCAGATGATTTCTGTCCTGGGAGTGCTGCTGCCATGGGGCCGCATGGAGCCTGAGCTGTGTCCCCGGTGCTGCGCTCCCTGGCCAGGGCCAGGACAGAGGGCTGAGCCCGGCTGCATTCATGTAGCAGCCAAAGGCAGGAGCTGCCCCTGGGGCACAGATCCCTTTGTTGTCGGGATTTCCAAGCGTGGGGGATGCGAGCTTTGCGTCAGCAGGGTGGGTCACCGGGAACAGGGTTTGTAAACATTGGGACGCCTTGGAGATCTGCAGCGAGATTCCTCCATCAAAGCACGGGTGGGACCCGCACCCCAGAGCTGCTCCAGGCTGTGGCCCCGCAGCATCTCCGCAGCTCTTTTATCTGGGGATCTCCCGCAGCTCCTGCGCACGGCTGGGCCTTGGAGGCAGCCTCCAGAGAGGAGGGCTGCTGCCTCGGGAGCCCTGGCAGGTGCCTGCTGGCTGGAGAGGGCTGGCGGCAGTGCGGGGACATCCTGCTTTCGTTCTGCTGCAGAGCACCCAGAACTGCTCCAAGGGGACAGGAACAGGAACAACAACGGGGCTGTTGCTGGGGCTGGAGGGCTGAGACCCAATTTTGCCTTTTCTTTCCCTAAAGGCAGGAGCCCTGAGCCAGGTGTGCCTACCGTCCCCATGCAGGTGCACACGTTCTCCATGCCCCAGTTCCCATCCACATGGCGATGGCACCCAATTCCCTTCTGCATGATGGGGGTGGCAGCCCCCATTCCTTTGCAGAAGGCACCGGGATGATAACTGAGGACACGGCTCAGTGGGCATGGTGATGTTGGGTTGGGGTTGGACTTGGTGATCTTAGGGAGCTTTTCCAACCTTAATGATTCTATGATTCTGTTATTAACTACAAAAACAGCAGCACGCATCCACATGTTGCTGATCGGCATTGCTGTAAGTGCTGGGCTGGGGCACATTCTGCCCGGGGCCCGAGGTCTCCATGGTGTGCAGGACACGTTCCCGGAGCACCAAGGCTCCCACTCACTCTGGGGCACAGCACTGCCATGCAGGCTGTTCACTCTCCTGGTGCTGTTGGATGGATTTAACGAAGGAGTTGGCACTAAGGTTGCTCTTGGCATCGATCTGTGTGGGTGGGTTTTTGATAGTGTTAGCACGTTGTTAAGTAAATCCTGCTTGAGTGCCTGCATCGCTCAGATGGCAAATTGCACCAAACCCCAAAAAGCATGAGGGGTTCTCATCGCTGGCACTGTGGGTGGCAGTGGTGGATGTCCCCACCGTGCTGTCATACTGCTGTGTCTGTAACGGTGGCTGATTGGAAGTCTGGGAAAGTGAGATGGAGGAAGTGAAGGGGACAAGTTTAGGGTTAAATACCAGATAGGAGAGTACGGAGGGCTTCTGTCTGCCCCCGTCTCTGCTGCCCACGGCTCTGGTTACCCTGTGGGGGCCTTGAATTGCTGCGTGCCTCTGTGCAGCACCCTTGTGCTGTGCTGAGCCAACTGTTGGGTCAAGGCTTCTTCCCAGTGCTTGTCTACCATGGAATGGTCTCCAGGGAGATCGCATGGAAAACCCAACTGATGCAACTTTGCTTAAAAGTTGTTTGTGTGATCATCTGATCGCGGTGCTGTTCCTGCAAAGCCAGTCTGGGGGAGCCTGTCAGTGTATGCTCGCTGTTGGTCTGGGGGGGTTCTTGTGTGGCTGGTTGGATTTAGGACCACAACAGTGCGTCGTGTTAGGGTGTGATGGGCTGGGAGCTCCCCTGCATCCCAGCAGCATCCTCTCACCCCATTTTCAGTAGTTTTGCCCATCCTGGGTCTGTGCAGGCAGCAAATGGGAGGTGGCATTGGCTGCCCACTCCATCATCATCAGCTGGGGGAACAGGAGGAGGAAGCTCCAGGAGGACAAAGCTCCCCGACCACATTACAGAGTCGCAGAGAAAATGGTTGTCGTTGGTACACAAGGGATGGTTGTTGGGAGTTAAGGTTGTGTCTCCCAGCACAGCTCAGATGTATTTATAGTTGCCAAGGGGAGCACATGGCTGAGTCTGGGAGCCCCATCTGGAGGGTGCTGAGGTAGCAGGGTGCTGCGGGATGCAAGCTGAGCACTGGCCATGCTGCATTTCACAGCCATATTTAATGGGAAAAGCACAGCTCAGAATGCACAAAGTGCTTTTCTCTGGGGAAAAAAAAAAGAAGAAAAAAAAGAAAAAGATTAAAATAAAATAAAATAAAGGAAAAAAATAAAAGAAAGCGTAGGTGCTGGCATTTGCCAGAATCGCCCCGAGGTGCAGTGGCTCAGGACAAAACGTGGAAGAAGTCCAAGTGCAAAGCAGCTCCAGCAGCGCCGTGATGTGCAGTAACGCTTGCTCGATGCGACCGCAGGAAGGAGGTGACTGGAGGCACAGCGCTGCGCTGCGTTGTAGCGGTCCTGGTGCTGCCGTGTGCTGCAGATGGATGGCAGTCACCCAGGATGGCAGTCACCCAGGATGGCAGTCACCCAGGGCATCCCAGCAAGCCGGGGGGTTCCTGCCCCGGGGCTGTGTCACCCAGCGTGGGGATGCTGCAGCCTGCTGGGGTGGTGCTGGGCTTCCATTTAACGGTGACAGAATGATGGACCTTGGAATTTGGATTAAGAATGTGTCCCAGCAAGAAGCATGGGATTTATTAAAATTTTACGTGGTGATTGCACCCTGAAATTACAGATCTGAGGTTATTGCTGGTTTATGGCTTTTCATTGAAAAATGTTCCCACTTTGTGAAGGTGTGTTTTGCTCCATTGCTGCATTTTACCTCTTAACCATGTAGGGAAAAAAAAAAAAAGCAATCACACTGAAAATGTGGACAGTCATGCTTTGAAAAACCCGTCTGAATACCTGCCTTGAAAATCCTCCATAATGAAGATTTAAAAAAAAAAGCAGAAGCAGAGAAGAGAGGGCAGCTCTGCCTGGCTCAGGCACGCGCAGCTTCCTCCATCTTACCCTTACCCTCCCCTCCCGAAGATGGCTGTGAGCCCGCAGCCCGCAGGCAGCGGTGCCTGGCTCAGCACCGGGGACCCCCCGCACCCTGCCAGGGCCGCGCAGCCCTCGTGAGGGCTCGGAGCCCGCGCCGCTCGCACCGGGATTCACTGGCGCTGCCTCCAGCAGCCCCCGCTGCCGCTGTTCTGTGCGAGCAGCGAACCCACCCACGCTGCAGCGATGCGGGGCTGGGCTGGGCTCCGGCTGGGTGCAGCACTCACAGAGCTCCCGGGGTGCTGGGGGCTGCGGGGGCTCCGCGCACGCTGATCGCGGTCCTGGTGCAGGCAGAGCGCTCCGCCGCGCCGCGACTTCTCCGTAAGGATCCGAGGGCTGAGCCGTGGAGATTTCCAAAATGCCCGAAGCGAACTATTTGCTGTCCGTGTCCTGGGGTTACATCAAGGTGGGTCGGATCCTGCAGGATCCCAGATGCCTGTTTCTGTACCGCGTCTCCCGGGTGAAGCCCCCGGCGCGAAGCGATGCTGCTGGGATGGCTCTTCCTGCATGGCGTGAGATGGAGGTGTGTGTGCTGTGTGTGCGTGTGTGCAGCACTTCTCCCTTGGGGAATTCCCTTTCGCAGGGTAAAATGATACTGCAATGCACGTGTGCAATTAGCAAACGAGGGGGATCGTAGGGGTGTGTGGGGGGGTGAGTGCTCGAATGCGTGGTGATCCACACAGAGCTCAGGTTTATGACATCTGTGCTCCTCTGTCGAGTTTGGAACATGCAGTTGTATTTTACTTGCACATTTCAAAATGGAGCAAACTTATGTAACGAAACCGAGAACAAAAGGAGGGCTAGGATGTGGAATTAAAACCAAGGCAAGGCGCTGCTCTTGGTGTTGCCCGAGACATCTCATTCCTGGCAGTGAAATGATATCTGTCTTTGGAGAAAATTCATTCTGCAGTCTTTGTGTGCTGAGCAGAAATACGTAGCCATGGTGGTGCTGAGGAGTATCCAAATGAAGAGATGTCTCTGATTCTCTTCCAAATATCTCTGGGATTTTGTTTGTAACATCTTGCTGTGTACTTGCTTGCCGTAGAGTTGAAGCCATGTGAAAGCACTCCGAAAAATGTGATTTGTGTGTGTGTGCTTCTCCCCCACCAGTTCAAGAGGATGCTGAACCGCGAGCTGACGCACCTCTCCGAGATGAGCCGCTCCGGCAACCAGGTGTCCGAGTACATCTCCAACACCTTCCTGGGTAAGCGCCCGGCCCCGGGGCAGCGCTCCAGCAGCTTCGAGGCAGAGCGTTGCTAAAACGTTTTGCTTTTTCACTTTCCAAATGGATACGGGGAGGAAAATGGTACAGTGTTTGAACAACGCTGTACATGTAGGGATTCCCTTTCCAAATTGAAAGATTTTTCTCTTGGGGTTGAATGAAGCTATTGGCAGCGCTGTGCAATGTTTGGTTTTTGTGTTGACCTTACGGAAAGGACGAAGTCGCGCGAGCCTGACTGCACGCCCTTGGCTTTGTGCCTTCTGCCTTGCGCGGCTGCATCCTCCCCCCCGGAGTGGGGCTTATACAGGCAGGTTCAGCCCAGACATTTTATTTATTACTTTGTGTCTGTTTGCTCATTTTGCACTGGAAATCAGAGCCCAGTCTCAAAGATACACGAAGTGTTTTGCATGACATCCCTTTTGTTGGAGCTCATAGGCCTACCAACATCAATTAAGCATTTAAGTGTTGTGAGAATTGGATCCTCTGTGTTTACAAAATCTTTTACAAAAAATGCCGTTTGCTGTGATTTCAATCTCTAGAATTTGCAGCCATATGCTCACAAGAAGCAGCAGAGTGCTGGAGCCCCACTGCGATGTGCCCCAGTCCCTCAGCACAAACACTGAGCCCGTGGGCTGTGCTGCAGCCCGGGGGGCTCCTGCCCTGCGGCTGACGTGGCCCAGAATGCATTCCCTGTATGACACACAATTATTTCCATTAGGGGATTTTAAAGTGATTTCAGTAGCCAGTTGCAACTGGAGCCACTGTGTGCATTTAGGACACATCACATCATTAATAATCCACGTAAAAGTCTGTAGCTGTTTTATGGGAATCCACTGGTCCTCTCTTGTCACTCAGCTTAACCACGACATTCAGAACAAAAATTAATATAAATATAGGGAATAAAAGCCTTGCTGCCAGCAGCAGTGCACTTCTTCAGACAAGAGGGGACAGCCTCACGCAGCCCAGGGCAGGGTCAGGGTGGGCACGAGGGGACATTGCTGCTGCAGAGAGCGCTCAGCACTGGCACAGCTGCCAGGGAGGGGGGGGTCACCGTCCCTGGGGGTGCTCAGAGCCGTGGGGATGTGGCCCTGAGGCCATGGCTCCGTGGGCATGGGGGGGTGGGCTGGGGGATCTGAGAACCTTTATGATTCTGTGATTCTTCAGCAGCAGAAATACCCAGTGCAGCTTGACACTGGACCTAATATCACACTGACAAACCACACGTACACCCGAGTTAGTGGGGTCACTGGAGAGAAATGGAGAAAGCTTTCAAAACGATCTTACAGCTCCTTTAGGAAGTCATGCAGTTAACTTTTTTATGAATTTACTTTTTTCATAAAACTTGGCTTAAAATTAAATGAATGCATAAAATAGAGAGTCTATACCTGAGGAGGCTGAACCAAAAAGGATAAATCCTTGAATCATGGAATGGCTTGTGTTGGTAATTTATTTCCAAACAGTGTTTATAAGGTGGGGATAGCCCATAGATAACAAAACCAACTCTGTTCGGCCCCTTGGCTTCATTTGATGATCGGAGGAAGGCGCCACAAAGGATGTCCTCTGCCAGTGGGGCCAGTCCTGCTGCCATCACTGGTCAGCACGAGTCAGGACAGTGGCCTTAGGTCTGTACCAAGGCCAATGATGAGAGACATTGGGTTTGTCTCTGGGCCCACCATGGAGTTGGCAGGAGCGCAATGGCCCTTCCCATGGCAGCGAGCTGCTCAGCAGCATCTGCAGAACAATGCTTCAGGCACAGAAATCCACGTGTGCCCTTTGACAGGCATCAGCAGCCGTGAACGTGACCTGTTAGCTAACAATGGAGCGTTGTGGAAACACCAATTAAAGGTTTAAGGGTAATTACCAAGTTTTCATGAGCGTTACTTTGTGCTGTTCACGGAATACCAATATACAGTATGTAGCTCTGTTTTTCTCTAAGGATTTTGCCTACTTTGTGTTCCCCGGATTCTCCGCTGCGCTACTCATGAGGATGTTATATGCATCAAAAGGATTTTTTTCAGAAGTCACAAAGTTTGTGAGGCTTGTGGTTTAAGGAATTAGAGATTCCTGTTCCAGAATCTCCATTTCACACTGCCTCAGCATTAGTCATTGCTAAGGAGATTATATATAGGAAAGTCCTTCTGTTGTTCAGCGAAAACTCACAGGGGAAACACCCACTGCTGGCAGCTGAGTGTGGCTGTGGACAGTGGCATCCTTAGCCACGGTGTGCAGGTGCACGAGTGGTTCTTGTTTCAGAGCTTTTTAATTAAGCTAAGGCAGAAGTAACTAATGCTCAGATGCCAGTCCTTCTAGAGGTCCTCAGACCTGCAGAGGTGCAAAAAGATTACTGCAGCCTATTTCAAAAGTTCGTGGAAAATGGCTACTGTGAAAGTCATGAGCCTCAGCATCTCCATTTTAATGCAGCAAATAAAATGGATGTGAAGGCAGTAATAGTGCCTCTGGGTAGATTCAAGTTTGCGCCTCACTTAATGCATTCTGTACATTTTTAGTAGGTAGAATTACTGCAAAGGGCAAACCTTTAATAAATCAGTGACACTAGTTTGCCACTGGGTTGGTGTTTTAGGAGCACAGGGTATGGAGATGGGATTGGCCCTGATGTGTGATGCTTAATCATATTTAATCATCAACGACCAGAGATAAGGGTTGATTTAGTGATCAAATATGAGGGTTGATTGTGAAGGCTGTGCTGGGTGCTCACAGTGTGTGCCTGCAAATGGTGCTGACTTCTTTCACCTTTGTTTGTTGCAGACAAGCAGAATGATGTGGAGATTCCTTCTCCCACGCAGAAAGACAGAGAGAAGAAGAAAAAGCAGCAGCTCATGACCCAGATCAGTGGAGTGAAAAAATTAATGCATAGTTCAAGCTTAAATAATACCAGCATCTCACGGTTTGGTGTGAAAACAGAGAAGGAAGACCATCTGGCCAAGGTAGGGCAGGTTCTTACGGTTCATGGAGAATCAGTGTGATCTCAGTGCAGGGGGGTTGGCTGTATTGCCTGCCCCTGAGTACAACTGGAGTCAGCATCCCCTGAGGCCATCACTAATGTTGTGGCATATGGGACCAGGCCCTAACAGTGTATTTTCCTGTTGATAAATTCCTTGAAGACGTCAGTAAAATAATGAAAAAATGTGGCGAAGGCTGAGTAGAACAGTTGTCAAACACAGGAACCTATAGCAATGCTGTGTGCAGCAAACTGGCGGTGTCTCCATCGGGTGCCTTCCTTCTTGTACCTGGGAACACATCACAAAGAGTTCCCTGATTCAGAGAAACGTGGTCGTGTACGGGCGCTCTGACATCAGCACTTCACGGTTCCTCTGTGTTCATGTACTTTAATAATTACTTGTGCTCACACACTGGCTTGATTACCACAAATAGGATCGAATTTGCTTTCTAAACTTCTGGAAAATGCAAACGCCTTGGGGAAAATGGTCAACATGGGAATGTCTTGGGAAGTATTTTCACTGTTCTCTTTTTGTCTTTCCAAAAGGAACTGGAAGATCTGAATAAGTGGGGCCTCAACATATTCAACGTCGCCAGGTATTCCCACAACAGGCCCCTCACCTGCATCATGTATGCGATATTCCAGGTTGGTGGTGTTCTGGTCACAGGGCTGTGTTCATGTCCAGCAGCTTGCTGTTACATCGCCTTGTGCCATCTGCCGTCCCCGACTAATCTGTACGTTGTACTTCTAACGTTTATCATGCAGGAGCGCGATCTACTAAAAACATTCAAGATCTCCTCAGACACTTTTGTGACGTACATGATGACACTGGAAGACCACTACCACTCGGACGTGGCGTACCACAACAGCCTGCACGCTGCTGATGTTGCCCAGTCCACCCATGTTCTTCTCTCCACCCCAGCACTGGACGTGAGTTACCAGTTACCTGCGTTGCGTTTAGTATGGGGTGGTGTGAATGGTGGTTCAGAAGCAGCACACTGCCTGGCTGGGCATAGAGGAACCTTCAGCTGAGTCTGACAGCACTCACACGTGCAGAAAAAAATGCAGTGGGCTGCCTGTTCTGAGGGCTCAGCTGACTGCCATTAAGAAATTTCAGCAGCAGCTCTATCTGTAATGTCAATTTCATCTTAAGGGGCACATGCTGCATGCAGTCCTTTCTTCTGAATAAATTCCTTGTCCTCAGAAAAGTAATTCAAAAAGCATCGTTTCTGTAAACCAGCATCCCAAAGCGGTGAGACAGAACTGAGGGACTTTTCTGACAGATTCCTTCTTTCCTCCCTAGGCCGTCTTCACTGATTTGGAAATCCTTGCTGCAATTTTTGCAGCTGCAATTCATGATGTGGATCACCCTGGTGTCTCCAATCAGTTTCTAATTAATACAAGTGAGTTTTGTTTCAAACACAATAATAGCTTCGTCTGCAAACTTGGAGTACATTTTCCACTGCGGCGGGGTCACAAATTGTGACTTGCAGACAGCGTTGCTTTCTCAAAACACTGTGCAGTAAGCTCGTTCTGCATTTTGAAATGGAGCAGCAATTAACATTAAGTTCCTATCAAAACAAAGGAAGCTATTGTAGGACAATTTGCAAAGTGGCCTTGGATCTTGCGATTATTACTTGATAAGGCATAATAAATCTTCCAGCCCTGACTGCAAGTGTTATCGTTAATATAAGGTTAGTGCTGTTGCTATTGACAACAATAAAACTAAATATTGTGGTTCATGTTGCATTCTGCAACAGGCTAAGCATGTATTCTGATTCCAAAATATGGGTATTGTTCTTTTTTGGGAAGTGTGTTTGCAGGATCTGTGCTTTCTGTTGTCAGTGGTTCCAAAGCCTGTAGCTAAGTCAGCTGAGCGCTGTTTTGTTCGCTGGAACGGAGCAGAGGGTTGGTTGTGTTGTGTACCTATGAGCTCAGATTAGCAAACTGCATGCACTTGGCATACATGAAACAAGGAAACTTCTCCATTTGTTGCATGCAGATGGGCATTTCAGGGCCCAGTATAAGCGTGTGCTGTTTGAAGTCACACATCCTGAAGTCCCACGTTTATGGTGTTTTGCTAGATTCCGAGCTGGCCCTGATGTACAACGATGAGTCTGTCCTGGAGAACCACCATCTCGCCGTGGGCTTCAAGCTGCTGCAGGAGGAGCACTGTGACATCTTCCAGAACCTGACCAAGAAGCAGCGTCAGACACTCAGGAAGATGGTGATCGACATGGTACGGCCCGTGCACACACTGCTGCTCCCAGAGTGCTGGCTGCTCGCGGTGGTTGCCCTCGCTGATGTCATGTTTTCTCCTCTGTAAAGGTATTGGCAACAGATATGTCCAAGCACATGAGCCTCTTGGCTGATCTGAAGACGATGGTGGAAACCAAGAAGGTGACCAGTTCGGGAGTGCTCCTTCTGGATAACTACACGGACAGAATACAGGTACGCCAGCAGAGGTTCCCGTAGGGAAAAAATGTTGTGCGTATTTTGTGCAGTATTGAAGAAACAGTGTTCCTGTTCTTGCCGTCGTTTCCAGATAGGCTATATATAGAAAGAGGCTGACCTAGATTTTCAGCAGTGGCGTAGAAACAGTAGGCCTCATGTTTTCTTGTGTTCTGCACCACAGCAGAGTGGTACAAGGGGGTCTCATGTCTTTGGGGTAGAAGAGATTACATTTTTAACTCTTAGAGCATGCAGCTGCCAGCATGCACGTTCTTGGGAGGTTGATCTGCACAGCTGAGTTTGTGGGGGCTCTCGAATTTCCTTGCTGCCTTCTCCCATTTCTCTATTCTAGCAAAGAAATATACCAAGATTGCTGTAGCACTGTAAGATTGCAGGAATCAGTAACGCCGCACCTAAAGCATCTCTTACACTGGGTTGAAATTAATGATGCACGCTCTGCTCTCTCTATAGTTGAGTCCTTGATATACAGAAATGACAAAGCAGCACTGTAAGGGGGTTGCGTGTCAGATGAGGTACATCCTGATCTCATGGCCAGCTTAAGAGCAGCCTCACAGGAAAACTCCGTGCATTTCTGTTTAAGGCTGCTGATGTTGAAACAGCTCACTCCATTGCTGTCTGAGTGCTTGTGGCCACGTTAGTCAGGCACATTTCTGTGCATGTGGAAGGGATATTACTCATGTAATAAGGCAGGAGCATTTAACCATATGAGAGCATGAAAATACATTTTGAATGGTGGGAAGCACCTGCATTCAAAAACAAACCTCTATGATGTAATCAGCACTGCCACCGCTGTGTCCCGTGTGAGTACTGAGTTGTCTAAAAGCACAGAGCACGTTGTGCCTTTGAAGCAGACCACAGCAGCCAGTCTCATATAGGGAGATACTACGATGTTAATATTTTTGTGTAAAGTTGCGTAATCAAAGAGCCTTGTGGTTAAATGTTCTGCATTAAGCAAGCAGATACAGCTTGAAGCCGTCCTGTTTTTCCATTTGATTTTACGAGTTTTCTGATTAATATAATTGCAGGTTCTCCGAAATATGGTACATTGTGCAGACTTGAGCAATCCCACAAAGTCTCTGGAGCTGTACCGGCAGTGGACGGACAGAATCATGGAGGAGTTCTTCCAGCAGGGAGACAAAGAGCGGGAAAGAGGAATGGAAATCAGTCCAATGTGTGACAAACATACAGCATCAGTGGAAAAATCACAGGTAATTGGCCTTGGGCTACGTGTGGGTATTGCCTAAGCTTGTATTTTTAAAGTGGAGACAAAATTCATCTGCTTTCTCTAATGCAATTAGGCAAACAGCCAGCTGTTCAGAGGGTTGCTTCTGATTGACCCTGACATGCAGCTGTGCCTGGAGCTCACAAGGACTCGCCGGGCTGTCCAGGCTCCCTTATGCACTCCTTTTGGCATCTCCCCGTTTCCAGGCGCGTGCTTATCTTGCCCTGTTTGTGTCCCAGTTTCCAGAGTGAGCTGAGTTCCTTTTATACGCCAGGCTTGAGGAGTGTGATCCTGATCTCCCCAGGTCTCTTCTGGCTTCACGCCCTGCAGCCTTCTTCTTAGCTCTTAACTAGCACCTCCTACCAATATTGTACCCCACATTGGAAATGTGTAGCCATGTAAGTCCCTCTGAGTGGCAGAGATAGGGGTGGCCCCAAGGTGAGCTTCATTTAAGCACACAAATAGCCTGAACTTTGGTTGCTTTCAGCCTCATGTGGAGCAGTGTTGCAGTGCATGGTTTGGCCGGTGAAGTGAGATGGAGTCATGAAGTCGTGAAGTCAAAGCAGAGATATTTAAGTTGGTGCAGATCTTAAAAAGAACTTGGGTTTTTCTTGTTTTTTGAGATTACTTGTTTCATCCCTAGTTCTGATTCATAGATCAGATGATTTCAAGATCAAATTTGTCCTGACCTGTGCAGCACAGGCCATAAAATTTCACCTGGCTGGGCTGTAGTGAAGCCAGTAATTTGTGTTTGCCTGAACATACTCCAGTCTTCCCACGACAGTGTCCTGGCTGTTGTTTTCCAATCACTTGAGCAAGCCATCATCAAGGTTTTTCAACTGGAATAAGTAACAAAATTGATGATAATTATTTCCAAATGTCCTCTTGGGCTAAGCCAAGCCATTTCAAAATTATTCACTCAACCGCATGGTGATTTTCTTGGAAAAATTTGTCTTATTTGTTAACCTAACAAGAAATGAATCCTTTGGCCAGGCTTGGGCAGAAAATGCCCATGTGCTCTGCATGTGAGCTCTAGTTAGTTTTTTGGTTCACATGTGCACTTCACAGACGTTTCAGAATGGCATTTTTGCTTTTCAAAAGGAACAGGAATTGCACGAAATGGCCGCCATCGAAATGCCAACTGATGGGAAGGAGAAGGGCAAGTGACATTTTCATCCCGGAGTGAAACAGAGGGCCCAAGGGCAGATAGTATGCGAGTGTTTCTGAGGTCTGGGTGTTCCCTCTGTACATCAGAAGGCTCTAAGATCAGCCTGGCCAGCTGCTCGGTGATAGGAGGCCTTTGTGTAAGGAAACAGCGGCCGGTGCCGCGCCGCGTGGCCCCTGAGCGTTTCGGGTGGCCATCAGCTCGCCCTCGGGATTTTTGTCACTCAAAAAGCGCTCCGGAACATGTGCTGCAGGAAATTTTCATCACCTTTTTGTTTAAGCTGCCTCCCCAGTAAGTTACAATTGAATGTTAATGGTTCTATTGACATCCTGTTGTGTCTGAAGGAGGCATGTGTGATTTCCAAAGCAAACATCTGCGCGTTGAGCCTGGCCCCTCTGAGAGCCATTTTCCTGCTGCGCAGAAACGTCGTCCAGCAGAGCGAGGAGAGGAGTGACACACTGCCAAGACGGAAGAATTTCAATCCTCTTTATGGCCATTCAGTTTTCTCCATCCTGGACGTACGTCCTCTTAGTCAGACAATTGAAACATGATTTAGCTCTGTGCCTACGCGCCCGCGGGCGGATGGGCTGGCGGCCACGCCGCTTCCACCTCGGCACGTCACCGCTCGGGCAGCCCGTGTCAGTGCAGGAGCAGAGCTTCCCGGGCTGCTTCCCCTGCTCCCTGCAGGCCAAAGTGAAGAGAAAGGAAAGGGCCAGGGAGGTGGCGCGGTCGCCGTCCCTGGAGGTTCTCAAGGAAAGGGTAGATGTGGCACCTCACAATGTGGTTGAGTGGGCATAGTGGGGATGGGTTGGCGGTCGGATACGATGATCTTAGAGGTCTTTTCCAGCCTTTCTGTGAAAGGAAATCTCCACCAGGATCAACTCCGTGGAGGAAAACGAGGTCTGCTTTGGCAGTGCAGGGGAGACATGCTGAAACGTTTACAGATGCAGCACCACAAAGCAGTTCAGAATAGATACAGACTGCACACTGTGGTGAAATACATCTGAAGGTCAAACTTTGATCCCTGAAAGCAGTGGTGTTCAGCACTGCTGAACACCCAGTACAGTGTATTGATTCCTCAGACAGTGGCTGTCCGAAATGTCTCAGTGCTCTGGGGCCGGCGGCATTTCTGTGGGGACCTCGGGGGTGTTCTGCCACTGGAGCTGTGACTTGCCCTGTCCTCTGCAGAACAGTGCAGTCAGGAGCAGGCACCCACCGAGACCATCGGAACCATTCAGCCAGGGACAGGGACAGGAGAGTCAGCACCACGTTGGAGCTCCAGGTGGCTCCTGCTTTCCGTTCACCTTTCGCACAAGGCTTGGTTCTGGACGAGAGGTCAGCCTGGCCCCAGCCTTGGAGGTGCTGCTCTGGGTGGGAGGTGACCACGTCTGCCTTCAGACTGTTCTGGTCTGGGGAGCTTGCTCCAAGGCGAGCGTTTTGCTTGTAAAATCGTGCATTAACAGTATTGGACACTCATCTCGCTTGGACTAGATGACCTGTAAAGGTCCCTTCTAGCTCAAACGATTCTATCGCTCTGTGATCTCCTTCTAGCCTTTCCCTTCCCTTCCCTAAGCGTGTTCCCATGTTTTCCAGGTTGGCTTCATTGACTACATTGTGCACCCGCTGTGGGAGACATGGGCCGACCTGGTGCAGCCCGACGCCCAGGACATCCTGGACACGCTGGAGGACAACAGGAACTGGTACCAGAGCATGATCCCGCAGAGCCCCTCGCCCCCGCTGGAGGAGCGGGGCCGGGACTGCCCCGGCCTGATGGAGAAGTTCCAGTTCGAGCTGACCCTGGAGGAGGAGGATTCGGACGGGCCCGAGAAGGAGGGCGAGAGCGTCGGCTACTTCCGCGGCACAAAGGGGCTGTGTGTGGGCAGCCCGGGCGAGGAGGGCGCGCAGAGGGAGGCCGGCATAGAGATTGTGACAGAGGACACGTCTCCCGTCGACACATAATGCCCCCTACCCCTGTAAGTGGATTTTAAGCGCTTAATGAGCATGCAAGCGGTCTTGTGGGACCCGCCTGCAGCCTGGGTCTTAGGCCTGTGTGTGACGTTGGCTGGCGGATCTCCCGGGGGCGTGGGGCTGGGCCCGGGGCTGCCGTGGGGCGCTGAACTGCTCAGGAAGTGCCTGGCGCTGCGGGGCCGGCGGCCGCGGGCATGGCCTGGGCCTCGCGCCGGCCCGAGCCGTCCCCGGGCGGGAACGACACAGCTGAGAGATTCCGTACTGTTAGCTTCGGATTTGTACCAGATAGAAACTACTGATAATAACTGCGTGTAGAACCCGTCCTCCCGACCACCTGTCTGCAGACCTGTGTGCCTTCTTTGTAAACACTTTCATGTCTTTTCGAGAGTCTGTTCGATACACGGAGTTCAGTATAGACAGCAGCACCGAGCGTTTCCGAGTCGATGGATGCGTTTTTGATTCTTCCTGTTACGAGACGCAGTCTTCCTCTTTTCATGGGCAATACCCGTCACTTTACCGCAGTTAATCACTTTTCCGGAGTCCGTAGAAGAGACACCCTCTGTTTTGCATTACTGCACTTTTAATTGTCTTCTCCATGCTCCGGACGGCCCGCTGAGGTCACCTCCTGCACCCCCTGTCCGCTTGCTCGTTTCCCTGCCTGGCTTTCCTTGGGCCGTGCACAGGGCTGGGGCAGGGCTCGGTGCAAGTGGCACGCTCAGACTTCTGTGTTCCGCTCGCCCACGTTTCCTAGGTTTAGGTCCACCGTCCTCCTGCACTGCCTTGAGCTCTAACACCTCCATTACTGTTTATAACAGTGTATTTATTACGTAATGTATATACTGTAATGTTTTGTAAGTTATTAATTTATATGAATTAACATTGCCTGTCGGCGGTGATGTTAATTGTGTAGAAGACTCGGAATAAGAGTTGCCTTTTTTTCTCGTAACCTTTTGTATGGCATAAAACACAAGAACCTGAACACAGCTGAAGAGACATACGCAACCCAGGGCACCGGGCTGGGAGGGCGTGGAGCAGAGCCCGCCCTGGGCCCGCGCTTCCGTGTCCCCTCCCGACTTTCAAACAACCCAATGTGAATTCCTATGACAAAAATGTGAACCGATGTATAATTGTGCTGTGAAACTTCTTCTGACAACGCTTGTTGGGCATCGTGAGCGGTGTCACTCAGTTTGTAACGTTTCAAGCTTTTGGTCCAACTCGTGACTAACTAGTTAATGAAAATAGCACAGCTGTGCATGATCAATGGGTTTGTATGTCTGTAACACTGCATTGTTCCAGGTGGTTATTTTATTGTTTTCAAAAGTTTCACACAATGTATGTTATAGTATTATATATTGTGTTCAGATACATTCTTAAAAGATTTTTATATGAAGTGAATAAATGAAAGCATGACCCTACGCAGGGCTCCTCGCGGCGTTGTTTGTTGGGTTGGAGGTTGGGTTGGGTTGGGTTGGACTGGGTTGGTGCCCGGGGGCTGTGGGCACAGCACGGGCCAAAAAGGAGCTGAGGGGAAGCTGAGACCCAGCACGGGATGCGTGAGGATGGTGTAGCCCATGGCAGCCGGCGGGCACGGCCAAGCCCTGCAGCCCGGTGTCTGCGGGACCGCTGCTGTCTGACACGCCGCTGTCCCCGAGCCCCGGGCGGCAGTGCCGCGGCGACAGGAAGGCCCTGCAGACAGGAAGGGGCTGGCTGTGGCCGGCAGCGCACTGCAGCCCAGCAGCTGCTTTCATGTCCCGCTGAGCCCGGAACAACCAAACCAACGCTTGTTCTGCCAGGAACAACACAGCTCGCTGCGCGGGGCCGGGTTGGCCGCGGGTGGTAGAGCCGCACTGCATCCCCGCAGCATCGCCCAGCACCGTGCCCTGTGCCATGGCTCGCAGGGTGCTACCCCCCCCCCAGCACCCTGCTGGTGGTGCTGAAACAAATTTCTCCTTTCCACCGAATTTCGTTTGCGTGCACCTCTGCCTGAGATGCGCTTGGTGAAGCTCCAACCCCACAGCCATGGCTTAAGGAAAATGAAGCGATGTGCTTCAGGGCCGGGGCTGGGCTGCAGCATGCTGTGCGCTGCCTCCTCCCTCCCTCTCCCCCCGGGCTTTATTATTTTCTCCCTTTCCAGTGACCCACTTCTGCCAGGCAGTGGCATCACCGCACACAGCAGCGATGCTCAGCGCTGAGCGAGCAGCCGCCCTCCATTGCTCCTGCACAGCCCTGGCCACAGCCCTTGCGGAGCTGCCCCGAGCCCTCCCGGTCTGGGAGGGAAATCCCAGGTCAGGTGCTGGGGGGTGATGGCACTCTGCCTCCTTTTCTCCTTTCCTCCAGTCCCAGTGCGGTGTCTGAGCCCCCCAGGCTGCCCCTGAGAGCTGCTATGGGCTGTGCTGGGTGTGCGGTGCTCACTGAGCTCCGCTGTCCCCGCTGTCCCCAGTGTCCCCTGCCCCAGTACTGGGGCTGAGCAGCCCTGGGTGGGGGCACATGAGATCCTCTGCGTGGTTCCTGCCTCCACTGTTGCCCCCAGCGAGCAGCGTGGGGTGGGCACCGCAAGCAGCCCTGCTCTGAGCACGGGGCAGCCTGCATTGCACGGTGTTTTGGGGTGCAGGATGTCACATAGTGGGTGCTCCATATCATACTTCGGCTGCAACATACCAAATTCTGGGTGCACCATGCCACATTTGGGGTGCAACATGTCATGCTTTGGGTGCAACATCTCTCATTTTGAGCAAAACATGCCACATTTGGGTGCAACATTTTGGGTGCATCCTGCCACAGCTCAGTGTGCATCTTGCTGCAGTTTGGGGCTGTCCTGCAGGAGAGAGGAGGGGGCACCACTTCCCTGCAGACCCATTTTTGTAGCACGTGGGCAGCACCACCCCGGGGCTCCCTCCCTCCCTCCCTCCTCCCCCACAGCCCGCCCTGCACACAGCCGTGCACAGCTGTACAGCTCCATCTGCTGAGCCCCAACCGCTGCGCAGCGCATGGCGGGGACATGCACGATGGGACGCGTGCTGTGGGGACGGACAGCAGGGACAGCACAGAGGGGGTGCACACAGCGGGGTCAGCACTGCTGGAGCCGTGCCCAGATGTGATGGTACAGGGTCAGGGCCAGACGCAGCTCGGGGAGTGCACGGCTGTACCCTGCAATATGGGAAGGGCACACAGCTGGATCCCCCCACAGCTGGAGCCGTGCGCAGCTGGATCCCACAAAGCCAGATTGTGCAGGGCTGGAGCCTAAGCACAGCCAGGGCCATGCACAGCTGGATCCCCGCACAGCTGGATTGTGTATGGCTGGAGCCATGCACAGCTGGGAGCAGTGGCTCCAGGCTGCCTTCATCCCCCGGGCGCTCACTTTGGGGTCTGTTTGCTTTTCCTCCCCGTTGCACCGCTGTTCCTCTGCTCACTTCTGCCTGCTCCCCAGGCCCCTACGTGGCTCCTGAGCTCCATGGCAGCTCACGGCCTCGCACTGTGAGCGATGTGCGTGTGGCAGCCGAGGAGCCCCTTCACACCTGGGGTGCAGTCACCCGGAGCGCCTCTGCAGGCTGCCCCCTCCCTCTGCAGCACCCAACAGGGCCGTGCCCACGGCACTCCCCCATGGCTCACCCGCAGGGCAGCAGCGTGCCCAGGAGCAGAGGCTGTTGCAGGAAGAATATTGTCAACATTGTTCAAATAATGCATTTTTCCATAATCTCATTCTTCAGACTCAGCTGAGCTATTTAGGTGGAAACATTCCCAAAAAAAAAAAAGCAAATGGTGCGAGGGGGGCAGCAGGCAGAGAACCCCCACAGGAGCCCATGGGCACGGGGCAGTGATGGGAGCATGGCCCAGACGCACAGAGCTCCCTTGGCCCCCCATAGCCTGCACTGCTCCCATGGGTCGCACCCCACATCTGAAACCCAACCCCTCAGCTGCTGCCGAGCCTCCGCTTCTCACCCGGCACACAGCATTCTGAATGCAGAGCCTTTAGGGCAGAAATGCATGAAATGGGATTTGGGGGGCAGAAATGGGATTTTGGGGTTCTGGGGTCCAGGTGCCAACATGGTGGTGTGTAGGGAGGGCACTTTCCACCCCAAAACCACACTCAGGGCTGATGCTGTCACAGCCCCCAAATGGCCCAGCAGTGCTCCGGAGCACAGGCGTGCTGTGCTGTCCCCAGAAAGCACCGCACCGTTGGTGTGGTGAGTTTGTCAGTGCTCCCGAACACTTTCTTTCTAGCAAAAACCAGCACGAAGGTGCTGCTGCCATCCCCAGACAGAGCTGTTGAGGGGCTCCAGGGGCTGCAACTGGGTTCCTGTGCCATCCCCCAGCCTCAGGGCAGGGCTGGAGCAGTGCAGGGCCGCAGCTGTGCCTCATCCCAGGGGGTGTGGGGCCGTGTTTAGGTGGGGGAGGCCCGGCTGTGGGGTTTGGCTCTTGCTCAGCAGGGGTGGGGCAGAGCTCTGGGTGCTGTGGGAAGGAGGAGGAGAAGGAAGGTGAGTGGTGTGGGCCAGGGGGTGTGGGTGCTCCCAGTTGCAGGAGACGCTTTGCACCCTGTGCTCGTTGCTCTGTGCACCCTGCGTGGCTGCAGCACTGCGCTCCCATGCTGCTCCCTCTGCTCGTTGGGGTGGAAGGGCCCCGCGGCGCTTTGTGCATGGGAACGGCGCGATGGGACCCAGCGGAGCAGAAGGGAATGGCGTTCGCTGTGAGCTGTAAGGGGCTGACGGGGGAAATCCCACAGCCGGGCAGGATGGGGGCTCTCCCCGGGCTGCAGGGAGTGGGCATTGCCCCACTTTGTGCCCACCCAGAGCTCCTGGTCGGTGCAGTGTCCCATTGCAGCCCAGCAGCGTGGTGCGGGGCTGTGGCTGTGCTGCCGCCTTAATGCGGGGATTTGCAGGGCCGTGCCCTCAGCGGGATGAGGCTGATGGATTTGGGCTTTATTTAGCAAATCCCTCGCCCAAGCCTGGGGGCACCTTGCGGCCCCGATCCCTGTGCGGCTCCAACCCATCCGCTGCCTCCAGCTTCCTCCAAAGGCAGCTGCTGCCCCACAGGCGTGTTGACACGGGGTCTATGGGGTGCACATGGAGGCCCTCCTCCTCCTGGAGGGTTCGTAGAGGTTGGCTGTGCCCATAGAACCACCGAGGCTGGAGAAGCCCTCTGAGATCCCCCAGCCCACCCCCCCATGCCCACGGAGCCATGGCCTCAGGGCCACATCCCCACGGCTCTGAGCACCCCCGGGGACGGTGACCCCCAGGGCTGTGCCAGTGCTGAGCGCTCTCTGCAGCAGCAATGTCCCCTCGTGCCCACCCTGACCCTGCCCTGGTGAAGCCGTTCCCTCATCCCATGGGAGCGTGGGCTTTGGTCTCACCCCCCAGCAGGGACGGTCCCGCAGGTCACGGTGTCCCGCAGAACCGAACCGTTCCATCTGCACCTTGTATGGAGGCTGCTACAGCTCAGCACTGAAATGGAGGAAATTGGTGCAGATTTTTAGGAGGAAATTCTTCACCCTGAGGGTGGTGAGGCCCTGGCACTGCCCAGAGCTGTGGGTGCCCACTCCTGGGGATGCCCCAGGCTGTGGGAGGTGTCCCTGCCCACGGCAAGGGTGGGACTTGGGGGTGCCACGAGGTCCCTCCCAATCCATTCCGTGGCTCTGTGACATAACTCATCTGCTTGCCCCCGGCTCGGGGATGCTGTGGCTGCGTGGAGCCCCGGCTGTGCCTCTGCTGCTCCGCAGGGGCTGCGGGGATCTGGGGACGAGCGTTACCGCAGGGTCCCGCAGCCCCCGTCCACCCACTGCCCCTGGGCTGCCTGAGATCAGTGCAAGTGCACCCGGCCGTGCTCCTCCACCCATTTAAATGCATTATTGTTGCTCCTATCGTATTTTTATTTATTATTACGTGATGGATTGGTCCTCGGAAATGCAGGTGGGGGGGGAGGGGGGGGGGCGCAGCTGAGCTCCAGCACAGGCAGTGCTGAAGGGTGGGCGCAGCCTGTGCTGGCACTGTCCCCTCCTGCCATGTCCCTTCCTGCCTCCTGTCCTTGTGCAGAGAGCGTGCAGGTTTCACGGATAACAGCACCTGCCCCTTTTCTATTATTTTTTACATTCTAAGTAGCATCTCGAGCACCAGAGCCTGGGGGCTCTGCGCTTGCAGCCTTTGCTGTCCTCCAGGAATGTGTTTCCCGCTGGGGACGTGCTCCAGGGCGTGAGGTGCTGGGGGCTTAAAGCATTATCGATAGCAAAAAAAAAAAAAAAAAAAAAAAGGGCATTATTTTAAAGCGCTATTGCTAGCACCGAGCTCTTGGAGGCGGTGAGGGTGGGCGTGTGCCCCAGCCCCCCCCTCTGCTGGGACAACCCCACCGATGTCCCGCGCAGCTCCGGGCGCTGCTGGGCCATCTCCGCTCCCGCTGTGCCCCCCCCGCGCCCCCTCCGGGGCTCAGCGCTGCGCTGTGACGTCAG
>WBMW01002196.1:40120-104041 GCA_013396635.1 Penelope pileata | reverse complement strand
GGGAAAGAGGTTGGTGCGCTGCCGGGGGCGGGAGCGAGCGCGCATGTGACGAGGTGCGGGGGGGCCGCGGCCGCCGTTCCCGCAGCATCCTCCGCTCCCGGGTGGAACCGCGGCCCCCGCCCGCCGCGCTCCGCTCCGCCCTCGGTCGGCACCGAGCGGCCGCGGCGCGGGGGGCTCCGGGCGGAGCGGCCGCAACCGGGGTCGCGCTCTCCTGTGTTCATTTCAGGCTCCTCGGAAACTGAGGAATGCGATTCTGCCACCATGATGGAAGGTAGGTGATGGTCTGAGCATGTCTTCGGGGAGAGCCGGGGCCGCGGGGGCGGCGGCGGCGGAGGGAGGATGCGTTCGGGTGGGAATCCTGCACCTTTTCATTTTTTAAAAATAATATCATCATCATAAAATACGATAGCGATGAAAACGCTCCCCCTGAGGCTGGAGCACCCTTCCCGGCGCCGGGGGCGGCAGCTGCAGCCCGGGCAGGAGGAGATGCGCGGAGCCGGGGCCGCCCCGGGTGGGAGATGCGGCTCTGGGAAAGGGGAGCGCTGCTCTGAGGCTGCTGGGAACGGCAGAGGGGATGAGGAGCGGAGATGGGCTCCGGGCGCGGTGCTCCGCAGAACGCGGGTGGGAAAAGCCGCCGGGCGCTGCCTCCCCGGGCTCTGCCTGTGCCGTCGGGATGGAGGCTGCGCTGCGCGCCTGCTGCCGCGGGAGGAAGGGGTTTGTCCGCTTAAAGCGGAACAGCTTTTGGCCTTCAGGGCCCCTGTAGAGGCGTTCTGTTTCATTCATGACCCCGGACCCAGCCTGGATGGGCAGAAATTGGGACCCTGCGGCCGTGCCACCGTTGCGGGCCCTGTGCTGCCAGGCAGTGTTCGCCCGGCCTCGGGCATCCCGGTGTCCAGCGGCTGTGTGTGATTGCCCCTGGGCTCCCTGGTCCCTCGGTGCGAGGAGAACGGGCATAGCTGTCCTGTGCGTTATTTGTGCTTCATCATCAGTACCAGGGACACGGATGCACGGTTTCCTATGAGGCCGTGGCACCCACCCCGCGCTCACGTACGCGACGCAGCCGCTGACACAGCTCGGCTGCAGGAAGGTGCCATGGGCACGGCCCCGCTCCCGGAGCTGCCTCTCGGGAATTAATGCTCAGCATCACAGCTGCCCTGCTGCCGTGCTCGCTGCGTGCCAGCTCCCTGCTGAGGGGGCTGGGCTTTGTGCTTGCTTTCTGGCTTTCGGTGGCTCTGCTGGAGGTAGAACCATGTCTCATGGAACCATCTTGCTTTTTTTTTTTTTTATTATTTTTTATTTTTTTAAGGGAAAAGGGATGAGCCATAAGTTTCCTTGTTACCTGTCACTTACGGAACTGCTTGGTGTGTGCTCCCCAACTCTCCAGCATGCATGAGAGCCTGGGATGGAAGTGAGAAAATGGAGTTAGAAGAAATAATTAATGCTTTTGATTAATTTTTAAACAGTTGGAAACTGGGTTTATTTGTGGAATAGTGAAACTGTCATGACCAATGCCTTGTTGAAACCCTGACACCTTGCAGGGTTGCTTTATTTTAATGCGAGGATGCTTTTGAGTGCCCTCAGCTTAGCACTGACTTCCCACTTTCAAAGCCCTGTGAGGCAGCTGTGGTTCCCTGCACTGTGGGTGCTGAGGGGCTGCTGTGGTGCTGACCCTGCCCTGGGGAGCTGCCTCAGCCAGGCCTGCACTGGGAGAGCTCCAGAGGTTCCTCCCGACCCTACAGCTCTGTGGTTCTGTGCGATGGGGCACTGCAGAGCTGCTGCCCTGTGCTCCCGGTGGCACGGAGCTGGCCCCGGTGGGTCTCGGCCCTCCTGTGTGGGGCTTGGCCTCCTGGGGGGATGCAGGACCTGCACGAGTGTGTCCTGAACCCGGTATGGGGTATTTCCTTCTTCTCTCAGCAGACGGAGGAAAAGCCATAGCTGCAATTCAGAAAGCTATATTTTTTAATGTTTGCTTAAAAATCAGGATGTATAGCCAAAAAAACACATCAAAAATCATGCATGGATGCTGCTGCGAGCATCCAGCCCCGCTGCCATGGAGTGAGCTGCTGGGACGGAGCTGCTGGCAGCGGGGCTGGGACCCCCCGGCCTGGGGAGAAAACAAAACATCCTGGCGACGTCGTGAAGGTGAACACCCGCACACGAGAACTAAGAATTGTATTTATCTCCTTCTCAAAATTGATCAGTTGCATCTCAAACACACTGCAGGTGCTATACAGCTTAACTGAGTTACGGGATCGCTGTCACTCAAGGCAGACATTGCCCAGCACTGGTGAGGATCACCCAACTGTGGCTGATGGAAGAGCCCCGGCTGTGCTGGGGCTGGAAATTCCCCTTTCTGTCCCCTTCCAGAGCTCAGAGGTTGGCTGGGGGAAGTTTCCCAGAGCAAGAATTTCTGCTCAGCTCTGTGCCTGTTTCTGGGGCATGTGGTCACGGTTGGGACTTCCATAGGTGGTTGGTCACGTCCCACGTGGCTGTGCTTTGCATCCCCTCCTAGCAGTGCTCATCTTGGCTGGGTGTTTTCGTGGTGCTGAGTGGGCAGCGCTGGGCCTGGAGGCAGCCAAGGGCACAGAGCAAAGCCTTTTCCTTGGCTAAGCAAGAGCATTGGCTTGATGTTCTAGGTGGTCTCGTTCCAGTAAATGGTGCATTTGAACGTTAGCATGGGCCGTGGGGCTCAGCAAGGAGATGGCCTGGTGGAAGCATTCTAGCTGACAGACAACAGCAGGTCTGGGGCAAGCAGCATAAACTCAGGCACTGCAAATACATCCCTGAAAGCACACGAGGACCACAAAACTGAGGCAGGACCACATTTTTTCCATGTTTAACGGAGCTCAGGCTCACGAGGATGCTCTGGGACCCGTGGCTCACTTCAGCACCTACAGCCAGGTGGGACAAAGCTGTGGTGATGTGCTGGGGTCTCACAGCTCATGGACAGCTCTGTGCCCGTAGGGAATGGCCATGGGGGCTCTCTGCTGCCGCTGGAGGGGGCGTGTGCAGCACCTGGGGGGGTGGCTGGGCCCCCAGTGCGTGAGGCTGCACGTGAGGTGTTTGGAGAAGGCTGTGTATTAGCTGGGCTGATGTGGGCTTCGATGCCAAAAGATAGCAGAGCTCTGGGCACAAACCATTCCAGCTGAGCTGGTTTGGGGCTTTCCAGCTCTGTTCCAGGGCAGTGTTTCCCAACACGCCTCGCTAAAGGAGGGAGGGGATAAAGGGATCTGTCTGGAAAACAACAACAAAGCCCCACCCAAGGTCTGGGGATTTGGGAAATGCTTTGGATGAAGCCTGGTGGCACTTCCCAGTGAAAACCCACTTGTGTGAAGGTGCTGAGGATTCACTCTGAGATAGGAGTGAGGCAGCAAACCAAACGCTTGCCTTGCACCCAGGATGCTGGTGTGCTGGTCCTGAGTCATGAGAAATACCAGGATTCCAATGGGCAGGGCTTTTTGGGTGGGAAGGGCAGAAAATAGAGCCAAACTCAACAAGTGCATGGGATGCAGATTGCAGGGCATTCATTGGGTGAGCCCCAGTTTGAAGTGAGCATCTCTGGTGCCCAAACACAGCAGCTGGAGTCTACTGCTGCCTGATGAATTGGCATTAGGCAAATTTCAGACATTTTAGGAAAAGAAAAATCCAAATTGAGTCATGCGCATGTACTAGGGGCAATGTGGGGAGCAGAGGGAACGGCCACGGTCATCTCCTGCCCCAGAGCTGCGTGGTGCCCAGCTCACCCCACATGTCTATGGAGACCGCCATGGCCACCAAAACCCTTTGGGAAGTTGGTGAGTGCTGGGTGCCAACTCTCCCTGCAAAGCATGTGTGGTGGTGTTGCCGTTGTCTGCTCAGCCAAAATATCCTTTTTCTTAAGACAGCACATCTGGGTTTCTCCAAGCTCAGCAGGGGAGGGAGGAACCTGGCTTCTGCCCCGCTCGCACATGGCGTGTCGGTGTGAAGCTATTGAACGGCCTCGTGATGGGTTTTTAATGGGAACTCGCTCACAGGCGGGTGTTCCGGGGGCTCCTGGAGGTTTGTAGCTTCCTCAGTGTGCTGACAGAGGAGCAACGCTTGCAGGGCGGCTGCAGCTGCTGTTGGTTGTTTCCAGCCCCACAGAATGGCACATCTGCCGACTTTTGGGTTGGCTTGGGGTATTTCTTGGGTTGGTGGATGCTAATTTTGCAGGAGATCTCAAAGGAGTAACCCAACCCTTCAGCATGGTGCAGGGGCTGCAGGTGGCCACAGTGGCCTGGGCTCACCAATAGAACCCCACAAGCACCCGTGGACTTCTGCAACGCAGCCACAGGGAGATATTAATGTGATAATACTGTGTGAAACCAGAGAGGTGCTGGGAAATCACACTGCAGGATCAGGGATCTGTTCCTCACCCATCCCAGCTTTGGAGAAGCACCCTGGCTTCGGCACGCCCTGCTTAGCTCTTCAATTACGACTCTTCAGCTCCTTCCCAGTGCCAGCTGCCAGCTGTGCTTTCATGTTCCCGCTCCCGAGCAGCTTTGCAGCAGCGCTGTGCTGAGGGCTCTGTGCAGCAGGACGCTGCGGTGTCCCGGGGCACGGTGCTGGGGTGACCGCAGCCAGACTATCCCCAGCCCGTGGGGGTGGGAGATTTTGGTGGGGTTTTGTTTATTCGCTTGTTTGGGGGGAATTTTTTTCGGTGCATGTTTTGTTGTGGCTTTTTTGGGAGAGTTGTTGAGGGGGTGGGGGAAAGGAATCTGCCAACCCCTTCTACCTGCAGGGAACTGAGCCCCCAGTGTGGGGCTGGTGCTGGGGACATGGGGGTGCTGGAACAGCCCTGGAGGGCTCTGGGGGAGGTGAAGGCTTTGATGCACGGCACAGTGCTGGGGGCACCTCCTGCCATGCTCCTCAGCCATTCTCCAGAGCCACTTCTACAGAACCTGGTGAGCAATCATTAAAGATGTGCCCTGGTATTAGAGCTGATGCATAATGAATGGGAGCTGGGCCTTCAGGCCATGCACACACGTCTCAGCGGGCATTTGCTGCTCTGTGCATCCCTGGAAGCACTCCTGCTCCGCACCGGTGTCACACAGCCCCTTCGGCGGGGTTATCCGGTATCCTGCCCATGTCTCTGGTGCTATGGGCTTCATAGCCACGTTCAGCTGTGGTTTTTTCTTTTGGGCTTAACCAGAAGCTCTCCTATCAGCTGGAAATGAAAACTGTTTGTATGTGAAAATATGTGGCTGTTATGAGATGACACACAAGCATGCACCGAGCCCTCCCTGAGCAGCTGAAAGGCCCTGCCCACGGCCCGTGGGTGCTGGCAGGGGGATGCACGGCTCTTCCCAAGGGCTGGAAGGCTGTTGGCCTGATGTGCTCTTGCTGGGAGCAGCACTGAGAGGCCTCCTCACACTCCTCACTTTTCCAGGTAGGAAAATCCCACAATGGCCCCAGTGGCCCTGCACGAGCAGCGGATGGGCCAGAAGGGAATGGGCAGGGCTCCCTCTCCTCTGTCCTCGCAATGCTTTAACCCTATGATATAACTAATCATGGAAAGAGAAATCTCCAAGTGTTTTGCTGTAGTGGTAATGTTGGAATACACCTTAACGGTATGCAGTACACCATCCCTGGTGAGGATTTCTGGGAGCTGATGCCATTTGTAAGTATGCCTGAAGTGGACTCCTCTGGGGCCCTTTGGAGGATATCCCTCCAAATGCTGGAGGGAGGCTGGGTTTGGTGAGGCTCATTGGGGTTTTGCAGGGTGTTGGCTGGGCTTTGGCTCTGGTGCAGGAGCAGTCAGCAGGACCTGTTGAGGATGTCACTGGTGCTGTTTGCTGCACTCCTTCCCACCAGGACCTCCAGGTCCTTCATGCAGCGCGGTTCCTCTGTGGGGAGCAGAGCTGGGAGGAGGTTTGGTGGCCCAGTGCCACGGGGCCTTCCTCTTGGGTTGGGTCTCCTCAGCTTAGCTTTAGTTACACGTCACCATGGTTTATCACTTTAAGATCAAAGTATTTGATGGCAGCATGGGACAGTTCCTGGAACCGGTGTCAGGTTGTGCTCAGTTTTGGGTATAAATCTCCATCATGTACAAATGTGAATATATATATATATACCCACACATAAATTTTCAATGCATGTTTTAGCATATACACATTTGTTGATGGCTGCACTATCTTGGACACAAGTGGCACCTCTTCCTGCAGCTCACCCGGAGCTGTTCCTGTCCCCACAGAGGCAGTCTGGGAGCAGGATGGGGCTCTGCAGAGTGGGGACCTTGGGCTGACGGTCCTGACCAGCACTGGGGACACGATGCATGGGTGTCCCTTGGGATCTCTGCGTGCCAGGTGTCCTCCCATGGCTGCATGGTGCTGGGGCAGTGTCCAGGAGTGCCCTCGTCTCCTGTTCCTGATACACAAACAAAAAAACACCCTAAAAATAGGACTCTGAGCATCGCCTGGGAGGGAGAGCCTGTCCTGGGCAGCATCTTAAATAGCACAGCCACCTTTAGAAGTGCATCTGGCGTTGCTGTGTGTGTGCCAGCAGGGAATGAAAGCCACAGCTGTGCCTGTGCCCCACACCCTGGCAGTGCTGCTGGGGATGTTCGTGTCCTGTGCTTCCCTGTGAGCCGGTACCAAAGCTGATGGCTGGGGTGAGCAGGCAGCGAGCAGCTCGTGTGGCCCTGTTACTGGGGTCAGTGCGTAGTGTGTGAGCAATGGTTTACATCTTTCTGATGTTAAGTATAAAAAATAATAGAGCACTCGCGGGCATCCAGCACTGTTCCACGCTCACCGCTGGGTGCAGCCGGGGGTGTGCTGGGTGCAGGGCTTTAAGGAGCTGCTTCAGGCTCCTGTGCTTTTTGGCTGCCCATTGAGAGTTTGTAGGACTCAGCATCTGGGACCTCGACCCGGGAGCAGCCCCATCTGCTGCAGGAGAAAACTCTGCAGGAGCAGTGACATGCAGTGCTCTGTCTCGTTTGTTTGCAGTCTTCCTGTAGGCTCTCAGTCACTGCTGGTCCATCAGCATCTCACAACTAGAATTTCTGGCAAGGATCAGACTTCTTGGCACTTAGTTTTATTTTGAAAACCTGTTGTTGTCTACCATGTTTTCAAGTCTCTGCTGACCTGAAAGCCCTGAGCAGAGGTGTCCTGCAGCAGCAGGGAGTGACATACAGGGCCAGGGTGCCACCAGCCCTTTTACCTCTGTTTTTCGTTGCCCAGTGGGGGAAGCTGTTGTGTATGTGTAGAAGGTCGGTACACCCATGGGATTTTGTTAACCAAATGCAAATATTTGCAGCATGTTGGAAGCCTAACAGGATACAATGAATGAATGTAGGTAGACAGTAAGGCAGTGTAATGCCTGGGTATGTGGCTGTCAAAGCTGCCTTTGCCAGTCCCTCATGATAAAGCCACGTGTGATGGCTTGGGGATGGGAGGTGTGCTCTATTGGAGTGAGGTGGGGATCACAGTGCGTTCACAGGACTGTGGTGGTGGAGAATCCCCATTTATGCAATAGGCCAAGCATGTGTGTTCTCACATACAATATTTGCCCATCTGGGCCCGAGGTGTGCGCAGGCTGTGGCTGTGTCAGAGCAGGTGCAGCCAGGTTCGGGGCTGGGACGCTGCTCTGTGTCACTCACGTGGGGACTGATGTCGTTAGGCCCTTGCTGCCTGAACTTCACTTTGCCATTTGAGTTTCTTTCCTCCTGATGTGGCTCAAAGGAGTTCAGCACTTTTGTCTTTCCTCTGCTTTTGTTTTGCTGAGCAAGCTGAGGATCATTGTGCCTTTAGCAAAGCAAGCCCAAAGCAAATGGAAAGTCTCTTGGCTTGGAAACAGCAGCAGATTTCCCCATCTTTGGACCCAGCAAAGCGATCCAGCAGCAGGTGTGTGTGCAGCAGGGAACAGGGATTGCTCCAATCCTGCCCCAAGGAAAATAACCAAACAAAAGGAAACAACAGCAAACCAACCACAAAACAAACTGATCATTTCCTGTTGCACAGCATTGAGAGGATGCTGTCCCTCTTTAAAATGGCAGCTTGGTGTGGAGTTCCCCTTCTCTTCCCACCCTGCTGCTTTCTCCCCTGCTCTCGCAGGTCTGCTGGGTCTGAGCTCTGCGTGGTGCTGGGCGCATTCAGCTTGGTACGAGTAGCACCAATGAATCACATTCATCTTGGTGCACAGACCGAGCAGCACTGAATCAAAACATTTCAATTGCTTTGTTCTAATCCTTTTGTCATCAAAAAAAGAGCGTTTAGGGCAACAGTATTCTCATGGATGTTTTCTCTGTCGAGATCTGTCTTGCTTGCATGTTGGCATTCCAGGAGCACCAGTTGCCCCATCCATTGGGCTGGAGCAGAAGGTGCTGGTGTTCAGAGAATGGGATTCTTTCTCTTTTGGAGCTGTTAAGTCTTTAGTCTAGAAGATGTTTGCACGGTTCTTAAGAATAAGGTTGGAAAGCTTTAAATACTAAGCTGTATTTTTCAGATGCTGATTCATAGGTATACAGAGAGGGGAAGATGATAGTAAATGGAAAGTGAGTAATGCCCTGCTCCGGGGGGCTGCTTGTTTGGAAGGAGATCCCTGGGCACACTGTTCAGCTGTGGTTTGGGTGCTTTGGAAGCTCTCACCCAAGCTGTTTGCCCAGAGGTGTTTAGAGCTGCTGCCCCTTGGCAGGGCCGGTGGCTTCCCCGTGGTTGTCCCCTGAGGGCAGAGCTGGCTTGGTGGCCATTGGTGTGGCTTTGTGTCATGGCAATAGCACTGAGAGTGAGACTGGCGGACCAGAGGGCTTCCATCTTCGTTCTGCCTCGCCTAAACATCTCATTCCTTCCCCTAATCATAGTTACATTTTCAGCAGATGGTGAGCCTATTATATAACTGAGCAGAAGGCTTAGTTATAAAATTTAGCCAAATGGGGCTGCTCTTCAGATAAGGGCAAACAACATCTCAACTCTGTCGTTTTCTTCCCTCCCTGTTCTACTTTGGGTTTGGAGGACAAAGTTATTCTAGGGGGTGAGATCAGTGGAAATCTCCCCTGGTTATTAATAACTTGAAGAAGAGGTTGAGGGAAAGCAGGAAGATGAGATGTAGCAAAACTGGGGCTGTTCCTGTTAGGGTGTGGGGTTAGTGCATGGGGTTCAGGCCATCACAACATCACTTTTAGGTCTCTTAGCACCGACCCCAAGGCTCCATCAGCAGCACCAAGGAGACCTGCCTGGTCTTCTTAGCACTAAGGAGCTTCTCCCGATCCTGCCCAGGCTGGCTTGGTCCTGCTGTTGGCTAACAGAGCACCCAGCAATAGAGGGTACCAGGAGCCTGAGGCAACCCGTGTATTGTGGTAATGGAAGCCTAGTGATTTTTGATGTGCTGCAGAAAGCCAGCATTTGGGGTGCTTGTTACATCCATGTCCAGGGCAGTGGGGTGCTCCCGGGAAAGCAGAAAACAACTTCAGTCCAAGGGCATCCTCAAGCTGGGAGGCAGAGAGGAGAGCTGCAGCTCGACTCGGTGGTAGCTCCAAATGGTGGAAATGCTCGAAACCCTTCCCTTGGTGTTCTCATTGTAAGTCATTAAATGCTCTCAGGGATAGCTTTTAATTCAGAAAATAAGAGGAAAATCAGAGATCCACTGTTACAAGTGGTGCTTTGCCAGTATCCGTGGCTGTGGCTGCCAATGGCTCCATCCTGCTGTCCCCAACAGGTTGGTGCTACTGTAATTATGAGCACTGTGCTTAAACAGCACAAGAGACAGCCAAGCCTCATGGTTTAAGTAGGGTTTTGTTTGTTTTCTCATTTTCTGTTTACCCCAAAGAGGAGTTTCCCCACTGCATGCAGCATGGCAGGAGTGTATCACTGAGTTCAGAAATATTGACTGGGAAATATGTAGTGTTGTGCATGCTGAGAGCAAGTTAGTGAGTGTTCATTTAAATGAAAGGCATAGGCAAGTGCACACAGTGCCTGCCACGTGCTGATGGTGATTCCTTGGGTTTCAGCCTTTCTTAGCCTTCTTGATGACTTAGAGCTGACAGTTGGGTAAGCAACATCTTGGAGGGTTTATTTGAAGCGTAACATTAATATTACATTCTTATTTGTCCTCCTATCCACAGGACTGAAAAAACGTACAAGGAAGGCCTTTGGTATACGCAAGAAAGAAAAGGACACTGATTCCACGTAAGTCAATGAGAGATAAAATGCATTAATAAGTAATGATGCCAGGACAGCAATGCCAGGGCAGGAAGGAGTGTGATGTGTCAGGAACATCTGTCATCCCTGAATCAGGTCTCGTAGCAATGAGTGCATCAAAGCTGTTTCCACCATACACCCAGTGGCCCACAGCCAGGCACGCGCTCTGTGACGCCATGGGGACAATAAAGCTCTCCCTGTGTTGGCAATGCATGGTGACAGCGGTGATCAGAAGCAGACTACTCCGAGAGTTCCCGCAGACTGATCTCTGCCCAAACTACTGATTTGCCCCTCTGCTGGAATCTTTGTAGATGCAGATCCCATTGAGACACCCGCCTTTGACAGGCAGCGGTGGCACGGAGCTCACCTGGGCTGCCAGAGGGCCTTTGGCTCCCCAGGCAGCACCTGGTGGGACATTCCACATCTGGCGCGGATGCAGAACAGCCACTGGTGTGCTGAGCCCGCCGATGGTAACAGGCTGGTGGGAAGGCTACAGCGAGGGAAGCTGGAGATTAAACACAAGATGGGAGAGAGGAGGCAGGCGTGTGCATTACAGAGATGTTTGGTGGAAGGCGTTAATCTCCATTACGTTAGACCCAGCCCAGCAGCAGCTCCCTTCAGATTTTCTGCGGTGCCATGAGTCAGACGTTAATTTGTGGAAAATCTCTGGCAGCACATAAATGTGGGGCCGCGTGGGAGGTCAGAGCTGGTCTGGTCCTAAACACATCTGTGGTTCTGCTAAGGAGCTCTGCACCCTTGGCCAGTGCCTGCGTGTGGCTGCTGGACCTGCAGTGCCACGTGCAGGTCCAGAGCCCACGGACGCAGGGGGCTGTGGCTTTCAGCTCCATCAGTTTTCAAATGCATTCAAAAGCCAAGTGATGGTACTTCTGGCAGGGAAAAATCTGCCTGGATTGAAACTAGATTACTCACATGCAACTTCTATCAGCACAGAAGCACTTTATTTACTGGTATGTGGGTGTCTGTGTGCATCTGTGTTGTCTGATAACACGAGAGCACGTTTCTGCGTTCCGTGGAGCAGAGCTGTTCTGGAGCTAACCCAGGTGCCTTTCTCTGTTCATTGCAGGGGGTCACCGGACAGGGATGGCATCGTAAGTACTGTGTGACGCTGCTCTGCTTTGATGGCTTTCTCCTCTGTTGGTGTTTCTTCTGTGAACCACCTTCTTTTTAATACAGAAAACAAATTTCAAAGTCCATTTCAGTAAGAAGCTGTTTAAAAAAAAATATTTCAGGATTTTGTACAAAATTCATGTGATGAAAATAGCCAGCAGTGCTGCTGAGATCCCAGCTCCTGCTGAGCGGAATGGGCTTAGAGCAGCTTTTCTGTGCGAGGAGTTAATGGAAAATTGCCACCACACCTGTTTCTGATATCAGTTTGTTTTCTATATTAAACTGAAATTAAGAGGATAGTTGTTCTTGAGTTGCTGCTGCTTTTATTGGATAGAAACGTGCCCACTAGAACCGAGCAGTGGAAGGACTGCGTTGAGCCGTTTGGTTTTGAGTTTGCAGTTAAGTATGTTGGGCTTAGACTGGGGCTGTGTGAATTCAGACATTAGAGGCTTAAAATAAACCCCAGGGAGATGCTCAGCAGGGAGAGCAGTGCTACATGCCAAGCTCAGCGCTGGTGACACGTGGGCATCACGGGTATGGCATGTCTAGTGTGCATCGTACAGAAATTGGGGTGCCAGATTGCTCCTCTAGAGACATCTCATCTCCTTTCCTACATCTGACCCAAGATCCTTGGCTTTGGGCTCACACTACATTCCTCTGCCATTCATTGCTGGCTGTTAGGAATTAGTGATCAAAAAGCCTGCAGCTCAGGTGGTACTTTAATCAAGGCTCTATTCAGCAGTTAAAACAAACCCAGAAAATATAATAAAATTTTGATGTGTCACAAAACTCTGCAGTGAATAAAACTGCTGTGTTTAGCAATGTCAAATTTAATTTTGGGGAGTGAAATTCCAGCTGACAGCTCCTTAGGCATGGCTGAAGGTAATTCTGTGTGCGGATGGGGCTGGGGGACCACTTCCCCTAACTGGAAACCGCCCGCAGGCGAGCAGGGCTGGAGCTCCCCAGTACTATTTCCAGTCCTTGTCAGCAGCTGATGCCTTCTCCACAAGATGTGTATTTTGAGTTTTCCAGGCAGTTTGTTCTTTAATCTCTGCAGGACAGGCAGGGTCTCCAATGCTCCAACGAGCTGGAGGAGGCAGAAATGCAATTTCTTTTCATTTTTTAATATAATGAAGCCACTGATTGTATTGAAAGGAGCATTGGAGGATGGAGATGTTCAAATTTTCTCCTAGAGCATGTTCTTGCTGCAATGCTTATGCAAACCCTGACTGCTGAATATGGCCCTGAGCAGCCCATGCTTCTTCTGGGCGGGGGGGGCAGAGCGATCCCTCCCCTCCTTGCAAACCCCACAGCACTTGCAGATTCCTTGACATTGGTTTTTGTGTTCAAAACCAACCAACCGAAGCGTTAACCCTTCTTCTGCCCAACCCAAATCCATTCCAGCCTCTCAGCCCTCATCCCACTGAGCCACCTTGCCATAGCAAACCCGAGAGCGCATGGGAACGAGGAAAGAATAATTCGGTAAGGAACACAGTGCTCAGCTTACAGATATCAGTTGGCTGATTGAGAACAGTAATTCTCGTTTAGAAGTCCAGACCATAGGAAAGTGCTGTTTAGGTTGAGTCAGGCCAAAACCTGGGCCACGGAAATGCCATTGTCAGAAAGAAAAGTGTGTTTCTCTCGGTGGTCACCTCTGTATGACAGTGATCTCATGACGACTGCAAACTCTGAAGTAAGGGCTGATATTGTATTTGACTGTATTTCTTGCTTTGCTATTCATCTCATGTGCAGTGCTGTCCCTTGGCACACACTGTTGGGTGGGATCACTCTGAGCCTCCCCAGCCACTGGCGAGACCAAAAAACAGAAAAACATGAGTTTTGGTCATCATTCTGATGTTTGTCTCCCGGACTCTGTGGTTCCTGTAGGAACGTGGGGCCAGTGCAGCTGTGGCTCTGGTGGGCAATGGATGCCCAGGGGCCTGGTTGGGCATGGAGCAGTGATGGCCTGCGGCCTGGTGCTCAAAATGGCGCCTGTGGCCTGGTGAAACCAAGGGATGGTTTAAAGAGAGCCCTGGAGCCTGGCCCTGCCAGCAGTGAGGTGGGCTCGGTGCCTTTCACACAGCAGCCAAGGCGCTCATGTTGTGCCCGGTGTCAGCCTCAGCACACAGATGCACAAACATGTATGCTGTGTTCTCTTTTCCTCCATTTTAAATGTTGAAATCTTGTTTTCCCTTGTGTTACAGAAGAAAACAAATGGAGCCCCCAATGGATTTTATGCAGAGATCGACTGGGACAGATATGTAAGTGCCCGAGGGCTCTCCCCCCACTGTGGGCAATGTCCCCCAGCCCTACTCTGGTCTCTCCCCTTAGAACAGAGGTGTACTGCATGAAAACGATGATTCCAGAGACATTACTACAGATGTGCAAGGAAACCTAACCCTGCTTCGACAAGTCTTTTGTATCTGGATGCTAATTAGGCTTCATAAAACTGCCCAGAAACCAGGGGGTTCTAGCGCCCATTGCGGAGCGCTGGCCTGTGTTGATCCTTTGTGTTTTGTTCCCCATCCAGAACTCCCCAGAGCTCGATGAGGAGGGATACAGCATCCGGCCCGAGGAGCCAGGCTATATCCTTTGTTGTGGGCTTGGCCTCTTGGCTTACCAACCCCAAGACGAGCTGGGGTTTGCAGACAGGCCACTGATTTTTGTGATTTTTTATTTTCCCCTTTTATTCTCCTTTGAGCTGTTACTCTGCAGCCAAAACTGCTCCCGGAGAGCATTACCTGAGGCAGTAGAGCAGGAGGCATTGTTAGTTGCCTTTGATCCTCCTCTGTGATGTGAGCAGAGCACGGTGCTGGGCGCTGGCTTTCCCAGGTGATCCAATGTGCTCTGCTTTTTGGGATCTATAGCTCCACAACGTGCCTCTGCTAAGGGGCAAGGAGACATGGATGTGTGCACGCTGTGTGTGTGCCAAGCTCGTAGCAAATAGCATCCTTGTCACAGCTGTAGGAGGGTGAGTGGAAAGCAGCATTTCCCCTCTCCTGCTGCTGGGGGACACTGTCCCCACCAGAGTTGAGGGAGAATGGCCGTGCACCAACACAGGCACTGCTGGGCTGCAGTGATCTTTGTCTCTGCAGCTGCAGGAAAACAGTGCAGTGACAAAAGGCATGGCAGGAGGGCTCGTCCCTGCAGCTGCTCCTGCCCTTGAGGTTAGGGATGATTGTTCCAGAAATGCTGAGTTCCCGTTTTTCAGTGAGATGAGAGCTTTTGAACTACTGCTGAGCTGCGGGGCACTGCCGGTCTCACGCACTGCTCCAGGCACTCTTCCTTAGCTGCACCCCACCCACCAAAGGAAAGCACTTCTACTCCTCCAGCGAGTCCGAGGAGGAGGAGGAGGCCCACAAGAAGTTCAACATCAAGATCAAGCCGCTGCAGGCAAAGGACATCCTGAAGAGCGCAGCGACAGTGGATGAGCTGAAGGCGTCCGTAGGCAACATTGCACTTTCTCCATCCCCTGTGGTGAGTGCTCCATGCCCCTGGTTTTTCTCCTGGTTGTGAATGGTAGTTCTGTGCTTGCTTTCAGCCCAGGGAGCCTCCTCCCTTGGGTTGAAGTGGGGAACTTGGCTTTGGGTCCTTACCAATTGGATCTATGGGGAGCAGTGATGGGGATTTATCAGGGTGCTCCCAGAAGTGCTGCCAGCTGTGCAGCCCTGCCAGGAGGAAGGACCCTGCCTGCTCATGAACTGAGGTCCTGGCACCTTGTGCCCCTGCTTCTCTCTTTTTCCTCAGTTTGATTGTCATTCAGGATGTAGATTAGATGATACAGTGATTCCCAGGGTAGGAATATCATCTGTGGGGTTTTCCATAGTGCTGCTGCAGGATGCTCCCTATCAAGGGCTGTCTGAAAGGAACCATCATGGTGTGAACACTGATACCTGCTAGTTTTCCTCAGGCTCATTAAGATTAGTCATCTCATCCCAGTCTGTTCTGCTGGAAAGATTTGTGATGTTTGCTTTTTCAGTGGGCTTCAGAGAGGGCCATAGAGTCTTTCCAGCTGAAGCTGTTCAGGGTTTGTAATCAGCCCTCATCTGAAGTGTTAATCAGCCTCAGATATAAGCCAGGGTGAAATAAAATCACTGGTTTATTTCCCCATCCCAAATCATTTCCATGTCTCCATGTTTACAGAGAGGCACTGGGAGAAGTCTGTGTCCCCCTGGGAGCACAGCAGTGATGGGCAGGCTCTGGCTGGGGACCTTGGGACGTTTGTGTTGTGCCTTGGGGGCAGCACTGGCAGGGCAGGGTGAGCAGTCAGGTACAGAGTCTCAGTTACCTGATCTGCCCGAAGAGAGTGAATTTTGGAGATTCTAGCAAAAAAATACAATTTTATATAAAGCGTTGTATCCACTGGCAATAAGGATCTGTTAAGAAATTATCAAACTTGTGCTCAGCTCCCAACAGTCTGAAGTTCCTGGCTTATTCTCACCACTGAGATACTTGAATGCTTTTGCAGCACAGCACAAGGATGGTGCTGGCGTGCTCAGCGGTCTTCCTGTGCCTTTTCCAAGAAAAGTGTCCCAAGCATGCCTTCTGCTAAATGGCTGTATGTTCTCCACGGTGCTGCTCCTGCTGGGGCTGCTGCTGGGAGATGGGCTGGGTGCACACACTGATTTGGATGTTACCAGCAATGCACCTGGTGCTTCTGTTCATAGATACAAATCTTTTATTTCTCTTAGCCCCTTACGGAAATTATCTTCTTTTCTCTTTTCATTTTATTTTATTTTTTTTTATTTTTTCTGCATTCTTTTAGAGGAAAAGTCCGGTAAGAAATCATTTTTTTTCTCTTACAGTTTTTTAACACAGGCTTGACTTGTTCTCTGCTTTCCTGGTGCCTGTTCTGCATGTCTCTATGGAATGTAAATTGCCAATAACAAATCCTACAGTTCTGCAAGGCGTGATGTTCATCACTGTCCCTGGAGTTTAGCTTTGTGTGTCTCAGTAAGAGCTTGGTTGCATTTCCTCTGAATGTGCATGGTCTACATGGGGCATTCCCCATATGGGAAGGCTGGGGCTGCTTTTGGACAGTTTGTGCAGGGGCACAGCTTTACCTGAGCAAGTTTCACACGTGCCATTGTGCATCAGCATGTGGTGGAAGGCAGGGAAGTGTCTGTGGTTCATGTCTGCGGTGTTGCTGCATGCAGCTGATGTGTCGTCTCCATAGGGACGTGATGTGAAACCCTTCTGAGCCCAAAATGGGGAAATTCACCTCTATTTGGTAGTCTGTGTGCAGCAGCATTGCAGCACAGAGGAGCCCCAAAACACCCTGAGGGCAGCTCTGCCTGCATGGACACTGCACTGCTTGTGGGCAGAGGCAGACGGCTGTGCATCGCTGGGGGGCTGCTTGAAAAGCTGAGGGAAAAGGAGATGCATCCCATCCTTGAGTTCCCAAGCAGGGATGCTCCATGTCCCCAGGATGCTCCGTGTCCCCGGGGTGCCATGGGGATGCTCCATGTCCCCAGGATGCCCACCCGGGGCTGGTGCTGACGCGTCCCTCTCTGACCAGGTGTCTGTTCTCTCTCTCTTCTCGCTGACCACAGCGGCGCAGCCCGGTAAGCTCCTTCCTTGCATCGTTCCTCGTTGCTTTTGGACATGCATTTGTGCTAACGGTGATGTTGGGGTGCTCTGCTCACCAGAGGAAGTTCTGGGGGGCTCTTGCTGCATGCAGGTGCCTGTGTGTTGTATGGCGAGAGCGAGGATGTAGGTCGCTGAACATGCGTTATTTGGCTTAGATCAGTCCACATCCCATCAGAGGTGAGGATGTGGTTTTAACGCTGTCCCTAATGGGTGCCCCATTGGGTTTAAGTGACAGATGTCAGCTGTTTGCCAGGGTGACTGCGAACCCAGTGCTGCCAGGTAATGGATTTATGGGGCTCAAAATCCTCTTGCTGGGTTTTTTCTGCTCCCTGTGTGCTGGAAGCAAGCCTGATTTCCTGAACCTGATTTCCCAGTGCGTATGTGCGGATGGGTGTCTCTCAGCCATGCACTGCAGCTCTCATCTTAGCCAATTTCTGCCTCGCGTGCGGTGCTGCCTTGGTGCTGCTGTAGTTGTTTGGCGATGACTGCGACGTGTCCGTGTCCCTGCACACCCCGCTGACCTCCTGTGTTTGTAATTCCAGGGGACGATTAAGAGGAATTTATCCAGTAAGTATGTCCTTTAGCCTTCCAGAGCAGTAATTAGTGCAGACAGCTCAGTGGTGGTGGTATTTAAAATTAATTTAATAAAGGGAGGGGGAGGGTAGGCGGCTTTAAAGTGGCCGTGGCAGAAGTGGTGGCACCAAATGTCCGTATGGTTCCTTAAGGGGACACCCCTAGGGTGCCCTGGAGCAGCACAGCCTTCTAGCCTAGTCCTCTGTAGAAACAATATCTGAACCAAACTCAGACCTTTCTCTGCCCACATTCCTATAGTGGACATGGCACGGGACATGTGGGACATAGGGGAAGATGTGGGCCGAGGGCACTGCCTCTAAGCCTGTTCTCTGATCCTGTGCAGGCGAGGAGATTGCACGGCCCCGGCGCTCCACACCAACACCGGACCCTGGCAGGTCAGTATGGAGGAATGAGTATATACACACCTACACAGACACTGTGCATCTGCAACACCTTACTTGGACAGCATCCGAAAGGAACGTCCCAAAGTTCCATGGAGTCCATTGGGCTGTGGGTGTCCCTGTTCATTGTAGGGCTGTTGGACCAAATGACCTTTGTAGGTCCCTTCCAACTCGAACGATTCTATGGATACGGCTCCCTACTACAGCTACAATCAGGCACATCATCCGGATGTGATTTTAAGCATCTCAGTACACAACTGCATGTTTGCACTGTTGTTTCAAGGGGAAATAGCAATCTTTTTCTCCAGGCTTTGACCCTTCCTGACTGTATACCAGGCTGGGTCCAACCTGGAGTACTGCAGCAAGCTCAGTGAAGCACAGCCACTGCCTGCCCATGCGTGGTTAACAAAAATGTGCAGAGCTGATGCACTGAACGGCAATGACACCCTGATTTTAGATGCTACCACCTTTTTCCCCACTCTCTGTGCCCTAAACCCTGTCTTCAGCCAGGAGCCCATTAGTCTAAAACACTTAAACTCCCTGCAAACACATGCAGTCGTACTCAAACTAGGAATTTTTTGTTGAGGAAAGCCACTTAAATCCCATACAAGCCATAACAATGTGCAGCACGGGGGCTGTGCCCCCTCCTGAGCTCTGTGTGCCCCTGTCCCCGCAGCAGGAAGCCCCCGGAGGACCCGGCCGCGCTGGCTCCGCTCTTCGGGCCCCCGCTGGAGTCGGCGTTCGAGGAGCAGAAGTTGGACGGTGTGTTGGGACACGTGGGATCAAACCACTCCTTGTGATGAGCAGCTCCAGTTAGATCTTGGACCGAAGCTGTGTGGTTCTCCACACACAGGCTAAGAAAAACAACACGAATGTTTAAATGGGATAGAAAAGAGTTGATTTTTTTCTTGTGTAAATACAGTTGGGTCTCTTCATTTGATACCTGGGTTGTTTTCTATGTATCCTAAAATTCCGGAGGATTTCTGCAATTAATTCAATGTTTCACGTAATGCAATAAGCCTCCGAAGACACAAGCAGCATTGTTTTGTTTGTCAAGCATAATGAGTGTCAAACTAATTGCATGTCCTGTTTAAAAATCAGGCAGGCTTGTAATTATCTAACATTACAGAAAAAAAACTGTCTTTAATTAGCGATGGATTGCTGTCCATGTTGAGTTTCCTCTTTGCAAGCTTCAGATGAATGCGTCTTATCTGCACGTTTTGGTATTTGTAGGAAAACAGTCACCTTGATCATCCCCCCTGCATGTGTGTATTTATTTGCTTTCTTTCCCCAGCTCCTCTGGACCAGCCTGAGATCTGGGGCTCCTTCCAGCCCCCCAACAGCACAGAGTCCCCAAAGCTGCCGAGACCTTTCCCGACTGGAAGTAAGTTGTCCAAAAATAAACAGATGTACACATACATAAACCCAAACCTTCTTGTACTGGTGCTTCTCCTAGCTTGTGCTGGAAGTGCTGTGCTCAGGGAGCAGTAGAAAAGCCGTGCAAATCCTTCAGTGTGATTTCCTGTCATCTTCCTTGAGTGCTCTGCCTTCAGCTGGGCATGGAGTTGGTTTTCCTCCTCACTTCTGCAGAGAGCGCTCAGCACTGGCACAGCTGCCAGGGAGGATGGGGGTCACCGTCCCTGGGGGTGCTCAGAGCCGTGGGGATGTGGCCCTGAGGCCATGGCTCCGTGGGCATGGGGGGGTGGGCTGGGGGATCTCAGAGGGCTTTTTCAGCCTCGGTGGTTCTGTGATTCTATGACTTCTCCCCTCTGCCTTGCAGCTCCACCGCCGCTGCCACCCAAGAATGTCCCGGCCACGCCGCCCCGCACTGGCTCCCCGCTGACGGTGGCACCAGGTAAAGGCTCCCAGCGCTGATGTGGTGCGGCCAGATCCAGACCCGCCAGGGTTGGTTCCCCCCAGGGCATCCCATGCAGTAGCTGTGTTTCCAATGTGGATTTGGCCCTGTGTGTCCTGTGTTGCGTCCGTGTTGTTTCAGCAGATGTTGTGTTCAGGGCAATGCTGCAGAGATGCCGCTGGTCCTGAGCTGGCATTGCCCAGGCTCCGTTACTGCTCTGTGTTCCCATGCTGCTGGTGTCGGTCACTTCCAGGAGCAAAATGCAAAGCCAGCCTTCCATCCTGCTCTGAATTGGCAATAAATAGTGCTGCTGCCTCCCTCTTGCTCTGCCTGGAGCCATCCACACTGCTTCTGGACTTACAGAACACCGGGTTTGGGCTGATCCTGGCCTCTGTGCCTCCCATGTTGTGTATGGGGAGAGACATGGATGCTGCACCAGGAGTAAAGGAAAGCTGAGCGAGACAACAATAAGCAGCTGGAGTAAATCGCGTGCTTATAGGAATGGAATGGATGGCGCTGCTTGCAGAAAAGGGTTGCAGCTCCTGTTCCTCCAAGCCATGCTGTGTGAGGTCAGGCATCCTCTTTGTATGCATGCAAAAAGCAGCTGCTACTGCACGGTGCAGCTCCTCTGTGTCCCGGAGCTGCAAGCAGAGAGCAACAAGCCAAGCAGGAACAGGAACGTGGGGCATTGTGCTGTGCTGGGGTGTGTGATGGAGCTGCAAACCTCCATCCAGGAGCCCCCACACCTTGGTCTGCTGCTGGCTGCAGCTGCAGTGCATACACACAGTGTGCTGTGCTGCATGCCTCTCTGCAGTGCTGGTGTCAGAGCATGTTTAAGCTTATGTATTCATATGTATGTGTGCATAAATATATGAGTGGAGCGTGCAAGAGAGCTGGAGTTTGCTGTGCTTCCTGTGTGAGTTCAATAGCTGCTAGTAATTCCTGGTGATGATAACAATGCTGTTTTTCCAAGGCGTAATGGAGGTAAATGGTGTGAGGAGATGCAGCACCGCGTACGGGCGCTCCGCGGGGCCGGGCGGCTGCATGCTCTCCTCTGCGGTGTGTGTCCAGCAGTGTGCTTTGTGCCTGGTGCCCCTGGCAGCCTGCAGGCACAGTGCTTTTAGCATCCCTCCCGCCAGCCGCTGGCACCGAGCCCCGCAGCCCTCTTAACGCTGAGCTTACCCCGACTGCTTTGACCGCAGGAGGTGACCAGGCAGCCACGGAGGCCAAAAGGGACAAACCGCCATCGATCAATGACTTGGACAGCATTTTTGGCCCTGTGCTCTCCCCCAAGTCTGTGACCGTGCACGCGGAAGACAAGTGGGTCAATTTTAACGATCCGTCCCCGGAGAACACGGCGGTGGTGCCGAGGCCCCGGGAGCAGGCGGTGTCACCCCCGGCAGCAGTGGGCAGCCCTGGGCCAGGGTCACCCCGTGCCCTCCCGTCCCCGCTGCTCCTGGACGAGCTGCAGAAGAAGGCTGTGGAGCAGCCCTACGCAAAAGAAGAGAACGCGGAGCTGGCAGCCACCTCCCCCAAGGATTTTGGGCCGGGACAGAGAGCCACCCCGCCGCCCCCGCCGCCGCCCACCTACCGCGCTGTGGTGTCGTCCCCTGGACCGGGCTCCAGCAGCGGCGCGGGCAGCCCCAGCGGTACGTCCCAGCACCCCCTCTGCCCTCGGCCTCCCGTGTCCTCCTCCTCCCCGCTGTCCCCGCTGTGTTGGTGTTCAGAGGGGTCTGAAAGCCTTCCCAAAGCCTTCCCAGAGCTGGAGGCGGCCCTCGAGCAGCCCTTCTGGCTCTGCGTGCGTACCCCAAACAGCACCTAGCATAGGGCGGCTGTGGCTGCATCATCTGTAGGCTTCAGAGTGAGCAGAGGCACAAACATTTCGGTCCAATAATCACCTTGGTGAATAACCACACTGTTGTTTTGTCCTATTATCACATACCGCCGGGTGCCAAGCACTGGGATCTCAGCAGGCGCAGTGGGTGAATGCAGTTCCCATCTGAGCTGCCCTGGGTTCTGGGGCCAGGAGCCCCAGCCAGGTTTTGAGAAATGGCTTTCAGAGGGACAAAACCCGATAGCTTTGTCTGATGTGTATTGCTTGCCTGGCTTCATCTGCTGAATTATAAATGTCTCCGTTGGGGCAAATGAGCTCTTAGAGGTCAGTTTACATCAGCTGTCCGAGCTTGAGGAGATGCCGCCTGCTTGTGTTGTACTGGGCAGAAGGGTGGCCCTGCCCCAGGACCCGTGCTGCGCATCCCCTCCAGCCCTCATCCTGCATGGAGGAATTACCCAGGATCATCCAGCCCTGCATCCCACAGCCACCACCAGCTCCACATCAAGGAGATGGGGTTGGAATTGCTCCCAGTTACCTTTGTGAGGATCCCACCTCTGGTGATGGGGGAGAGGGGATGGGAGTCCTACAGCCCTGTGCATGCCTGGAGGGGCTTTGGTGTCTGTGGAGCTTTGCTTTCCCTGTGAGCGTGGCTTGGCTTCATGCTGGTGCCGTGACTTTGTGTTGTTGGGTTGGTGGGGTGGGATGGGCACTTTGGGGGCCACGACTGCCATCGTGGTGGCACCACTCGGAACTAGGGCTTCTCTGGGAGATCACAGCAGGACAGATGGAGTTCCTTCATTAATTATTTCCTGCCACAATGGCAGCTGAGCTGCACCGAAAGAGCTGAAGATGGGGATGTGATGGTGGCTCCCTGAGTGGGGACAGATGGAGAAGCCCCAGACAGCATGAGCAAGGAGCTGGGTGCTGCTGGGCTCCCACGTGAGAGGATCCTCATCTCTTACCTAAAAACTGCCTCTGTCTCCCTTCTGCATGCTTTGCAGACTGCTGACTCCTATTCCTAACCAGCCCAATGTGGGAGAGCAAGCTGTGAAAATGTTGAACCTTGAAATATGCACACAAAAATGGTGCAAAGCTTCATAAAGCCATGGCTAGTGGCAGAGGGATGCTCCATTCCCATGCCTGCCCTCTCTGTCTTTCTGAGGTCCCTGTTGTACCCAGCCCTGGGGCTGCCCAGCATTGGGTGTCAGGAGCAGCATCCCACGGGTGGGGGACCAGTGTCTGAGCAGGCTCCTGGTGTCCTGCAGGGTCACTGCGCCGTGCCCCTGGTTCTTGCTGCAGAACATGTCCTATCCAGGGGACCTTCACATGGGAAGGAGGATCCCTGTGTTAAACCTGGAAGGGCTTTGGCCAACTCGTGGCAGGGCCTTGCTGCTGGATACAACGCGTGTTTGAAAGCCATCGTGTGACACACAGTGCTGTTGGATTCCTTCCCCTGAATAATTCCTGTTTTGCTTTTATGGGGACAAGGAGGGGAAAAAAAAATCCATGTTTTGTACTGAAATTAGGCTTCTAAATAAAAACAGCTCGATTTTCAAAGGTGCCTGAATGGAGGGCCAGGATTTGCACTCTTTACACAAGCCTCCATCTCATTTTAGCTGTCTGTCATTTAGGTCTAAGTTCTATGGACCTAACTTTGATCTTTTCTTAATCTCAACTATCATTTGAAAAGCTCTGCAAGCTGTTTTTCTTAAAGTGGGGAAAAATGAAGCTAAATGCATCATCTTATGGTCTGCTCAAGCAAAACTTGCTGCTCCAAGCCAGCACTTGCTCCTGTGCTCCATGGAGGCCGCTACCAAGCAGCGTGTAGTGAGGGGTGCTGTGCTGCCAGCCCGGCACCGCCCTGCTGCAGCTCCTCTCCTCCTGGGCTGCAGCCGTCTCCAACCTCTGCACAGCACCAATATTGCCAAACTTACCCTGGGAGGAATTCTATCCATGGAACAAAGCGTTTGGCTCTGTTAAAATTTCTGTTTGGTGGCAAAAAGTCAGCCTTCTTAGCACGTTCACGGCTGCTGATGACTGCATGAACTGTGAAAACATCACTGTGTTGCTCGTGCACGCTCTGCCTGAGAGCTGGGACATTGTTTGTGCTCCCAGCAGATCTGATAATGTTGCTCTTCCACCCTTCTTCTCCATTGGGATAAAGCCCCATCCTTTGCCACGTCCTCTCTTCCTGTAGTTGGGACTGACCCTGGAGTAGCCCCATGTGCTGCCCTAGGAGCCCGTCAGGAGCTGTGCCAGGGCGGATGGAGGTGCAAAACGATTGTGCAGGAAGGACCTGAACCTCCTCTCACACTGATACAACCCATCAGCATGGAGGGAAGACGTGCCATTTCCCCACAGCCCTTGGCACAGCAGCATTAATTGCTGCAGGGATAAAGCTCATTCCCAGTGCATCGTTTCCTTCTGCTTGTGTAAAGCTGCAAGATTCCTGGAGAGGGAAAAGCTGTGGACAGAGCTGCTGCTGGAGGTCTGGGTACCAGGGGCATCCCTGTGAGCATCACAGCGATCGTGAGATGCTCTGTGGTGCAGCCATCGTGGGGGGCTGCTGCAGGGATGCTCCGTCCCCTCCGCGCCAGCCCCTGGGAGCAGCAGCTGGGTGCTGGCGTGCTGCTGATGCCCCATCTCTGTTGCAGGCTCCTCGTCCCCAGCTCGCCCCAGCACACCGCTGGCTGCCTGTAGCACCCCCCCACCCCCGCCGCCACGGCCCCCGTCCCGGCCCAAGCTGCCCCCCGGCAAGCCCACCGTCGCCGACCTGGTAGGTGCTGTGTGCTTGTGTCTGTGGGAGTTGTTTTGCTATTTATGTGTGGAAATGTATCATATGTGGGAGAACAGCAGAGAGCGAGTTGGAAGCCCATGGGGCGCAGGCCGTTGGGTTAGTGGGTGTGGGAAGGGTGGAATATTGCTCCCGTGCCAGAAGGGATGGTGCCCATCGTGAAGGCTTGGTGCCCATCGTGAAGGCTGGCCCGTTTGGATGTGAAGCAGCGCAGAAGGTGAGGATAGGGACGGCAGGGCTGCCTGTGGCCGTGCCCTCCTGGTGTCGGTGGCATTAAATGCACATATTGGCCCCAGAGCTGGAGGGCCCTGCTGCCATCCCGCACACTGTGCAGTGCAGGATCCCATCCACCTTTTCCCTAGAGCTAAAGCAAGATCCTAGATCCACGGTCTCTTGCACTAAAAGGGCTGAGGAAGCTCAGGTTTGCACTGACCCCGCATGGCCCCGGGCAGCCAACGGCACTGGGGTGCTCTGGGGCAATATCTTCAGCAAAAGCTTCTGCTTGTTTGATGCCAATGTTCTGCGGGTATTTTCTTTAACCTTGTGTTATTTTATGTTTTTCTACAGTCTAGGCCTTTTAGCCCTCCTATTCACTCATCCAGTCCTCCTCCGATAGCACCTTTAGCCCGTGCTGAAAGTACTTCTTCCATATCTTCCACCAATTCCCTGAGCGCAGCCACCACTCCCACAGTTGGTAAAAATGCTACAGCACTGCTTTTCTTTCACCTTTCATCCTCCGAGTGGCCTCGAGAGAGCCCCCAGCCCTTTTGATGCGCTAGATTGGTCTTTGGTGTCACATTCATCCGTTTTAATTGGGATCTTAAGTGCAAAAAGGGACTGGAGGTGGGTGTAGAGGACCATTGTGTGACGTTGTCGGGGCTTTCTCCACGTGTCAGCTCCAAAGGTTGTGGAAAATACGCATCTGGGGAAGGTAGAGGCCATCACTAAGTGCAATACAACATGGAACGTGCTGGTTGTCTGTCTGTTGGGTCAAAACCAGCGTTTTGTGGGGGATGCTCGTACTCTGGGGGGGAGGGTGCTGGGAGCCAGAGCTGGGATCCAGGAAACTGTTACTGCTCAATGTCTTTGAGCGTCTGAAATTCACATTTCCCCTTAAAGTGGGAGTGGGAAATGGGGTCTCGGCAAAGGCTCTTCCACCCCCTTAGCTTCGCTCGTCTTAGGTCATAACAAGGTGCTGTTTCTGGAGGAAACGTCCTCAGAGAGACGTTTCTCGCTCCACCCATCCGAGTCCTGCGTGGCTCGGGGCACCCCGCGCAGACACTCATCTCTGGCTGGCACCTCCGGGTTCCGTGCTTCCCTGTGCCTCCGCCTCTGTCCCCTGTGTCCCTCTGTCACCCCGCCTGCACCTTCACTTCCTGCAGCTCCATCTCAACCAGGATTCCCTGCAGTCCCTTTTCTCTTCTCATGTCTTCTCCTGTTTGCTGTCCTGTCCCGGCGATGTGCTCGGTGTGCTCAGCGGGGATGTCCCAGGGCACCGCAGGCTGCCCCTCACAGCGGAAGCAAGTTGGCAGCCAGGGAGGGAAGCTAGAGCCCAAAACCTCTAAAAAACCGCAGATTTGTTCGTGTCTGTACGTGCTTGGCTGTGGTGTGAAGCATCCCATGGGGCATCCCAGTAGGAGGCCATCGGGAGCGGCAGCGCTGCCTCCCGCCCAGCTCTCTTCCCTGCTGCTGCTTCCCCCGGGGGTGCGGGCGGTGGTTCTGTGCTGCCAGTCCCCGTTGCAGAATGCTGCTGGAAGGTCGCATCGTGGGGCTGTGTGCTCTGCGGTGCCCGGTGGTGGGCATGGGGCTGGCGGTGCCGGTGGGCACAGGGGGACGTGGGCTTTGGTGGAGGGCACAGCTGAGATGAGGACAGGGTCAGAGCTTACAGAGGCTGGGAGGAGCTGCTATGAAATTTGGGCTGTGCTCAAGGCCCTGCCAGGTTTGGGGTGGATTTTCCTGTGGGACGAACATGAAATAATTCCCCTAGGTGCTCATTTTTAAATAGACGTTTTTTCCTTTAACGTGTATTTTTGTGAGCAAAGCTTCCTCGTGGTGTTTGGTGATGGCTCATAGTGTGTGTCCCAGATTTGGTGGGGCCTCCCATCCCTGAGCCCCCTCCGTTCCAGGCATGGGCAGCTGAGCACCGCCGCCACGCTCCCCTTGCCCCGAGGGCTGGAATCCTGCGGCGGAGCAGGGGCTGGTCTTGGTTCACGGTCTGGTGATGCTCTGCTCGTCCACCTTTGCCACCACGCTCCTGGAGCAGCAAATTCCATCAGAGCTCATCCGAGGGCGCGGGGAGCGGTCGTCTCGTTTGTGTGTCCCTCGTGCTGTGCTGGTGTGCTTCCGTCCTGACTGCATGTGCGGTCACTTACTGCAAAGAAAGGAGCTGCTGTGTCTGTGCCAGCAAGCCTGCAATTATTTTTTCTCGTTAAAATTCTTCTCTGTGTGTTTTTGTTGGTAGGTCGCGCTGCTTGATTTCACTTGGGATTTGTTTCCTTGTTGTTTTTACTCTTTGCGTTTCTGCCATTTGTGTTAGCAGAAGAGGATGCTCTCGGGGACAAACTGCCCAAACTTTGCAGTTTGGGGAAATCTGACAAAAAGCACTGAGAGGTGACGTGCCACTGCCTCGTGTGCTCAGAATTCAGGGCTTCATTCAGCTTGGAAAGCCACTGCCCCTAACTCTGAGATTTTTCAGCGCTGTCCGATGCCAGGCACTGCCTCTTCCCCAGTGGTTTTCGGGTGCTGTGAGTGCAGTTAGTGGGTGAATGTTCCATCTGGGCATCTGCTGCCCTGTGTGTGTGTCTGCCCGGAGCCGTGTGTCCCGAGATGCAGAATGAGCGCCCGCGTGTGTGCTGCTGTCCGGCAGCAGCTTCCCCACGGGGCTGCGGAGGGGACGTGGGCCAAGGTGCCCGCTCCTCCCCACTCATAGAAAAAAAAGAGAAAAAGAAAATAAACCCCTCCCAAGCAGACAGAAACTCCCTTTCATCTGGGCTTCCATAGCTTTGCTTCCCGCTTTGTTCTCCAAGCAAACCCCCGAGGTTCGGAGCCCCCTGCCCTGCACGCTCTCGGCTTGCTGCGCCCTCCCGCCCCGTAGCGAGATGGATGTCCTGCTCTGTGACTCACTCTGTGTCCTTCTCTCTCCCTCTCCTGAACCTTCCCCATCCCGCTTCAACTCCCGGCCACACAGAGAATGAACAGCCTTCTCTCGTTTGGTTTGACAGAGGAAAGTTTTATTTGACTTTCGAAGGTAAGTAGTGCGCAGGCTCCAGCTGCTCGCTCCCCGCTCGCTCGCTGCCCGGGGCCCCGACGCTGCAGCCTGGTTCTGTGCGAGGTGCTGGGGCTGCAGGGCCGCCTCGATCTGACCCATGCCATTCACCAATGAGCTGTTTCCCTGTTNAAGAAAAAAACAAACAAAAAAAGGAAATATTCTGGTACCTGTGCCGAACACCGGGCACTTGCTCCAAAGCCACAGGGTCAGGGCTCTGTCTCCCAGGGCTTCTCCCACCTCATGGGACCCCTGGAAAACCAGAGGAATGGGGCTGGCATGGCACGTGCAGAGACCAGCAGGGCAAAGCCTCCCTTACAGCCACCCAATCCTGCTTGCTGCCTGCGGGGCAGGGCTTCAGCGGGCAGGCCCAGAGCCAAGCCAGGTGCTGAGAAACGCTCAGAATTCATTCATATATTTTTTTTGGCTCATTGGATCAATTCTGTTGCCTTTGAGCTTTGTGGTTCATTGCAACACGCCCCAGCACCCAGTGCAGGGGAATGAGCATCCTGCAGCAGGACCCTGGAGCCGGGGCTGCATGATCGCAGCATTCCCATGGCTCTGGTGCTCCCGTGGCTCTGGCATTCCCATGACTTCAGGGTCCCCATGGCTCTGGCATTCCCATGGCTCTCGGTCCCGTGGAGGTGCAGGGCGTGCAGAGCCAGGCAGGGCTGCTTTAGCATGGGTGAGCAAAGCGCTTCTGGCGAGGGCAATGCCACAGCAGTGCAGGGATCAGCGCCCACGTGGGCAACGTTGGCGAGGGACTGGGCTCCTCCTTTCCCTCCTCCTCACCTCCACCATCGGGGCAGCTGCTGGGCCCCTTCCTCCCAGTGCTCCTCTGGGTCTCGCTGTTTGCCAGAGCCCTCACTGCAGCGTTCCCAGGGCCCTGTGTACATACTGACGTGTGCTCTGGTGCTGTGCATCCCCATGCTCCCTCCTCCTCCTCGTCGGGTTGGGCATGCGGCCCTGTGAGCACATGGAAGGTTTGTGTGGTTCTCAGCTCTTTTGGGACGGTGGATCTGAAGCTCTGCAGGTCATTATGGTGGTGTCTCTGGGTTTTTTTGTTTCCTTTTGGCTATGAGCAGAGTCTTTGCCTACCATGGGGTCATTTGTCAGCGCACAGAAAGCCGCGGTGCTGCGCTGGCAATGCTCCGGCCATGCCGACAGAGCTGCCTTGGGTGCAGCGTGCACTCAGCTGGCCTCACTCCATCCCCTCTATTCTGTGCCTTCGTGCAGGCAGAAGTCAGGCAAACATCCCCTTTCTGTAACAGCACTGCAGTGGGAAACCCATCCTGTGCCCAATGGAGCAGCTAACGAACCTGGCGTGCTGCGAGTGTCCGTGGGTGCTCAGCTCCTGCATGGGTTCTTTGGCCAACATGAAATGCGTCTAAAAATGACTCCTGGAGCAGGCACTAAAAAGCCAGATTTGTGGTGCCACAGCGTGTGCTTAACTCGTCTGGCAAGTTGCTGGAGAAGAATTGTAGGGCTTACAATAGAGATAATCTCTCTCACTTTCCTTTCTAGTGGGCACGGTGGGGATGGTTTGTTGGGTTGGCAGTGGGACTTGGTGACCTTAGAGGTCTTTTGCAACAGTAATTATTCTGTAACTCTATGGTTCTATGATTCTACAATCTAAGATTCAACGTCAGAGCTTTTTGTAGAAGAAAGCTGATTAGTCTCTGAATTTGTCAGAATAATGCAGGAGCTCATATGGAAGCGGGGAGGGTCTGAGAGCCCCGGGTGCTGGTTGCACCCATAGGGTTTTTATCCAAAGTCAGACTGGAAGCAAGCAGGAGGTTTTCTTGTTGCTCGTGCTTGGATGGACTTGGGGTCACTGCCTCCTTTTGCCCCGCTCACTCCCTGAGCCTCCACACGTGGGCCTTACTCCTCAAACCGTCCTTTCATTGCCCCCATTGCTTCGTATGGGCAGTTTGGGAGGTTTATTTTTCTCCCCCAGGACAGCAATTACATGGTGAAGGATCCAGGGAGGCACCTCCGGCTGCACCCCGGGACCTTTGCACCGCCCCGCAGTGCTCTGGGGCTGTCTGAGCCCAAGGGGTGGATGGGGCGAGGACAGCCCGGCTGCACCCAGCGGGGTCCTTGCTCTGTGCTGGGGGCTGGGATGCATTCACTCAGCACAAAGGGGTTTGGTGATTCTCCTCCTTGCTGGTCGCTGGGGTTTCACTGGTGTGTGCTGTCCTTTCTCCAATCATCACCAAAAAATTAAGAGGGGAAAAAACCAAACTAAAGGCAAACAGTTTGCTTGGGAAGCAGGCACGCGTTCATGGTTGCCAGTGCCAATGGGAAACCTTTGGGGAACCCAATGCTGGACGAGGTGATTGCACCAATTCTGCTGGGTCTGCGGTCACAGGGCTTGGGGCAGGGCAGGCACTGGTCTCAGGTCGTGGAGGAGAATCGTGTGTGAGGGATGTGTGCTGCCGCCACAGCTGGGCTCACTCAGCATCATCATCCAGGGCTGAAATAAGGCATCCTCCTGGGGCTCTTAAGGTGTGTGACCGAGGGGAGACGCGTGGCTACACTCATTATTAACGCCCTGCTGGGCTGCATTAGAGCTCAGAAAGGAAAATCTCAGCACTGGGAAGGGCTCTCCCGCGCCGCTGGGAGGGAGCAGCTGTGGTTTCAAGCGTTAACGTGCTGCCTTTGCAATTAATCCATCAAAACTCAAGGTGTGGCTTAGCTGACAGGGTGCTTTTCCTGGGAGACTGTATGCACCCTGGCATCCCGCACCCACACCCCACTGCAGGATGCCACCTGCAGTGCCACGAGGCCGAGCCACCAGCCAGGACCTTATTGCGTGCCACAAAAAAATGCTGCTGCAAATTGCTCGGACCCGCAGCTCACTGCCAGCAAACAGCGGGGAGAGGGGCTTGCTCGGAGGGCAGCATGAGCTGGCAGCAGCCCGCTGCATGGCCTCTCGGTGTTCCTGGCAGCTTGGGCTGGCAGTTTGCATGCGCTTGCGCGCTCAAAGTGAACTCACTCTGGAACAGCCCATTTCACCCTTTGCCATCACTTGTTATGTATTTTGGGGGCAAAACAACCCTTGTGTCTAGCTCAGTGTACAAGGTCGCAAAAGAGTGTGTTGCAGGAAAATAGATGTGGGCACGCTGGAGCCTGTGGGGCAGAGATTTGCAGGCAGCACCCACTCCTGGCCACCTCTTGGGACATCTCTGGGTCCCCAGAGGCTCAGCCTGGAGCTCACCATGCCTGAGCTTGGCTACAGGAGCTCACCCCGGGGCTGATGTGTGGTGCACCAGCACGCTGCATGCTGGATGCCCACGTTTGCTCTGCCCTCAGTGGTGGTGGGGATTCCAGGATGCCCCAGGGTTTCGGGCAGCCCCTTGCACTGCTGCTTTCCTCCTTGAGCTGCAATACACCATGGTAGGCTGCAAACCATCAGGCATCTGGCCAGACTTCTGGTGCTTTGCAGCCCCCAAACCATAGCATGTTGCAGCCCAGGGTGGATCCGCAGCCCATGGATGCATGCAAGGAGAGAGGCATGCATGGAGATCCCGCAGCAGGGCTCGTGCTTGGCATCAGCATTTAGCAGTGGCTGCTGCAGGGAGAGGACATGAGCATCCCACTCACTACCGAGGGGAAACCAAACTGCCCGGCCCCTCTGGCTGGGTCCAGAAACCCAAACCTGCCCCCATGCAGGGGTGTTGGTTCCCTGTGCTCATGGTGGGGCTCCTCAGCTGTTTTCTTTTTGCTTTTTTGGGGGGGGGAAATAGTCACTTAAAAGTTATTGTAAAACCTGCTCCAAAGCCTGGAGACCTTTCTATTTGATATTTGCCCACAAAGCTGGATGCTGGGCTCGGACTCTCAGTGGGGAACATCCGGGGTGGGTGCGGGGCCATGTCCCGCAGCCGAGCGGAGGCTCTGCTCTGTTGCAGGGTCCTCGCGGGGCCCCAGCCCGCTCACCATGGGGGCACAGGACACCCTGCCCGTCGCCGCCGCCTTCACCGAGACCGTCAACGCGTATTTCAAGGGAGCCGACCCCAGCAAGTAGGTGCTGCTCATGGGGTCCAGGCACAGACATGGGGCTCCGGGGTGGGAAGAGGGGGCTGTTGCTCAGCTGTACCCCACTTTTGAGCCCCCGTTTCCTCCCCCTGGGTCTCTGTGCCCGGCGCTGCAGGTGTATCGTGAAGATCACAGGGGAGATGGTGCTGTCGTTCCCGGCGGGCATCACCCGACACTTTGCCAACAACCCCGCTCCGGCGGTGCTCCCCTTCCGCGTGCTGAACTACAACCGGCTGGAGCACGTCCTGCCAAACCCACAGCTGCTCTGCTGGTAAGCTCCCTGCTGGCTCTGCCCGGGGTCTGGGCGCGTTTCGGGGTGGAAATTCTCAGCCCCTAAATATTGCTGGAGCGCTCCCTCCCAGCGCAGCCCCTTTGCCAGGCAGCTGACAGTGAGTTTGCTCATTTTCTTCCCCTTCTGCTCAGTGGGGCTCCTGCTTGCAAAATGAACCAGCCCACGGGATGCTCCTGCAGTGCCCTCCCCAGAGGGATGCGCGGGGGGATGTGGGCCATATATATATAATATATATATATATATATATATAAGCATGGGGCCAAACCTGCACACAGCCCACAGCCAGCGCTGCTTTGCAGCAGAGGTGGCTTACAGAAAGGGTTAATGCCCCCTATTAATAGCGTTAATTGCCTGCAGCGACAGCACGCAGAGCGACGCCAGCACGAAGGAGTTCTGGGTCAACATGCCAAACCTGATGACGCACCTAAAGAAGGTATCGGAGCAGAAACCACAGGCAACCTATTACAATGTGGATATGCTCAAGTACCAGGTACGGTTTTTGTTGGATTGGGTTCTGCCAAAAATGTGTGCGGTGGTGTAGGTGGTATTGACGCGTAAGAGCGGGATCTCCCTGGTGCAGAGAGGAGGTGGCAGGAGGTGGGGGCGTGCTGGACGCCTCCAGACTGGGGCCCAGCACAAACGTTCTGTGTGAATACGAGGTGTTGTCTCCTCTGAAACACATTGCAATGACTGCTTCTGTAAACTGGGATTTCTCCCTTCACCCCTACAGAAACTAAATGTTTTTTCTGTCATTTTGGAAGGTATCTGCCCAGGGTATTCAGTCTACTCCATTAAACCTTGCAGTGAGCTGGCGGTGTGAACCTGCAAGCACTGACCTCCGCATTGACTACAAATACAATACAGAGGCAATGACCACACCGGTAGCTCTAAACAACGTCCAGTTCCTCGTCCCCGTCGACGGAGGAGTAACCAAGCTTCAGGCCGTGCTCCCGCCTGCCGTCTGGTAGGGACCGCTGCCCGGCATTGCGCTCCGTGCCGTGTGCTGGAGCCAGCACTGAGCCCAGCATCGAGCCCTGTCCCTGCAGGACAAGGCGGCAGCCCCACTCTACAACCCAAAGAGGTGTTTTCTTGCTTGGGTCCAACCCTAAGCCACGCTCCCAGAATTGTGGCACTGGAGTGCGGGCTGCCTGGTGCATGCAGCTTCCAGCAGCGTTCAGATGAGGCTGCGTAGCGTCCTGCTTCCTACAGAAATGCTCTTCTTGGTGTGTTTGCAGGAATGCGGAACAGCAGAGGATATTGTGGAAGATCCCCGATATCTCTCAGAAGTCAGAAAATGGAGGTAATCCTGCAAACGTGCATGCTTTTAGCGATGAGTACTCCAAGCAGACATTGGCTGTTCCTCTTGTCTGTGCACAAACAAATTCATAGAATCATAGAATCGATGGCTGGGTTGGAAAGGCCCTCAAAGATGATCCAATTCCAACCCCCTGCCGTTGGCAGGGTTGCCAACCACTAGACACTGGCTCAGGCTGCCCATGGCCCCATCCAGCCTGGCCTGAATACCTCCAGGGATGGGGCATAATTCCTGGGTGCCTGCAGAGGGGAGGATACTATTTCGAGGTAGGAGAAAAGAGCCTGGAAAATCCAGGGCACGTTACCAGGGCTGCTTTGCCAGCCAGAGTTTGGCATCACGGAAGGGCGTTAACAAACGGGGTGTGGATTTTGTTGCTTTCCATGCTCCCCCTGCATTTTGAGCCCCATGTTGCATCCCCCCGTGGGACCGCAGCAACCCGCAGCTCAGTGCTGTGTGTGCCCCACACACACGTCCCATGCTAGGGTGTCCAAAAATAAAAACTCTGCTGCAGCACCATAGGGTTCACCCCTGCCCTGTCCCAGGGTACAGCAGTGGGAGCGGGCATCGCGTTGTGTTCGCGTTGTGCCCGCGGGCTCTAAGGGTGCCGTGGGTGCTCTCCACCGCAGGCGTGGGCTCGCTGCTGGCCCGCTTCCAGCTGGCGGAGGGGCCGAGTGCCCCGGCCCCCCTGGCCGTGCAGTTCACCAGCGAGGGCAGCACGCTCTCCAGCTGCGACATCGAGCTCGTTGGCGCCGGCTACCGCTTCTCGCTCATCAAGAAGAGGTTTGCAGCAGGTACGTGTCGGCCCACGGCTCATCCCAGGGGGGCAAAGGCTCCCTTGCATGAAATCCCCCCCAGAATCCCACGGCGAGCTCTTTTCCACTTGTGGGACCCGAGGTGTGGGGGTCTCGGCAGGCAGCGGTGCCTGCAGGGTCAGTGCCCAGAGGTGGCAGCGCGGGGGGCCGGGCAGAGGCGGGCGACTGATTTCTGGTCCTGTTTCCAGGTAAATACTTGGCCGATAACTGAGGGGAGCTTATGGAAAATAATATGTGAAATGACCAAGGACTGCTGTGCGTGGAACGGGTTTTAATTACAGTTTAAGGAAAATGAACTAAATCCTGCACTTGGGACATTTCTGTTGGAAGTGTTGACAACTTTCAGCGTTTTTTCCTCAGAAAACACCATCTTGACCAGTCCTACAGTATTTACTTCTAGATGTAACATTGTTAATGGTTTTAAAATGTAATTATTGTATTTGTAAATTGTACTCATTCCAGTAAGGCTGTATTTTGGAAGTTAGACACTTGAGTTTTAGCATTTTACCATTCATGAAATGGATGTAATTTAAACCGTGGTATATAAATTTAATAGTAGTACTGTTGAATGGCACAATGCTTACAGAGGTAGATAACATTTTGTCAATATACACGACTTAAACACGATGCTGGTAGCTGTACGAAGGGGGTGCCTCACAAAGGGAGCTAGGCAGAGCCGACACGCTGATCTGCTTTTACTCCGGTCCTTGGTATGTCTTACTGTGATGAATAAAACACTCTACCTTCAGGTTTAGCTGGTTTAACTCCAGAACAGTATTTCTGTAAAAGTGGAGGTTCCTAACACAGTCTCCCAACAAAAAGAAGTGAAAAATGTCACTTCTGTAGAGTGTTTCCTTCAGATCTCCGCTACAGGAAGCCTCCATGAACAAGCCCAGGTTTCCATCCCTGCAGACCCAGTGCCAGGAACCCCAGCAGCGCACGCTTATCTCTTCCCCACGATTTGCAGATGTGCAGATGAGGACATAGGATGCTGGGGAATGGCTGAGCTCACAGCTCTGCCCAGCAGTGGCACCGCTGCTTTTGGGGACGCGTTTCCAGAGCAGGCTCCAGATTTTTGGTCATGTTTCTATCTTCCTTTGCTCGCTTTTTCTATTCATTTCCTCCACTTCTGAAGGCCCCACAGGTTTAGAGAGTGCTTTAGAGATGTGCAGCCCGCGTGCTTTTGCATTTTACCAATTAGGCAGGAAACAATTAATATATGTACACAAACACTGAAAAACAAAGGCAGCCCGAGCCTGACACTGCCAAAAGCACCCAGCACAGGGAGCAGCGATCTAATGGAAATGGGAAGCCTACAACAGCTGTGCGAAGGTGGAAAGCTCGTTTTAAGGGGGAAAAAAGGAGGAACCTTTTGTAAATCAGCTGCAGCAGCTCTGCTGTCAGGGTGCACAGGCAAGCAGGGTGCTGGGGCTCGAGAGAGGCCTGAGCTGCCCAGCTGCATTCACCCGATGGTCGCAGGTGGGGCCAGGGGGAGGCTGGAAGAGCCCGGGCTGCGTGCTGGGAAGCATTTGCTCCAGAGCCATCTGGTGTGGGGTAGGGAACAGAAATCCTTGCCCATCTTAAGAGAAAATAGGAAAACCTGGAGCTCTGGGATGGCTGCTAGGTTGAGCTGTGTATCACAGGACATCTGTGCGCATGCTGATGGGAGTGCAGAGGCAGAAGGTAAAGCACAACGCCATCATGCCAACTCATGCAGCTTCGCAGTTTTGGAAAGCAAACTCACCGGTACTCCTGGATGGAGCACTCTGCCCAGTTATTTAATTCCCTCTGAAATGGAAATACATACAAACTCTGTAGCCTACCCCTTTCCAACATAGGAATATAGGGCAAAATCTAAGGATCAGTTTCTGCATAATTGGTTCATGCTCTGTACAATTGTTATAAACTCATGCTTCCAGAAGAAATCTATGCCATAGTCCTGAAAATAAGGATTTTATAATGTAAATATTCCCAGAACATAGATATTTTACTTTATATTTCATTTGAAAGACAAGTTGTTTACATTAGCATTGGGGTTTTAAATGCNAAAAAAAAAAAAGAAACCCAAACCAAATAACCCAAAGCTCCTGAGCTCATCCCCACAGCATCCCACTGCCCACGTCCCTTTCTCCTGGTGCTGGGGACACCAGTAGCTGCTCCCAGCCATGATATTGGGACAAAACCCAGAGCTTTGAGGCAGTTTCCTTGCGTGTTGATTTTGCCAATGTCTCGCACAGCATTTCAGTTCCCTCGGTGTGTGTTCAGGAGCGGTGAATGGCGCAGCTCTGCTCTCCGTGCCGGCACGGTCACCCTGAGGGTGCTGTGCAGGGAGGTGCTGCTGTGTGCTGGAGGCTGGTTCTGGTGTCTGTGCACAGAGCAGAGCAGCGGGGCAGGGGTGCTTGTTTGCTCTGCACCCCTGTGTGGGCTCAGTGCATGTGTGGCATCATTGCAAAATTTTGTCACTTGGGCACAATCCTGCACTGAGGAAGGTGCACAGCCATGCGCTCTGCGCGGTGCAGGCTGGGCTTACTGACAGCTGTGTGCTCGTGCAATGTTTCAGCCACATCAGCACTCTCTGCAGCATGCCCCTTTTGGGACATACTCCTTGTAGTATTCTTTTAAACATGGGTGAAAAAATAACGAACGCAGCACGAGCGCCACGTGGGGATCGGCAGCTTCGTCTTTTGGCAGCAGAAACATTTTCAGATGGTGACTGTGGAAAGGTGTTGTAGTTTTCAGTGGCCTAAGCAGAGGGTGACGCATCTGTTACTGAGAATGCCCTTGGGCACGGTACAGTTCCGTGTCCCAGATGAATCCTGCTCCAGCTGACTTTTCTCAAGTACAGCCCATGGTGCTGTCACCCAAACACCTGGCACCTCTTTCAGCTGGTGCCTGAGAAAGGCTCAATGCACTGAACATGCAGCGATTTTCCCTATTCTTGTCAAAGGCATCGTCTTTACATGAAAATGTCTTTGTTAAAAGTTTTGATTTTGAAGCTCACCATGAACGAAATACATAACATCATCACATTGTACTTTCCCTATAAGAAATGATTGTCTCGAAGGCTTCATTTCATAGCCAGAATTCTTTTCTTCTTTTTCTCATGAGATCACAAGGAGAGTGATTCTTGTAGAGCTGGGGAGTTTTATGACCGAAACTATTCTAATTCTCATTTCACTGCAAGGAGGGAAAACGACCTGTAGGAACACGCACGCCTCCATCAGACCTCGCCTGGCGTTGTGGGAGGACTGCAGGCAGTGCTGCAGGTTTAGCAGGTGTTTGGAACACCTGACTTCTCCGTTAGAACTCTTTCTTGACACACCGGACACCGTTGCGGAGATGCCACACTCCAGCTCTGTCCATAATCCACATAGGCACATTTGAAACCCACCCCTTTCCCCCATCTGCTCCATCCAGGGTGCTCTAAGGCCGCTGGTGTTGCCCAGCTGTTTTCATCTCGTTAAGCGCATCCAAAATCGAGAGGCGATTTGGGAGAGGAACAGCGTCGGGAGGATGAGGGGGCCGGGCGGCTGCAGCCCACTGGGCTCAGAGGGACCCCCAGCAGCCAATTGGGATTCCCAGGGCATGGCCCTAGATAAGCTACATCGTTTTATGAGATCCCTGGTGTATAAAATGTTTATAAATATTTGTGGATTAAGATACACAGGTCTATTTTTAAGATTTAAGTTAAATAAGTTAATGAATGGCTGGCCTTTTTTGCCTAAACGTGCAATGAGATATATTATACCTTTAGTCTACGATGGCCTAGGTACTGCTTAGTCTGTGATGAAAACTTTGCTGCTTACCTAATGTTCTCAGAGAAAAACCGTAAAAGATGTACAGGTTTGTTGCACATGGACTATTGCAGCAAAGCTTTGTATTTGACCACTGGTAATATGAATGTGTTGTATTGACTTGTTGAAGATAATCATGAGACAACATATTTTAAATGTCACTTGCCTTATAGATTAGGATACGGATATGTGGATATCATTTTTTGTAAATAATGTTTTTTATAAATGTCTTTCCTCCATTCTCCCCATCACCCATTTCACAAAATCTTGAATATGCAATTATTTACCACACATAACATTGCAACAAATAAATCCCTCCATCAGAACAAAGTTTATTAATTCTATTCCTGAGAACTACATTAAACACCCTATTGAGTTGCAATTTAAATGTGATTTTTTTTTCCTTGAAAATAAAACCCAGAAAACATTATTTTCTTTGAGTGTGTTTTGCTTTTGTGGTCGGCAGTGCCTGGGGGAGCTGGGCAGGGGATCAGGGGCTGCCACGTCCCTGTGGGAGGCTGTCCCCAAATGTCATCGCTGCTGGGGCCATGGTTGGGGTTGGGGTTGGCATATGGGGATGTGTGAGGACTATGGGGACAATGGGGACATCTAGGGCTTGTGTGGACCCATAGGGACAAATGGGGACATCTAAGGGCTTTTGGGCACACATGGGGACAATGGGGACATCTAACAGCTTTTGGGGACACATAGGAACACAATGGGGACATGTAAGGGTTTGTGGGGACCCACGGGGACAAATGGGGACATCTAGGGCTTGTGGGGACCCATGGGGACAGTAGGGACATCTAAGGGCTTGTGGGCATACATGGGGACATCTAAGTGCTTGTGGGGACCCTTGGAGGCTGTGGGGACATCTAGGGCTTGTGGGGACCCATGAGGACACAGTGGGGACATACAAAGACCATGGCTATGAGGGCGTGTCAGAAGACCCACGTAGGCAATGGGGATACATCAGGGGACATGTGGGAACCATGAAGACAGGTGGAGACCTGCTGAGGCCGTGGGGACACACGGGGGCTGCAGGCCCACACAGGGCTCTCCGGACGCCACGAGGATTTGTGGGGCCAGTGGGGACGTGTGAGAAGCGTGCCGAGGGGCCGAGGAAAGGTGGGAGGGCCTCGGCCAACGCCGCCCAGCGGCCGCCGGGAGGGTTAGGGTTAGAGTTAGGCCGGCTCCCGGCGGCCGCTGGGCGGCGTTGGCCGAGGCGCTCCCGTCCCTCCGCGCCCCCTCAGCGGCCGGGGGGATGAAGCGCGGCGCGGGTGGTTCGGCGGGCGCAGAACCGCGGTGCCCTCCGGCCGCGTCCCGGCGGCCCAGCACCGCCTCCCGCCCGGGCGGGCCTCAGCGGGGCTCGGAGCATCGCGGCGGGGCCTGCAGCCGCTCCCTGGCGGGTAGGGGCCGGGGCTGGGCCTGCGGTGTTGGGGAGGGTGTGAGGAGGCCTCACTGGGGCTGAGAGTGTGCTCCTCTTTGCCAGCTCCCTCCCAGCGCTTCCCGGTGGCTGCGGTGGATGCCGTGCTGAAGGACGTGCTGGAGAGCTGCCTGCAGGGGCAGCCCTACGAGCCGTGCCTGTGCGGGGAGATGGCGAGGACCATGGCAGAGGTACTGCTGAGCTCAGTGTGCTTTGGGCGCCATTTTGTCCTCCCATGGTTCTGGGGCAGCACTGGGAGAATGGGGAAGGGGTCCCCAGAGCATAAAGTTGCAGGGATTTTCTTTCCTTCTTAGATAAGAAGAGGCGTGAGCTCACCTCTTGGCATCTGTGTGGTCAGCAGTAACACAAAATTGGGTTTCTAGGGGGTTTTCCACTCGTAACCACAGAGCTAAAGGTGGTGGGCACCTTCCAGAGCCAATGCAGTGGGAAACAAACATTGGAGGGGACCCTCAAAACGCACCGAGGGTTGGTCTGAAGCAGGTGTGAGTTCATATCGGTCAGTGTTAGGGGCAGTCTGAGGAGCAGTGGCTCCGGCCAGACACACAGCTCTGAAGAAAACCCTCATCCAGTCCCAAGATGCTTCAAGTAAGTTTGAAGTGTGTTCAGACCTTTCGAAAATGGTCCCCTGGTGGTACTTGTGTTGTTGTAGTGTCTTCATTCTGCACAGTGACACCTGCGCAAGCTCCTTGTTGGCTGAACAAGCTCCTTATTGTCCATGAGGGTGCTCAGAGGGCTGGAGCTCCTCTGCGATGGGGGCAGGCTGCGAGCTGGGGGTGTGCAGCCTGGAGAGCAGAAGGCTGCAGGGAGACCTCATTGTCACCTTCCAGTTCTTGGCGGGAGCTTACAAACAGGAGGAGAGTGACTTTTTACACGGTCTGGTAGTGGTAAGACAAAGGGAAATGGTTTTAAACTTAAAGGGAGAAGATTTAGGTCAGCTGTTAGGGGGAAATTCTTTCCCCAGAGGACGGTGAGGCCCTGGCACTGCCCAGAGCTGTGGTTCCCATCCCCAGAGGTGCCCAAGGCGGGTCCTAGGTGCCAAGGTGGGCCCTGGGCAGCTGAGCAGGGGGGCACCTGGCCCACAGCAGGAGTGAGGCTGGATGGGTTTTAAGGTCCCTTCCAACCTAAGCCGTTCTATGATTCTATAAGTGCAGTAATTCTGCCCGTGCTGCTGTCCTGTGCCTTCATTCTTCCAGCTGGTTTGGCCCAGGAGAAATCAGCAGCATAGAACAAGCAGAGCTGCCCTTACTTTCCTCCTGTGCTCAGCACGTCGATGTGAATGCCCACAGGGAAGTGATCTGCTCGGTAAGAGCATGCCATTCACCCACAGTGAATCCTTCCTTAATACCTGTGCTTGTGTTTCTGTAGCCAAGCAGAAAGCTGTGCCTGCTTTCAGCAATGGAAGCAGTTCTCACACAACCACCTGCCCTGCAGCTGGGGGAGTTTGCAGAGGTTTCAAATGCAGCGAATTCAAAGGTTGTCATCAGGACTGCTGCAAGTGCAGTGCTCCATCCCAGAACACCCAGTTGCTGAGCACCCCTGTGACGGGAGCTCGCTGCTGAGTCTGAGCGTGCCTCTCTCCCGCAGGTAATTAAAGCCCGGGTGAAAGCCCTGGCGGTGCCGAGGTACAAGATCGTTGTGGTTACGCACATCGGGCAGCTGAACGAGCAGAGCATGCAGATCGGAAGCAGGTGCCTGTGGGATCCTGCGACCGATACGTTTGCATCATATGTCTTCAAAAACGCTTCCCTCTTTGCTCTTGCAGTTGTCTATGCCGTCTACTTTGAATAGCAAGGTGGTTGAGCTTAGCAGCAGGAGAAATGAATCTCAGTCTGGCTTGGTGTTGCTGGGAACAGCTGTGAAGGACCAAGGCAACGTTCACTTGTTCAGAAATGCTCTTACCCTGAGCTTTTTGGTGGTGAATGTAATCATTGCACTCCTGGGGCATTCTCTGTGAAGTGATTCTGTGACAGATGCCATTTGGTACCTGATTCGAACCGCTTTCAGAGCTGGGTATCCCTGGAATACTTTTTCACCCTGAATTTACTGTGAGTATGTGAAAGAGGAAATCACAGACCAAGAAGAAATCACAGAGCAAAACAAAAGCATTTTAAAACAATCCCCACTAAATGACATTTTCGGTCAGTTAAGCCCAAACCCCCACCCCATGGATACACTGCCCTGCAGAAGCAGGGTCCCACTGGATGGCTCAGTGCTGCGAGGATCTCTGCCCTTCGCACCTTCTGCCCTGGCCCTGCAGGAGGCTGTTCCTTGTTCCTGGCGAAGGGTGACTGTCCCTTAGTGTTCAAGTGATAAATGTCTTTAAATTGATCATGTTTAGGGTATCTCAATCTAACACGTCTAGCCCCTTGTATTTACGGTGCTTGAACCTAGCAAAACAAATTGAATTGGGTGTCTTAGCTGATACCTACCTATAGATAGGGGGAAATATACCTCTCTGATCTCAGAAGAGTGCTCAGAACTGTATTTCCCATCTATCTGGATGCAGATTCTCTGCCCATGAGGCAGAACCTTGGATAAACGTTTTTGGAAGCAGCTGCCAAGAGAAATAAATCATGGCTACTCCTGCCCGCTTTAAGGGCATATAGTGCTGTGCTGAGTGTATCACAGCCTCATCTGCAGCACTTCCCATGCTGTGAGGCACTGCACGGAGCTATGTGCCCAGCACTGTTCTCATGCTGATAGTGAAGACAGGCTTTTTGCTACGCTCTGTTTCACAGCTGTTACCCTGGTCCAAAACCTGCTGTTGGATTTTCATAGGAGAACACACGTGGTAAATTCCTTATGTTACCACTTCATATGTGCAATGCTGAACTAGAGCAGTACTTAGATGGGAGGAGATATTTGTACTCATATCTAGAAATGTAACTCTAAAACACAGTAAATACTTTGTAGAATCTAGACAAACCCACCTGAGCTGTCACTGCAGCTTTGAACATTCAGCCTGTACTCCTTAGTGTACTCCGAAGAATAAAGGTGCAGTTAAAGAACGCAACTGGAATTAAGTGTGCTTTCTGTCATGATTGTTTTAATACATTAAAGCCATGGCACTGAGCCTCATCAGCATCTGCTGTGTTTTAGCACAGCAAGCTTATATCTCGCTCGCTGCAGCCGACGCTGCAGCAGGATGTGGTGAGCAGCTTGGCGACTTCGCGCTTCTTGAGCGCAGGCATCTTCCTGGAGCGCTGCACGCCGCGCTCCGCCTCGGGCTGGGTGTCCTGCGGCTCCTCGCTGCCAGCCTCCAGCCTCTGCGCTGCAAACGGCGAGGGCTCTGCGTAGCCATTGCTCTCTGGTGGGGAGGGCAGTGAGGTTTCGCTCTCTGCTGCGTAAAAATTAGAAGCTGAAAATTAGAAGGCGTGGAATCATGAGTCAATTGCAGATGTTTATCTTTACCAGAAAGACAGAGAGCTGAGAGTGTTCTCCGTGTTTCTGATGTGAACAGTGGAGGTGTGTCAGACCACTGTCTTCTGAGCGGGATACTGTTGAAATAGGTGCGTGAGGCACACGCTCTGTGATTAACATGCTGATTAGCAGTAATTCATGCCTTTGTATGGAGGAGTGCTCTTTGCAGGAACAGCTGCCTGTTCAGTTCTACACTGCTACATTTCCTTCAAAGGGTAAAACTGATCGGATGTGCCAGTGGCACCTGATGAATGTGTTAACCTCCAACTTCTTGTGGTTTCCTGAAATGCAGATACTGTGTTAACAAATCGGGCACCCGGAGCTCCTGGATGTTCCTGCTTAAATCCTGCTTGTAATTCAGGTGCATGTTAAGCACCACCGTACAACCAGGCACAAACTTGTGGCGTTTATAAAGCTGTAGAAGTTTTCTTGCTTAGCTCAGCAGTGGTGCTTTCTCCTCCTGTAGCATACACCCTGACAGCACCTTGCAGGTGGCATTGCTTTTTCTATTTAAAGCTGCTGCTACAGTAAGACTTTCAAAACAGGTAAATGTTATTGCATGGAAAATGTAGGAAGCCTCTGCTCCTGTCATCTGCTGCACTCTTTTTCTTTTCTCCTAGTTATTGTAACCTGTTGCAGCACAGATTTCTGGCAGTGCATGTAATAGGTGAGCTTCCTGGCTCTAAGAATATGCTGATAGATGCGTACAGCAGCACGCAAAGACTATTGCAGAGTATATATTTGACATTCTATATTCTTAATCGTGATATTCTCAAGTTGTTAGTAGAATTTCTGGCTTTTAGTGGGAAAGGGATGTGTGCTGCTTGAGATGAAGGTGAACCTGTGTTAACTGCAGCCAGGCTCTTCTCTGACATGTGCATGTCATAGCACAAGATGTTCTGCGATAACCGTGGGCTTAACTCCCAGTGCCTCAGACTGACTCAGAAAATCTTTATCCAAATCTTTTTCATTTAGCAAAACAGCACACGGAGCTGAGCAAAGCAAGCTGTGAGGAAACCAGCGAGGTGAGGTTGTGCAATGCCATTGCTGCCTGAAAGCAAAGCCCGTGCTGTCCACGCATGGGATGCCCCGTGCAGCTAAGCACCACCTGCAGATGGTTTGCTTCTCCTGAACCCTCCAGGGTGAGGCACACCCAGTGCTGCCATAAGCTTGTCATGCATTAATTGATAATGGGGATAGGCCTGCAATGCATTAATTAGTACTTACCAAACAGGTATTGATAATTAGCCAAATCCCTTTTCCACCTGGAGCCACCACAGGTGAAGACAATAGCTCTGACGAAGTCTCTCCCGCAGAGCTTCACGGCGTTGCCCTCTCCCTTCGCTTGGTGCATGGCCAGGAGGGCCAGCAGGGCGAGGGCCAGCAGCACGCTCCTCATCCTGAGCCTGGAGGCTGGAGGCTGGAGGGTCGCAGTGAAGCAGCGCTCTGCGAGGCTGAGGTGGGGAGTGCAGCCGGGGCCTCTGTTTATAGGGGCAGCCTGTCCGCTCCACTGGGCAGCAGCTCGCCCTCAGGGTGACTTCATGTTTGCCAAAACAGAGTTAATCGCTCCTTGCTGGTGATGTTTTAAGTGCTTTGGGATCTGTGCGGGGGTTTTGTTCAGGTGTTCAAGACATCTTTAGGCCACGTAACTGCTTTGCAATAGGAACACCTGTACTGTAGCGTGTTTATAGGGAGCGGGCTCAGATCAGCACTGTTAATGTGTATGTGCTGCAAAAATGTTTATTATGTGTTCTGCAGATAACGAGTTTCATCTGTGTGTTTCCCCCACAGCTTGTTGCCCAGCGATCCCAAACAAATAGGGAACTAACTTCTTCCAGGGACGCTCTCAGCAGTGCCCCTCTTCAGCCCCCCGCCTTGTTCTGCCACGCAGCCCCCGATGCTGGCAGCTGCGTGTGCTCTGGGGGGACCTATGGGTGCCAGGCCATCAGCCTGCTGCACAGGCACACAGCTTGGTGTGAGAAAAGCATGCACTGAGCGTGTGGGGCCAGTGAGCACACTGCAGAGAGCACCGTGGTTGTCCTGTGCCTCGTATCTGTAGGTATGTGCCTCACAGCTGTACGGGGACAGTGGCTCTTATCCAAAAGACACAGAGAAGAGGGGGCAGTGGCTCTAAGCAAAGCACGGAATGGCTATGGGTCAGCGTCCTGGCCAGCCTTTTCCCTCTGATAAATACCTGAAAGGCAGAGTGTGTGCACTAACGGTGTGGAGCAGCTCTGGGACCAGAGGTTAATGAGTCGGTCACGCTATCCAGAGCGGCCCGTCCCTGCTTTGGATGTTGTTGGCTACAGTTGCTGTAAACTCTGATAAAAAAAATTCTTGCAACAAAACACCTTAAAGAGAAAATTGAGTAATTAGGAGGTCAGAAATTCCGTATTTAGGAACAAAATGTGTGATCTTAGCACTTCCTAGCACCACAAGTGTTTTTCCAGCACCGTAATGTTACAGCTAATTAGTTTACACAATGTGCACGGTGAATCATGATGCATTACAGCCCCGAAAGCTCATTTTTTACCAGTAGCGTCGGTAAACAGTCATAACCTCTGGTGAAAAATATATAGTGTATTTTGATCAGATTTGTAACAATGATTAACATGTGATTCACCGTAATGGATGTCTTTCTTTGAAATGCCCAGAGGTTTGTTTTATGCCCAGCATAAGCCTGCATGGTGATTGTAAAATGTGCAGAATGCAGAAGGAAGTGCATGTTAATGCATCCCAAATGATCTGTAACTTCAGTGATGTGTTTAAATGTTGGGCATTTATTGTGAGGCTAACGAGAGAGTCTGAATGTTCTGTATATATAAAATATATGTCTGGCTACATAATGCTTTCAGGAGCAGACAGCTACTGCCTGCGTTAGCTGATGGGCAGAGTGCTTCCCTGCACCTGGCTCCTGTGGTGGCGGATCTGTTCTGCTGCTGCTGTATCTTAGAACATATTCTTAATTGCTCATCTGTAGATGCTCCATGTTTTCTGTGAGTCTCTGAAACCCCCCAAGACACCGTGGTCTGGCTGATGGCCCACTGTGTGGGATTTTCTGTTTTTTTGTTTTGTTTTGTTTTCCAGATTCTTCTGTTCTGCCCCCAGAAGACAGTCTGGACAGCCAAATGTTGCCAGCTTCCCTGCAGCCACACAGAGCAGAGCCACTCCCAGCCCTGCTGCTGATCAAAGGCAGTGGTTACTGCAGCAGGAGTGCCCAGACCTCCTGGGTCAGGCTGCAGCTCTTCAGCCCCTACCAACTGCTTTTGGCAGCCCAGCTGCTGGGGGTGGGCTCAGGGAGGTGGTGAGCTCTCTAAAATCTGGCTTCCAGAGCTGCAAAGGCAATTTAAATTGTGACCTTATTCAGATTTGTTGGGTTGAAAAAGTTGGTCTCTAATTCTGCCTGGTTGGGGCGATCTGCAGGTCACAGGAACACATGGTGCCTTTCAAAGCTCAGCTTTCAAACTCTGTTGTGGCTTATGGGATGGCAGGCAAGAAGGACTTATGAGAAGTCCATTTGTTTACTGTATGATTTCACAAGGGCACATATGGATGCCAAATGGCTGTATTCTAGGACGTAAGGCGAATTTGGGGCATATTCTAGTTCCTGATGGAGAGTGTTAGCATCATAGACATGGCCTCGTGAGGGGGACTTCCTGCAGAACATGTGGAGCATTTAAAACATCTTTGAAACCATACTGGTTAGAAATATCAACTTTAATTCAATAAAAGCAATAAACAGTTTATGATAACACTAGAAAAAAACCTTCCGTAGTGCTTGCCAACTGTGAAGTGATATCATTCAGTGACTGTAAGTAGCTGGAGCAGGACCGATGATGTCATGGGAGGCAGCAACCTGTGAAACGAGGGGAGAGAGAGCTGCGTGGCAGTGCAATTACGGGATAGGAAATGCAGCGATCCAAACGTTCCTCATTACAGACTGGTAAGAGTTGTTTGTGTAACGAGTATCCAGAAAGCAAGCTAAGGGAGTTGGCATTACATTAGCTGATTCTTCTTTGGACTTTTGTTAAATCTGTTTACTTCAGCTTTCCTTGGAAATAGCACATCTTGGCAGGCCTGCTTGGGTTGCATCTGTAGCATTGTATTTAAGGGGCACAGACATGTTATCTTGTTTATAAAGCAGAATAATTTTCAAGATGATACGTGTGCGGTAGCTTACTTAGAAGTAATTGGCCCTGATGTAAGTCTCCCTCCAGCACCGGTTGTAGCACAGACGCGCTCGTGCTACGCTTTGTACATGCCTGAGCCTAGGAAGGCCTTGCTGCTATCAGAAGAGCTGTGAAAGGAATGGATGGAGGATGCTGGAAAGCAGCACTCCCTCTGCCTGATGAGCCTCTGGGAGTGGGTGACCAATTCTGCCACATTTCCAGTCTGTGAAATGGAGCACTGATACACCCAGAGAAAGTTATCCCTATATTCTTATTGACTGAAAAACTTCTTATGCTCAGAGGACTTGGACCGCTTCATGGTAATTTGGAGGGGGGAGAAACACCAAAAAAAAAAACCAAAACTTTTTTAATTCTAACAAGAGTGGTCTCACTTCCAGTTTTCAAGGGAAGTATCTTTGTGCTCTGTGGTTTATGGCACTTAGCAAAAAGGCTGCCAGTAATTACCAGAATTTCTAAATGCACTTCTGGTAATCCTGAATTACTAATTCCCAATTCCCTAAAAACAAAGGTTAGTTTAACATCAGCATTTTCTTCCTCCCCAAATTAAGTTCAGTGTTTTGCACCATTTAACTTTGAAGTGATTTTTAAAATGTACCAGCCCCTTTTTACAAACTGGGAGTAAGTCCAGTGAGGCAAAGCTTGAAAAGGAGCAGGGGAGAGCTGAGTTCCTGGGGCTCCAGTACCTAGTCTGGGGCCCCAGGCCACGTGCAGATAGGTAGATCACCCCTGCAGGATCTGGTTTTCCAGCACCCAGGATAGCATCAGAATTTTGTGCAATGGGCCACACAAGGAAGGCCCGGTGAGGCTGTGGTGTGAACTAGCATGGATTTGTGCTTGCCATCAATTGGTAGCAGCAAAAGTGAGCACAAGGGGTTCACAGCTGATTTCAGGCAGCTTCAGCACTCTTGTTGACGAGTTTTGCAGTGGTAGGATAGGAAAGAAGTCAAGTTGAAGTGCAAGGAAACTGGAGAGAGGTGCCATTTAGGACAAGAAAAAATGAACAAAAACCTCAAGAGGATAAGTAGCGCCTTCTAAAGCGGTGAGGTGACACGGGGCCAAATGCTGCTGGGTTTGCTGACACCGATGGGGTGAGACTATCTTGTTTGTGGCCAGGAGAGGGCATGTGGTTCTGTGTGGTTCCTGCCTCAGCAGGGAGTGGCATTCTGCCAGGTACCTGCCCTCTGTGTTCAGGTGGAGCTGCACCTCCTGCCCTGGCGCTGCCTGTCCTCCCAGATCCAGATGTGGGGAGCCTCTGAGCATGCAGTCGGGTGAAACCTGACGTTTGAAGTTGACTTACCTGTTCCTTCTGGTTCGTGAAGTTTCTACCAGTATGGCATGCAGAAGAGCAGGAATCACCTCAGTTTTTAATCTGGTCACCTGGTTGTATCTGATCACACCTACTTCAATATCTACTAGCTAGGTTTTCATCTAGGTTAACAGCAACCCCCTTCTGAAGAAGTACCAGACGTGCAGGCTTTGAGGACCACTGTCTCTTCCTAGGGAATCGTACCTCAGTGCTACTGCCAGGTTCTGCAGCTCAAACACACCGACCTCTCCTTTGCTGTCTCCTACCAGAAGGCAGTCAGTGTTCTTAGCAAAGAGTACGGATGTGAATTTTGCTTCTGGGTTGGCACACCGGGTGATCGCGGGGTCCAAGCTGAAAGCCAGCAAAGGCACGTATGAATGATGACACAGGAATTTGCCTGGAGTGCACTGTCACATAATGCCTAGTGGTAATGCAGGCCTGATAAATGTTGCATATTTTGTGTTTTATTTTCTAGGTTAACTCCAAAAGCAAGAAATGAGGCAGTGTTTTGGGTTCTTCTGTCAGAACCCAGACTAGCAGCAGGATGAGGCTGTGGGTTTACTAGGATTAACGGCACTCGCATAAGGTATAAGTGATTCCCCGCTACTTTACAACAGTGGGAAAGCACAAGGAGTATCTGAATCTGACAATCTCTCTCATCTTTACAAAAGGTCTGAAGTGATTCTGAATTATTTTTCTAAAGTGGTAGAATCTATAATTTCTGCAGGAGAAAGCAATTCTACCCTTTATCAAATCTGCGAGGCACTCAGCTCCTTCTCTTGCAATCACAATTCTCTGGTAGCTACGCCTGCTTTTACAAAAGGAGTATTTCAAAATGTAATACTTCCATCAATAGCTAAGGAAGCAAATGACACGGAGCTGCAATGATCTGATAACAACACTGATTAAGCAATAATGGTTAGCCTCTACGATTTTAAATCTATTACTTCAGAATCCTCTTTGAGAACAGTAGTTACTTACACGCTGACGCTAAGATCCCAAATTTCTACTCTGCTTTCATTTGCTGTTGCAAATATAAAGGCTGATTTTGGAGACCACATAACGTCATGAACGGTAGTGGTGGAACTGAAAGTTAAAACGGGTGTCTGTGAGTTCTGGTGCCATAACATTATGCTCCAGTCCGCAGAGCAGCTCAGGAACACGTCAGTGCTGAATGGATTCCAAGCGACTTTGTACACTGGACCCTTGGTGTTTGGAAAGAAACAAAACAGAACTTTGTGTTACTCTAGGGGTACAGCCTCGCAGGATAGCTCTTAATAGGGCTCTCTTCTCACAGACCTTTCAAGGGATTTCCTAACTGTCCTCTGACCTTAGCAGCAAAACCAGCGCTGTTTTACAGGTACCCATAGGAAATCAGAATGCAGCTGATAAGACAGGAGAGAAACAAAAGCATTCAGCTGATTCTGTCCCTTCACTAGCTGTTAGGAGAATCTGATGCTGAAAGGGTAGCTTCTTGGGTGAAGCAAAGGCTTGCAAAAAAAGGTGGTGCTGTTGAAGTTCTGCTACCTTTTTTTTTTCTTTTTTTTTTTTAACTGTGGTTTCCAGGACAATCAGATTACTGATTGTTCTCTTTAAATAATGCCAGAACTAAAGCTTTAAAACAGTTTATGGTACAAGCTTTAATAAATTACTTTTTTAAAAAAAAAAAAAAGTAATCCTGTAAGACTGTGATGCTTTTTGCTTTGGGAATTCATTCCTAATGTAAGAAAAGAAATTTAGGTTTCTTTTGTTGCAAGTGTATTGTTTAGGAAATAGAAGCAAAGAAACCATTAAATTGGTGAACTTCATTGAATGCTGTTTCTGCCATTGTTACTTTTTATGTGTATCGCTCACCTTATGTCCTCTGTATGTCTCTAGAAACTGCTTATTCCACAAACAACACTTGTGAATAAGACCCTCTTCTGTTCCAGCAAGATAAAAATTAGCATCCTGAAATAAAGGTAAAAGTAACCTAGGCTGGATTAACTTACTGATCACCCTTTACAAAATTATTTAAGGAACTGGATGTGTTTGGGCAGTGGCAGTCCTCTGGAGAGCTAAGGTGGAGCTGCCAGGATGTTGTGGGTTGGGCTGCCTGCGTCTACGCTGCAGAGATGTATATGCAGTGGATCTAGTGGTGCCAGAACCAGATTTACTGTGTGTGTTCTTCATCTATGCAGAACGTATGCTTTGATTTTCTGACTCCTGAAAATCTTGGACTTTCTGTGATGCACGTGGATGAAGGCATGGATTCTTCAAATGCTCTGTATACCAAAAAGAAAAATCCGCTGGATAATTAGGAGAGGCAGTGACAGAGCTCTAGACTCGAGAGATGTTGAACAGCCAAATTCTTGCAGGTTTGACCAGCGGAGGAAAGCTAGCGTAGGATCTGGCCCAAAGCAAACGTGACTAAGATGGCTGAAACAATATAGTTGTTCACATACAAGAATCAATTGCTTGGTTTACTGTATCATCCCTTTCGGGTCAAACTGTTACTAGTTAAGAAGCAATTTGTTTTGAAATTAAGTAGGCTTTAAATGCCAGTGCCAGATCCCGGGCCAGTGCATACTGAAGTGGCTCCAGCTGAGGATCTGACCTCTGCTGCATAGTTTTCCTGGACAACTCTTTAGCCAGGATGGACTTTCTGAGCCTACCTTTGGATGGAAGTCGAAGCACATTCCAGCTGCCTGTTGGGATATCAGAGTTTCACTTTTCCTTTCTTTCTCACCTGGTAAGTTTTGCTTCTCACTTCCTGCTCGCTTTATTTTCATCAGGTCTGCGCAATTAGCAAGAGTTTTTGTCAAACAGGTACGAGTTATTCATAGCACTGTCATATGCTTCTGCAGAATGTTCAACAGCTCTTACATGTTTTGTGTATGATAACTATGTATAAAGAGTGTCACATGAAAGAAAATGAAGTAATTGCAATTTCAGGTATTGGTGCTGTGTAGAAGAGCTCAGGGGAAGATGCTTACCAATGCAATGCAGTCCTTTCCATATCAGCCACTTGGCTATTTGGCCATCTGCTGAGATGGAGATTAATCTCTCTCTGTCATCTTCTGTTGCGCCTCTGTCCTGCTCCACCCACTTCAGTTGCCATACAGGACCTGTATGTTTATCTGAACATTCACTGGGATAAAAATGCACATGATAAACCATACATCAACAAAGACAAGACAACGTATCTGAAATAACTAACTTTCCATTTTGTATTGAATGTTAAGTATTATGACAAGTGCTATTTAGCTGCTCTTAAAAATACAGAAATATCTATATATATCTAATAGTTTATAGTAGGATACCTTTTCTTTTATCAAGAAAAGGTTTACTTATTTATTATCTTGTTATTATTGTTATTGAACATGTTTTATATTCAGTTTCAGGGCCCTATTTAGTGTGCTGACACATCTTCCATTGACAACTGAATCACGAAATCAATCTGTGTACTGTTGGAGAATGCCTTACACCTAGTGAGCTGCCCTCAGGGCAATGCTTATCCCTCACCCATTTTGATGTTCTCTATCTCTCTCCCTTCTTTGGCAACTGGAATCAGTGAGAAAATACCCAAAGCCACCATTAGTCTCCATTAAGGATTTGTTATTTAGAGCAGGACTGTCCTGGTTAGCACATGGTTGGCAGTCTGTCCAGTGATACCTGGTGGTAACTTGCTACACTTTCTTCAGAAGTCAGAACATGTACTCGTTTGACCTTTTCAATGTGTGGAGCTCGGTCTATTTTGGTTTTAAAGTAATGTAAGCATTTATGGGCAGAAATAAGAGCAAAGAGTGATGGCAGTGCAGAGGGAGAGGGGCAGTGCCTGAGGATTTGGCTGTATCAGAAAACAGGTGGATGAGAAAAGTCTGGCCCTTTCTGAGCATTGGTGCACTACTATAAATTTGTCTGCAGTTTTGCTCGTGAAAGTTCTAGTATTTGAGAGTATCGTGTGTTTATATGGGAATTTTCAGCCAGAACTGGAGGATAATGACAAAAGTTGGAAACAAAAAATCTATGCAACATTCCTGAGCATGAGCCCATAGTGAGCCTTACTGCTCACACAGCAAATAACAAATAAATGAACATCTACAACTGAGAAGCTAAGACATGACCAAGGGGGGAGAAGACAGCAAATCATAACCTTACCCACTGTCAAAAAGAGTGGTGGAGTTACGACTCTGTACGTCATAGATAACGATGGTACCGTTGTACATCCCAACTGCTAAAAGGTTTGGCTTTGTCGTAGAAAAATCCAATGCAGTGACACCATGCTCACACTGGAAAATGCGCTCTGGCCACTGATGGGTAGAAAAACAGGAGAACACTTTGAGTTAGTTTCTTAATTTACGTCGGTCTTCCAGCACTGGGTACTAAATTGCTAGGCAGTGCTGGAAACTTCAAGTGCTGGTGACCATAGTGACCACCTCTAGACAGAAATTAGAGACTGTATTCTGAGTGGTTCCATTTATTATTTCCTGCTGCAGTTGATAAAGTTAGGAAAAAAATAAAGACTGTGCAGTAATATGACACTGTAAAGTAAGTTAGCTGGGCCTATTCCAAACCAATTACCTAAAAATCAAGTTCCCTAAGATTCAGCAGGGGGAGTACCATGTTGCTTGCTTGTTTTCTTCTTAAAGCAAGCGTGATGTTTTGGAAAGTTCCTCCAATTGTTTTCTATGGTGCAGTTGGAGGCAAGTGCCTTGCTAATTACTGAAACTAAGCTGAAAGTACAGATTATCTTAAGTAACTCCATTGTAAACCACTATTTTCTTATTGTTTCTCCATATAACCAACAGATTTAGCTCTGTTATGAGGTTAAATCCTTAAAGTCACTGAGATCTTGAAATGGGAAATAGTAAAGTGTTTGTTTGCAAAGACTCATGTTTCAGTGTGTGCCAGACCTTGCATCCTTGTGTTAAGCACTTGAGGACTACAGTGATGTTAGAGAAACATTAAGAACTTAGAGAAGGTTTGAGTCAGCATGATTTAAGTTAGTCTGACACGCAGTTTTGGCCAAGTGAAGTTTATAGAACAAACCAGATTGAAGTTGTGTAATCAGATAATTTTTACTGTGTAACTTTGTCCCTGATATTTCCAAGATTTTCAGAAAAAAATGGCCAGTTTAAAAAAAAAACTTCAAAATCTTCAGCCTTACATACATTTTCATTGTACAACAGAAAATAGATTGGAAAAGGTAATCCTTAACTTTAAAATATAGATGTATTTTAATCACAATTTGCAAGTATTGAACCAATAGCATATAGATTTTGAAAAATTATTTTTTGCATTTGCTGTGCTCAAAACTTTTTTAGTCTTTTAAAAGACAAAATCTTCAGAAAGATCTGCACACCTGGTCTATCCATAATAACAAAACTGATCTACAGCCTTGGGTAGGTCTCTCTAGGGATTGGAAATGAGATATAGGGGTCTGCATTGTTAAGTTGCCTAAAATAGCCTGGTATCACCTGTGAGCTGTAACCATCTGTTAGTTGTTTGGTGGCCTATGTGCAAAGAGTGTAGTTCCTGCAAGCAGGTACCCGTGTCACAAAGCCCCCAGCACAGGCAGCATCTCTGCTGGCACTGTCAGGGGAGAGGGTGGACAGGCACAGAAATTATATCACGTCCTGTGGGCACTCAGCTAGGTACTGCGCTCCAAGTCAGCTTCCCAGAAGCATGTGGTTTGGGCTAGCAAATTCAACCTTACTGTCTAGACCCTATTTTCCTCTTCTTTTTTTTGTTTGTTTGTTTTTTGGAAGAGGAAATTAAATATAGTGGCAATAGTACAGAAGAAAAGTGCACGAAGAAAGAGAACAAAGTCAATACTCCTGTTACCATTGGGTTCTTCAGTGACCAACAGCATGCCAAGCCTGCCTTCTGTTCTTTAAAATCAAACGCTCCATAACCGACAGCTAAAAGATCCTAAAAGCACAGATTAACAGACATAGCACAGTTTAACTTGAAATTCAGTTGTGTATTTTGAAAAGGCAGCTTTCTGCTAACAGTGATTCTGAGTGCAAAGCTTGGAAACACAATGCTCATATTATGTGCAAGTAGAACACACAAAACCAGAATTCCTAGCATAGTGGCAACCGGTTCCACCAACAGTGTATTCGTAGTTACCATGAGTGATGTTTGCAACTGTACCCAGAAGGCCATTTAAAAAATGCTTCTTTCTAAAGATGAATATACAGCATTCTACAGCTGTATTTAATTAAATGTACAGTATTTAATAGAACATGTAATAGTAATTCTACTCTTCTTACTCAACGTTAGCTATAGAAGCAGCTTCAGTGATCACCTCAAACTCTTTATTCCAGGTGTCGATGGTAGGGTGTAATGAATTTCATTCACTCCTTTCCATAAGGAAAAGTAAGAAGCAGCAGCAAGACTTTAGTCCTCAGCTCCATTAATTTATTTTTTTCCCTACGTGGAGCAACCAGTTGGTGAAGCTAACACTTTAGGTATTTGTTTGCTCTATAACTCTAAGACTGAACTACGTAAGGGTGTCCAACTTTACACCTCCTTCTATGCATTATTTTTGTTGTGGCCATAAGAGAGCTCTGTTGCAATTCAACTTTCAGTTCTGTAACAGACCAAGTTTATTTAACCTTAACACTGCTGGCGAGGTGCCCACCCATGGTAAACTGACATATTCCAGACCAACTAAAGCTGTTGATACATTTGAAAAGCCTAGTGCAGCTGTCCAGCCTGTAGAATAATGTAGCAATGCATTGTTATTATTAGCAACATGGAAGGGTGAAATACAAATGTTAGGATGCAAACACAACTTACCTGACTGTAGGGATGCATGTAACAAAGTATATAAAAACCAGGAGTTCATTGACACTAACGGTTATGTATGCTATTTTGTAGACAGCTTAGAAGTGGTTTGTTAACTCACTGGGTTTACTTTGCTCCAAGCCATGCTGCTCACGTTGTGACTGTCAGTTAAATCACACCTATAGGACCACAGTCGTTCCAAACTGGGAGGTACAGTTTCTTCTGTGGTTTTATTTAGATCTGACAGGTTTGATGGGTCAATAAGTGTTTCCTTCTGCTCTTTCTTGTCCTTCGTTCCCTTGTCGTGCTCTTCCTGTTCGGCTTCTTTGGCAGCAGCTTCTGTACTGTCGGCGTCTGATGGACCAACAAGATCTGAAATGCATATAGTAGAACCTAAGTAGTAATGCTTAATTTATTTAACTCTGGTCATTCACATCAGAAGAAAAAATTGCCCTTTCAGCAAATATTTTGCAGCAAAAAAATAAAGGGAAGATCTGAGAAATTAAGACACCTTAACTACTAAAACTGTGGCTCATATGTTGATAGGGACATGGAAGATGCCAGGTATGTTCAAGGTGTTTCAAGAGTGGATTTAACTAGCAACAAGCAGTTCTGAATTTATGTCCATCCCCACTCCACCAGGAATGCTTCTAATCCCTTGTATTTAAAAATCAGTGTAAACAGGGACTTTTTATCAAGTTTGATGCTAAATTTTAAAGATACACTTAAGTATGGATGCTGTAACACCCTACGAAGTTAGGTGATGCTGTAATAAAATTTGCTCCTTCTCTACACTTAATTTTACCAAGTAGTGCTTCTAGACTGTTTGTGTTTTTTTGTTTACTTATTTGAATGTAATGTGCAAATATTCTATTGATCTCTGTTAATAAAATAATAATACAGTAATTGCCATAGTGCCAGAACCAAGGTCCTAGCAGCATCGCGCTCCAACTGAACTGGTTCTGGAGGACAGAATATAACAGGTTTGTTGCCTGTGAAACTGACGCTTTTTATATCATGAAAAGATATGAAACAGTCAAAGCAGTCTGAATTCTTCAGTGATTTTTTTTAATCCCCATAATACCATGAAATTCCTGTAAAGGGTACATTACATAGCACTTGCACCCAGGTAATGCCTCTTATAGTCTGCAGTGAATGCACTTTCTGTTAGACACCTAACTTCTGTTTACTGTTTGTCTAGGTTGATTACTAAATAAAATAAAAAACACTGTAGACAGCATTACAATGCAAAAAATGGTTGGAGAAATAGCCAAGTTAATCAGTGTCTTTATAACTGAATTAATCTGTATCTTAGCTGCCAGGCAACAATTTGAGTAGGTCTCAGTTTGCTGCGATAAGGGCAGATGAGCCAGCTCAGAATTCATTTATTCCATTCTTCCCCCAAGTATCATAGGGACGTCTGTTGAAGTGAGTGTGAAGCTGCCAAATTCAGGTTAACATCTCATAAACTTTTTTTTTTTTTTTTAATCCATTTTGTACATGACTGGTCATCTGGGAAGACCTTCAGTGAGGGACATCTCTCTTTGATTTTTCAATAGCATGCAAAGCCTTGTGCTGGAAATGGGGTAGGCAGTAAGAAACTAACCTATAAGAACAGGAAATTGTCGATAAGTTGCGAGTTTGGGTTGAAAAATGTTCTCCATTAGAATCCTCTCCATGGAAAATAAATCCTGCTGAAACTTTTCTGATCTTAGTATAGCTTCTGAATGGCATTTCTCCTCCTTGTGGATTCTGGCAAGACCAGTGCCTTCCAAAGTGGTCATAGAACTTACATTGCCTGACAACAGATAATATTGCAAAATACGGTTTTAACATGATACCATTGTGCACATAAAAGTTAGTGATAAGACTCCTCTTCCGCACCCTTGCCAAAAAAAAAAAAAAGGATAGAAATATCTATCATCATCAAAAAATACTTCCACTATTCCTTTTTTCTTGTTTTAGTCTTTTCTTACTGCTCGAATAGTCAATATGACAAGATACTTCTGGAATATTTCACAATTTGTATGTTGCTTCTACTGTCCAAAGTAACTTCAAATTTTGTCACTTTTTATCTTAAGATCATTTATGAAGGCATTGTACAGAGCAGGTCTTGGTGCAGATCTGTCCTTCAGGTGCCAGACAGGCCGAGCAAGCATTTTTTTCACGTAGTTTATACCACACAATGTAGAAGGATGAAAACATTGCAGAAATGAAAACCTTCTATAAAAACATTACCTCTGTCAGAAGCTGCAGGTGTAGTCTGAGCGTGTTCTTTGGTCATACTGGGCGTGCTGCTCTCTTCAGCTGGGGCTCTGCTACCTTCTGCTTTTGATGTAGGTTCTGCTTCTGATGCGTCAGAAGAATCATAGAAGTCCCAGGAAATGACCACTATCCCTAGAAATGAATTCCACTGTATTATAAAAGCCTCTTGTTTCTGTGTGGTGTTACAAAGAACTACAGCTGAGCAAAGATGCACTTTTTATACAATACACCCAACTGGTTGGCAGAGGGGCTTCAAAACTGAGGGTCAGGCCTTTGCAGGAGCTGCTGTGGAATCGCCTTGGCTGCATCCCATCTTGTGGGTGTGTGGCTTCCCTTCAGCAGGGCCATCCATCTTCTGCGCGCAAAGGGGAATATGTGCTTTCAGACCAGATGCATATCTGTTTTACTTCTGTTTTTNCAAGTTTATTTTTTTTTTTTTTTTTTTTTTTTTTTTTTTTTTTTTTTGGCACTCATTTTACAGTAAAGAACACAGAAATGTTTGGAAAACATTCCCTTAGTTTTCTTTGGCCACCCATACAAACAAAACATCCATAGTGAGACAAATCTCAGTACCCCTATCCAAAACCTTGATATTTCTCTGAAATTTCTCTAGAGCTTTGAGGTTGAATATTTTGTAAAATTGAATTTTGTTGTGAGAACTCCAAGATTTTCTACTCTCCCAAAGATTTTAAATCTTATAACAAAGGGTCTCTTATTTGTATTATAATAAATAATGCCATAAATAAAGCATTGCTAAAAGGGGAGAAAAAAGGGAACTATGTCCTTTTATATTTCAAGAGCATCATTTAAATAAAATGTAATAAAACCCAACTGGCAAGGGAATGGTGTAATAAATGGGAGCCTACTGTTGTTAAATACCCTCTCCTATGTGGTACTCAGAGTCTACCTTTATCTTCCATGATGATTTTGTCACATTGTGCTTCCTTGTCCTTTGCAGCTCCATTAATAGTTTGCATCATTTTTTCTACGAAGCGATCATTACCAGGTCTATTTTTGCAAATGTCAACATAAATCTCACTGCGTTCCCTTGAAAAGAAAATATGCATATATCGACTTTCTGAAAAACATTTGCATTCAACTTCTCAATTTATGTAGCCGCAAGTAGATCAGAAAACTATTATCTATGTCCTAAGTTTAGTGCTCGGGTGTTTTTGTGTTGACAGACTTTGTTTCACTCCATGCACTGTCTTTCAGCAGCTACTTCTGCCCTAGTGATGCTGTTGTAAAGCAGAAATGGCCTGCAGAGAGGGGCCTCAGCAAAAAGCCCTACTCCAACTACCTTTGAACTTTGGTGAAATTCAGAAGAGTTCAGAAATATGCAGCTCTCATCAATTGGATGTGAAAGGCAGTGTATCCAAGAATCAAAAATGAATTAGTGCATTTCTATTTCACTCAGCCCACAGGTCTGTAGAATAATGAAGCTTTTTGTATTATCTTGGTTTTAATATTCTGACAGCAGACATGGATTACACCTGGCCTTAATCCACCAACAGTTTGCTGCACTCAGGAAGTCTCTGCCTGTTCCTGCACGGCTCGCATTATGTGCTATGTACATCAGCTCTGTAGGGTTCACAGAATGCTCTTCCTGCCTCCTGAAAATTGGGAATGCAATTCAGACAGTGAAGTCCTGTTGGACTCTTACCATGAACTGGTAGGTTGGAGTCCTACCATGAACTCTGTATGTACATTAGCAGGAAAAAACTCATTTATGCAAGTTGTTTGTTGCCAACTGCAGTACATTGCATCCCAGGCCTTGGGGCTTACATCTACAAAAGCCGTGTGACAAGTCTTTCAGTCTGACGTCTGTCATGGACAGAACTTTGGTTCACTCTGTCACAGTCACCTCCTGGGAGAAAGGCAGAAAACTATGCCTTCTGGGTTAGCTCCCCATCAGAGTTTGTGGTAGTCCAGCGAGGAGACTCTGAAGTGGAAATAAACTGGATATAGCTAATGGGAGGCGTAACATCTTAACAGGCAGGATCACTTGTGGTGGGTGAGGTTTCTTCTAGCTAGAATCAGTGTAGAGAGCTTCAGAGAAAGCCAAGGCCTGCCTAGTTTGTTTAAATCTTTGTTATTAAGAACTTATTGGCTGTAAAGCTACACATAATATTCAATCCAGAGATTTGCGATTTGTGTTTTCCTTAAAGTCACATCATGAAATTCACATATACTACACTTCTCCATCTTCTCTTTCCCCCATTCCCTGTGTGTTCTCTTGCCACCATCCCCTGCTTTTGCTACTCTGCCTTCATTTACCAGTGAAAGAGAATAGGAACTTAATGAGCAAGATGGAGGTGTAAGGAATTTAGCCTGTCTTGTCAAAAGAGAGGATTGAGCCCCACACAGCTTCAGACAGCAGTGAAATGGCAAACTGTAGTAGTCAAAACACTGAAGCTATGTGTGAGCAGCCTGTCCAGGACTCTCTGATCAGGAGAATTTGGGTGTGCTGAGCACACTGAGCATGTACACAATTACAAATATACATACAGAACTCTTGCAGCATCTTCTGATTCTGTAGACACCACAACAGGTGGCATGTCCAACATCCACATCGTTTCCGTCTCTGTGAGATAAATATCCACTCTCCTATCTAAGTCTTCTTCTGTCAGTTGTTCTTTTAGCTCCTCTTGCCTCACCTGTTCATCTGACAAATTATATGAGGTTAACAAGCAAGGCTTTTCTGCTCTAACTTTAAAAGACGGCAAATTAATTCTACAAGTATTGTAATAATCAGGAGCCAAAACTTGTGAGGCACTGGGTGTCTCACGTGCGCTGTGACTGCAGTGCCTCACAAATCTCCGTGCTCTGAAGAGCAGTTTAAATCTCTAATTGTGCAGTGTATGTTCCTTACCAGGTAAGCCAACAGCTGTGTCTTGTTGAGAGCCAGGTTCTACTGTTTCATCTAGTATGGACTCCGTTATTGATGTGTTTGATTTAGAAATACTGCTGCTTCCATATGTCCTTCAATAACAAAGAAATAAGCAGAAATGGTATGTGAGAGCCCAGATGTCAGTTAGCAAAGCACTACAAAAATAGCGGTGTTGTTATCAGGATAAACCACAGAAGACTTTGTAATAGCACATACAGGAATGCCTGCCTTGTAAAAGAAGTCATAGAGGGCTTTGCAAGGAAAATAATGAAATGGATTGAAAAAGACTTGAAAAGGAAGAATTCCTCTAACAGCATATCTTGTGGCATTCAATAGCTGATGGAAAAGAAGCTGCTGAGCTCTCAGATTCATTCTTAGCATATAATAACGCGAGACGTTGGTTACCTGCTGAGTGATAACACATAGCTACAGACAGCACGGTTCTCAGCTGGAGTTAAGATCCTCTGGGGCTTTGCACGTGCTGAAATGTCTTTGAAATGCACAAGAAACTCATCTCAAGGGATTAGCTTGTTAAAAAAAAAAAATAGGTAATGTCCATAGAAGAGATAGCTGTGATGATAACTGGAAGTAAAACTGATGTATAGTTGGGAGGGTTTTTAAGCAGGTTTCTCTTCCTCAAAAGCTAAGTGTGAGCAATTATAAGTATACCAGAAGCATTTGACATGACATTTTTAAGACTGGTATTTAAACCTCATGAAAAATCATTTCATTCTGTCTTTTAGATGGAGAGCTCAAGTCTTCAAAAAGGATGTATTAATTTTTTTTACCTTATATTTTTAAGCCATTTTTTGTGTATATTGGCTCCTGCTCAATATCCCTGCTTCTAGGATTATCCCTTTGGATAAGCATGGCAGAAAGATCCTTTTCAAAGAACAGTCTTTTTTTCTCAGAAATTACAATGGCATTAACTTTGCCAAAGAAAAAGAGTAAATAATGCTTGTTTTTATTTAACTTGTGGGATTTTTTTCAGTGCTGACTTTACTTGTCTTGTAGTCTCTGACTAAATAAATAGCATCTTCTCTCCATGAAATTTGACTGTGTATACACCACCTGACAGTGATGTCATTCATTATTTTTCATTTTTAAAGAAATAGTTTTTTTTTTAACCTTCTTTTACATGTATTAACTGAATTTGTCATCCAGCAGATAAACTTTGTTTATTCCCTCTGTATTGAAGGTTTGGTGCCAGTAAGTAATGAAACATGTAATTTAGCTGTCATACTCAAAAGTTTTTGTACAAGAACATTTTTGAAAAGATGTGCATGTGTGCACAGACGTAACTTGCTTAAATCGGTTTAAAAGAGGATTCTAATTATGTTAGCAGTATTTCGATATCTGAACTGACAAAATTGAAGTTTGAAAAAGGGTGTTGATGCTCAAGAAATATCACTAACAGGCAAAATACCGTAGCATAGATCTGTGACTCTTCAGTGAAACCAGACCTTACGTTTCCAGAGCATTCTTCTGTACCCACAGCTAAGCACGTGTTAACATTTTGCAACTTCTGAGCCGATAAGTGTGGGGAAGGCAGAGAGTGTCTGAAGGAGCCAGGGCAGCACAGCAGAGAGCTGCAAATGCCCCTTCTCAGCTGTATGGTCTTGCCCAGACAACTGGAACACATCCTGCTTTGTCTTTGAGACAGTGCTCTGTCACATACTTGTGTATAGGTTCTAACAGAACTGCGTTTGCAGGCCTAACCGTTACAGGACCTGTCGAGTGGATGTCTGCATTGTTGTGCTGCGATCTCTGTTTTCCGTCTCTAAAAATGGTCCATTCTGGAATGTTGCATAGAAAAAGGTGCATTAAGAAGGAGAATTTGAGTAAAATTAGAAATATTACAGCAGTGTGTGCTGCAGGCTGCTTTCAGCTGTACGTATTAGCATTTCAGCAAGCAGTTCTTACACAGAATCAGTCTTAGTCCCAAGTAATGATAGATTCCATTTATTCTGTTCGTTATTATTCCTCAAATTTTAAATGATTACTATGATGGGTAAATTTATGTATTGTAGCAGCAAAGTATAATTATTGACGCTGCACAGTTATTCCAGCTCTCCTTCCCCCTGAAGAGCCGACGCGTGGCCACTGCGGGACAGGCACCCCGTGGGACGGGAGCGAAGGGGCAGCGCTTCCTTGGCTTACCTTGGGCATGGGTCTGCAAAACCACCATTCCCTCCTGATGCCAGATGTATGGAAAAAGAAGGGAGAACACCTGATGCTGTGGCCCCCAAGTGACCGCTTGCTGCTAGGAGCTTGCTTTGTTTGGCTGCCACAGTGTTTGGGTAGGAAGGGAAGAGCGGGCGGGGCGTCACATCCTGTCCTTCATCATCAAAAACCTGAAGAAGTATTTAAATAATCATAGCAGTGTCTCTGTCTTCCCAGAGCAAATGGCAGTCACGACACATGCAACATTTTATATTATCTGGAAGAAAAAGCAGACCCTGATCCAGGCAGGACAGGGAGGTACTCACCCTCCCTGACAGAACAGGGAGCCCTGCTGTGCAAACTGTGCCGCATCGGCACCAGCGAGGGCTCGCCTTCCTGCTTCCCCTCTACGATTCAGCCTTGCAGAAATGATGCAAAATATCTGGAAAAACCTATGTTTGTCCCACTGCCTAAGCTGCTTCTTGTTCAGCCCTGTTGTATTTTTTGTCTTATTTATTCCATGAAAAACCAGGAGTGGCAATGACTGCAACTATTCACATCAAACAGGACAGCAAAAGCAGCTAGAAAAACAGTGGTGCATCTCTTGTGCTGTAAGCAGGTGTTCAGCATGGTCTTTAGACAGGACTCTCAGGGGATGTTGGGAGAGTCCCCTGGCTTTCAGGTGAAGGCATGCAGGTGCCACACGACGTATCACATCTAGGTGTGGAAGCAAGTTGTTCTGAAATCACAACTGTTGCTTTCAACTGCTTGCCTTCAAATCAACACACACAAAGATGTGAAAAAGACCTAAAAGTGCCTAAACACTTGCTTCAAGGAACTGCACTTGCTTTAAAATGCTGTTTCTGTTAATTTGTGTAGAATACGTGGTTGGCTTTTCTAGCCAGTGTCTGGAAGTCTCCCAAGAGAGGTGCAGGTGCCCGCTGCAGAGAACCAGGAAAAACCACCACTAATAGAATATTTAAAAAATAGCAAAAACAGAGCAAACCGTGTGACTCTTTGGGTTTTTGAACCGTGGAGAAACAAGTGTCCCTGACCACTTCGTTTGTGTCCTTGCAGATCGGTTCTGGACACCAACAGTCGTCCCTTCAGAACGGACTGAGCTCCGGGATCACTTTCTTTCTCACAGCTCCTCAGCCCCAGATGTGCCTTTACCCATCCTCCCTCCCTCCCTACCCCACCCCGCAGCTGCTCCCGGGCCGGTCGGTGCCGCTCACCCGCGCTGTGTCCGGCGGGGACCGCGGCCCTCCCGTCTCCGGGGCCTCTCCGTGCCCGGCGGGGCTGGGCCGGCCCTGCCCGCCCCGGGNTGTCCCGCCGCTGGCTGCCGGGGCCGCCCGGCGCCCGTCCCGCGCGGGGGCCGCTCTCGGAGGTGCTGCGAACAGCGAGGTGCGTCAGGGTGGGGAGCGCAGGTACCGGCTTTCAGTTAACCCGCTTAGGGTAACAGCGTAGCAAATAACGCCGTTCCCGCAGAACGGGCTCCGCTCCGCTCCCGGGGGGCGGCTTAACGAGGAGCGCGAGGAGGGAGGGGGCGGCAGCGGGGGGCTGCGGGGCGACGGGAAGGTAAAAGGCATGTTGCTGTTATCTGGGGCTGAAACACCGCACGGGAA
>WBMW01002196.1:0-38649 GCA_013396635.1 Penelope pileata | reverse complement strand
AGGAAATGGGAACGATTCCTGACGCCCTCTGCGCGGGGTGTGTGTGGCTGTGGGGGTGTAGGTCCCCCTCGTCGGGTCCTGGGGGGTGGGTGGGACTGCCGGGTACGCATCCTGCTAGATTTCCCTCTAGTGATCCTAAAATCCTGACGTTACGGGAATGTGCTGCTGGAAGCACAGACAGACAGGGTGGAAGTGCCTGGGAGATGTGCAGTGAGTAGGTCCCTCCCTGGGATGGACAGCTCGTGAGGGGAGAGGTGGTGCTGGGACGTCCTGTGGGTGAATGTTCCTTGAATATATGTTTGGAATTCCTGAATAGGTGTGAATATTTATGTAGGTTGATTTTACTTTTCCAGCTGTGATGTAGCATTCTTCTTGTTATTGGTACTGAGTGCAGTTATCTGCGCTTAACAGTTAAAAGACTCTATCTGTCTCCTGCCTCTCGGGAGGCAGGGACTCGCGGGTCTGTCCCTGCGCCGCTGTGGCTGCTGAGCTCCTGGGAGCCAGGGAGGGAGATGGGGGCACAGCAGTTCCACCAGCTGCCGAGAAGGTCTCCTTGGACACAGTGCTGTGGTGAAATGCCCCAGCCCCAGCCTGGCCTGGGCTGAGGCTGCTGTATTGCTGGGAGCCGGAGTGGGAGCGCGGTGTGGCTTCCTCTGCTGTGCTGCATACGGGGCTGGGGGGGATCTATGCTGCAGGGAGAGCAGGGCCAGTGGGCATGGAGCATGGGCAGGAGCTGGTTCTGCCTCGTTGGGTGTTCTGAGGGGTGAGGCTTTCCTTACTTGTTGGTCTTGGTGTCCTAGGGAGAAAGGAAGAGGCTTTTTTTCCCCTCAGCGTTTTGCTTTTTGAAGAGCTGCGATGGGTTCTTTGTGTTGGGGCTCCTTGATCTTGGGGCACAGAGGGCTCGAGGCCTGGATCCGCCTGTGGGGTGAGCTCAGAGGTAGCAGCAGCTTAGGCCTGGCTGGCAGTTGTTTGCATCCACCAAATTTTGCAAACAGCTTTATGGCTGCACTGCTTTCTAGATCTGGAAACCAATTAGAATTAGGAAAAAATGTAAATCTCACCGTGATTTGAGCTAGGAGCAGTAGGGCTTGTGGCCCAGCTTGTGCTCACGTCGGGGCTGGGGCTGCGGCCCCTGCGCTGTGCCCGCAGGAGCTGGGGAAGGAGCTGTGCAATGGTAAACATTAATAAGTGTGGGACTGGTTGAACGTGATGGGGAAGTGCTTCAAACAGGAGCTCTGAGCCTGGTTAGTGAGTAAACGGGTCCAGAAAGTGAAACCAAGTTAACAGAAAATGCTGTTTCACTTTTGTAGAAACGTACAAACATTTTTTGAGTGCAGGACAGGAGGGGGAAGATTTTGGAGATGTCTGTTACACAGGGTTTAGGTTTGGGATTAGTAACCTGTTTTAGGGTTTCACTCTACTTCAAAGCATGCTCACGTGGTGGGTTTGAGTGCTCATACTCCAAAATATTAGAAGATTGTTCCAGTCATAATCAGAAAGGAAGGAAGCATCTCTACCTTAAGATCAGCTCAGGCTTTGTGCATATTACAAAATCGTGCCTTAAGCAGCTTATTTAGTCTTTGTGGTGGAGTGAATGCTGATACGTATTTCTTTTTCCCAAATATAAGTATTTTAATGTCTATTGAGAAGATTCTGACTTAAAAGCTTGATCAGTAGTTGAAAGAATGCTTCTTTGTTGTTGTTTGTTCATCCATTATAATGTTTGAATATAATGTGAGAATGAGATCTTCTGATTGAGACAGCTTGAGGAGCTGGGGTCAGACTCAGGCTGTCTGTTGAAAAGCTGCAAAGCTCAGTGCCTGCTCTGCCTCCCAGCCCTGCTCTTCGTTATTTTGCTCCGTGGCAGCTTGTGCCAGGCAGGTTGCTGCAGGCACTGAAGGATGGCAAAACTGGGGGTAAATGCAGAGGGCTTTTTTGGTTTGAGTTTTGGTTTAGTTGTTTGGGGTTTTTTTTGTTTTTTTTTTTTCCCTAAATCGCTGAAGAGTTAGAGAAGTCCCAGGCCTGGTGTGTGGCTGAGAGGATGCCTGTGTTTGGTCAGGGATGGCATGGGGAGGTTAGAGATGTGGGATCCCCGAGCTACGCTGGCACTGCTCGGTTTGGGTTTCCAGCGCTGGGGAGGGGGGTGGACAGCAGCTGGGGTGCTCGAGCTGCTGCCAGCAGTGGGGGTCCTGCTTCTGTGCTGCTTCTGCACAGGTGGAGGCTCCTGTGGGCTGGGCTGGCTTCCCAGCAGAGCTGCTGACAGGGCAGCCGGTGGCGTCAGCTGATGGAGAGATCCAGCGGGTACCGGAGCTGGTGCGAGGGGTGGCAGGGCCAGTCGTGGGGATCAGCAAGAGCATGGTGCCTTCCTCCTTCCAAAAACATCGAGCCGGGAGATGGGCTCAGCTTCTCCTTGGACAGCATGTTCATCTTGAGCAGTCGGACGCTCGCTGGTGCTGGCAGATGCAGTCCTGTTGGCACTCTTCGTGCCAGCTCCTCGTATTCCTCGCCCCTCTGTGTGTGATTCAGCTTGCCGAGCTGCTGGAGTGAAGAGCTTGAGCTTTGCTTTCTGCAGAGTGGATTTCTGGGGGTTAACAACTTGGATTGGCTTCCTGGGGTGTCAGCCAGGGCTGGGGAGAAGCGGGACCGGCTCTGTCCTGGTGCCATTGGGCGGCTGACCTGAGTCCCCTGGCTTCATCGGGTGCACTTCAGTATCGTTTGTGTTTCTCAAAGTTTAGTTGTTTTTAGTCATAAAATCAGTTCATTGACATTGTGTGAAAGTGCTTTAATAACCCCTCTTTAAATTGGTCGTATCTGAAGAACTTTCTTTTCTCCTGGTTGCTATGCTTCTTTCAGTGGAACAGTTTTAAGCTGCTGTGAATCTGAATTCTGGGTTTTGTGTGCATCTTGCAACAAGTTCAGAACATAATGCTTAAGAAATGTGTTCTAGTAACCCTTTCTAATAACATTTTTCACATTCTTAAGCTTTCTATTTTTATTACGCTATTGTTTTAAAATGAGGTGGGTAGATGTGCCCAGCCTCCCCTGGAGGAAGCGGTGGTCAAGGCGGTGTGATCAGCGCTGTGCTCCCAAAGGGAGCTGGCTGGGCAGTCAGGGCAGAGCTCCTGAGTGATGCCTGGGTCCAAAATAAGGTCAAAGTAGATTGAAATGAGATTTCCTGTTGACTGGTTAAAACTGGTGACTTGCATCAGTCCGTCCTGGTGAGCAGTGCTTTTTTCCTCTCATTGGATCTTACTTTGACCAGTTCTTTGTTTGCTCTGGGGCACTTTGTGCAGGATAACTCCCAGAGGTATCTGAGCCTGGTGCAAGTCTGGGGGTTCCTTCCTTAGGAATCCTGTCTTCTCCAAGGTTCTTGGTTGTGCTGGATTGTATTCCATCTGCTTTCCTTGCAAGCTGTTGAAGAGAAAACAATAGCATTTAGTATTAGTATTTGCTATTTTTGTCATAATGGAAGGATTTTGTGGACTTCTGTGCATGTATGGTAGAGCACTGTTTGTGGGTTTCCTGCTTGAGACTCAGAGTTCTTCCTAATACACTGTAGGGATTTTAGGTAAATGGTGGAATTGTTGAGAAGTCCGGTTTCATTTTGAGCTTTTTTCCTGGCCAGGAGCCCCGGTCTGTATGAATATTTCACCGTTAATGCATTCGTGTCACAAGTGGTGCTCAGACGTTTCCTCGTGGGGCTCGGCGTGTGGCTGTGTCTGCTTTCCCCAACACGCTGCACAGGGTGCGATCGCTCTGCAGGCTCCCGGTTCTTCTTAGAAATTTCAGGGCATTGCAGCAAACCGAGGCTGATGCTGGACTTTGTCATGGATGTGAATAATTGTTAGAAAATGTCCAATTGAAAATGTTGAATGAGAATGAATGTTGACAGAGATGGTGTTCTGAGCAGCTGCTGCGGTTGTGCTGCGCAGCACTCCTTGGGCAGGGAAGTTCTCCTGGTGCGGCTCCGGTGAGCGCGGGGCTGTGTGCTGAGCAGGGGCCGTGCTGCCCCCTCCTGCCTGTCCTGCTGCAGCCCTGCAGGCAGCACCGCTTCCTGCAGGTGGGTGAGGTTTGCGTGTGAGTTCAGCAGCTGATGCAGCAGCAGTGTGGGCATGGGCCGTTGCATGGGACCTGCTTCCACTGCCCTAAAGCGCGCTCTCCTTTTCACTTGGAGCTATGAAGAACGCGGGAGAATCTGCTCTTCAGTGCTTCCTGCAGAGAGAGGTCTGTGCTCTCCTCGGGTGTGTGTTCAGGCTGGCAGGGCAGTTATCCCCCCTCAAGGTGACTGGCAGCTGCCCTGGCAGTCCCAAGGTGCATGGGTAAGGTGCTGCAGGCTCCTGCAGCACCACAGCAGGAAGCTGAGCGCAGGGACGTGGCCCTGGCAGCCTGAGTGTTAGCACAGAGTCACGCCGCGTGCACCTTGGCTTTGCTGCTCCTGCCGTGGTGCCCCAACCTTTGGCAGAACGTGGAGCAGATAGCTGGCTGCAGAGAGCTCAGCTGCCCCCGGCCGGCTGGCACCCTTCAGCCTTTCTCCTGAATCACTACTTTCTAAAAAAGTACATATTTTTCTTAAGTAACATCTCTTGCTTTTGTTACAGGCACAGCTGAAATATCTTTTGCTTAAGAGCTTCTGCTAGTATTTACAGTCTGCAGTTTTTGCAGAAAAACTTAGGCTGTGTTTTTATTTTGTTTTCATTGGATTAAATACTAATAAACAGAAACAACCCCTGTCCAGTGCCTGGCTGACCTTGGAGCGGAGGTTGCCTGCATTGCCTCCGAATGGAATCAGGGCTCGGAAGGGAACAGCGGGGCCAGGGCCTCTGCTGGGGCGGTGTTTCCCTGCGGCGATCCCACGGGTGGGCCCTGAGCTGAAACACTGCACTTCGTCTTTCTGCTCTGGAGATGCAGGACTATTGTCATTCAGTAATCAAATTAAAAAATGAATTCGCCATGTATGTAAAGGCTTCCATTTCATGTGCAGAAGGGCTTGGATGTCATCGTGGCTTTGGCTGTGGAAATGGTTACATGTAAAACCATTATCTGAGGGGCAGCAGGGTTAGGTTTTTCCTTCTCTTCAGTATGTTGTTGTTTTTTTCCTGAGCTGAAAGCAAACCAACCAAACACTGAGGTTATTTTGATGCACAGTGCAGGTGGAGAGGGACATGATGGAACGGTTAGCTCTGAAATACCTGTTTGTGAGGAGGGACACGTGCCCTCTTGAGAAAGGGTTTGCCTTTGCCATTTTAGCTGGTTGATTTCCCCAGGCCATCGCTCAGCTTCACTGCCCAGAGAGTCCCTTAAATGGCTGCCACGATCAGTTGGTGAGACCTCGCAGCTTGTGCATCAGTCTTACAAATGTTTTAGATGTTCTGAACTGGTTGGAGCAGGAAGGTGACCCAAGCTGGTGTCTGAGCAACGTGTTCAAAACTTCAGCTTTCTGTGCACTCTTGAAATATTATTCATATAACTGTTTATCTGCATTTTGGGAATAGATGTTCGTTATGTTAAGAACGCAATCCATAGTACTCCTTTCAGTCAGTAATTTCGTTAGTCTGCTGAAGGAAATGCCGCGTTAGTGATGTTGAGATGATGCTGGAGCACATGGGTGTCTGCCGAGTCGTTACATGTGCGCTGCCCCAGCTGCTCGCGCTCCGTTTCCGCGTTACGTAGCAGGTAGCACTGCTGCATGTTAGGATCTAGTTGCCAGGGGTTGTTGAAGTTTTCAGTGCCCAAATGTAGTGACAGCAACTCACTGCAACCCAGGAATTTACTTCAGTATTTTCCTGTAGCAGAGTTGAAAAGGTCTGGGCATCTATTTGATAATTTGTCAGGCTTATTCCTATCAATGTAAATTTAATTTTAGTTTTTAAATGTTTTAGTTAACATTTAAAGAGCTGTTAAACGTAACTGAGTAAATTTGAACAGAATATATATTTGCATCTGGCTGGAAGAGACTCGACACTTTTAAGATGCTTCATTGTAAAGCAGTTACATTAAGCAGCATGGAAGATGTTAATTACAGCAGTAGTGTTGTAGGTAGAAGTGAAACTGCGTAGTGTCCTTTCAGTTCTGCTCGGGTGCTTCTTTGCAGGCAAAATGTAAGGAGAAGACTCGGTGCATTACTCCACAGCTTTCACTTTTGAAGTATCACGTTCCAGTGCAAGCAGCTCTGAAGCCATGGAATGAGGCACAAAGATCTCCTGCCAACATGCAGAAGTGGGCATTGCCTGGAATCAAACCAGTGCAGCAGCTTCTGAAGGAGTGGCTTCACAAATAAACTGTGCAAAGCCAGTGATGCCAACAGCCTTCTGGAGATGCTAAATAAATCTATGATGCGGTTTGGTTTTACTTCTCCCCTCTAACTTCCATCACAAATTACAGTAACACAGACATCCCAGAGCCCGCTGAGGTTTTGTTGTCAGAGTAACACTGTAGATCTACAGGGTATTTTTTGTAGCAGCTGTTGTGTTCAACACTTGCCAGTCCAAAGATGTCTGGAGGAGCCTGGCCAACTTTGCTTCTATTTCTTATGCCCATGCAGCAGTGAATGTGTTTGATGTGATTCTTTGGCTCAGTGATTGCTGCTGGTGTTACTCACTCTCTGGAAACACCTGCGCTGCTTGTCTTTCCTTGTATTTCTAAACATACACATGGAATAAAAACAGTGACAGATTCTCCTAGTGCCACCCAAGCCTGATGTTTTGTTTCATGTCCTTTTCCCTTTACCATGAGGTACAGATTCTTCCTATCTTGATATTTCCTTCAGGCTGCTCACCTGGAGCATGAACAAAGGTGCTCAGCTGTGCTGTGTCTGTTGAGCAGGGCTCCCCTGGTCCTTTGAGTTCTTCCTGCTTCTCAAGTCAGCAGCTCATGAACATTTTTTTGTTCTTTTGAATCCACAACAAATGCTCACTGTTCCTTTTTTTTGGTGGTTCTATGCATAGAATAGTTGGAGTGTGTCAACCCTTGTATTGCAAGAACCCCATAGTTTTTCTTTGCTGGGCCTTGGATACCATGATCTTTTTATAGATAGGTACACATATATCTTTGTTTCCATGGATGCCCTTGAGGCAAAAAAGTGTTGTGCACTTCTCTGTGAACTGCTGCAGCAGAGAAGGCAACACCTCTGGAGCGTGTGGGAATCCTTTTTCGCAGGAATCACTGTTACATTGACAGGACTTGGGATCTGATGAGACCAGTGGAGCCGTATGATCTTTTACTTCTGCCAGGAAATGTTCACAAGCAAATGCCCTCAAAGCCATCTGTTTGGCCCTGGCTGGAGTCACGATTGCTTGGAGGCAAGGAAATAAGGACTGAGCAGTCAGGAATTGCAGCAATTGTCTTGGAACAGCTCCTTAATCATAGGATGCTCTTTCACCTTAGATGTAATGCAAGCATACTGAAAGGGATACCCCCAATTTCCTGCCACCCACCCTTCTCTCTGAGCCTGCCTTCCTGCTTCGCAGCATGCCTGGCAATTGCCAAGGCCCACGATGAGAGCTTTGCTCTCTGATAGGATGACAACTAGCGCTAGCTGTCGATGGGATTGGTGTGCTGAAGCAGCACGTGCTGCAGCCTTCCAATTGCTGGGCCTGACACAAGTGGCAGAAGCACGTGGGGTGATGGGAAGAGGTCAGACTACTGCTTTTGGCAGCAGCTGGCCAGTAATGGAAAAGAGATGTAACATGAAACTGCATCTAGCTAGAAATAGAAGGCAGAAAATGATTGGCAGTGTGTCACTCACAGTAGAATGTATGAAATGCAGAGATGATAATCCACAAACTGGGACAGACTGAGTAGCTGCAGTAGGCTGAGCTTAGGAGAAAGGAATGGAGACTGTTCTAGAATTTGCCTATGAAGCATGTAGCAAAAATGGAGCAGAACCTTTCCAGGGATGTACCCATCCTACGAGGTAGTCTGAAATGAACGTGATGCTTCTGGAGCTGGTTAGGCTTTTGCAGATGTTCTGCTTTGTTTTTATATATATTTCTTTGCATAGACTAGGATTGCGCTGGATGTATGTTTTGGAGTTGTTTAGAAGTCGTGGGGTTGCTCTGAACTCCAGAGGCACTGCAGTATTTTAGCAATGCTTTGGAAGCTGTGAAGGAGGTGATTGCGTTAGTGGTGCTTCAGCCAAGGGAAGGCCGCTGGCCTTCCTTCTTCATGCAATCTCAGAATACTGAAGCTGAACTTTGTGCCCAGGGACGGGGCAGGAGGCAGTGGGCTCACACTGGGGAGCAGGAAATTCCATTTGTACATAAGCAAAAGCTCTGGGGCGGAGACAGGCTGGCCAGGCTGCAGGTCTCTGCATCCTTGTCCTTGTTGAAGAGGGGAATGACCTCTTCTCCATCCTGAAATGTGATAAGGGCAACAGAAAATTCAAACGGGATTGAAACAACAGGCTCCAGCATATATTTATGTACATACATATATACAGAATTTACATATAAATCATGTAAATACCTGTGCACGTGTACCGATAGGTAAATGATGCAGGTCCTTTCAGGTGGTGGCAAATTCTTGGTGGCTGAAAGCAGAGCTGTGGGGCTGGGGTTCTTTCCCCAGAGGGCAGCATTTCAGCCACTTCACCACGGTGGGGTCGGTCTGCTCAAACTCCTGCTGTCCCGAACTCACAGCAAGTGCTACACTTCCCTGCTCTGCTGCTAGCCCCCTGCAAGTGCCCACGGCACCTCCCAGCTGAGACACCCACGGAGAGCCCGTCAGCAGCCAGCTGGGGAGGAGAGCAGAGCAGTGGTTGGCCTCAGCCGTAGCAGTAGTGCTAGGTAAGAAATTAATGAATGCATCAATAAATGCAGCTTGAATGCTCGAAGGAGGTTTTATTTTGTCTTTAGGAGTGTTAGCTTGTGTAAGAGCCTTCAACTAATGACACATTCTAATAGCTGGGCACAGAGACCAGTTTTAAGATGCCATTTGCAGAATTTATTATTTACTAAATAACGTGGTTTGTCCCTTAGAGTAGGTTATTTTAAGGGCTTTCCACAAGGCTGAATCCAGTTCTCTATTCTGTGAGGGCAGAGACGTTTCTGGAATGATGTTTCACCATAAGTCATCAGCACCACTTTTTCCCTTCTTACCCTTCCCAGCCCACTTGTGCTTTCCCCTGTCCAGCTCAGGCAGCAGTGTTCAGGGCACTGGTTTTGGTGGGAGCTCGGTCTGTGCCAGTGATACTGTACACTGCGTGTTTTTCTAAGATAGTCTTCAGAAAGAAAAAAAACTAGTCATTAGCAAAGCTCCCTATGGCATTGTGCAACTTCATTTTGCAAAACATTTGTAGTACGTGAGGCTGGTCCGGCGTGCGTCTGTGCAGAGAGGGGCTCTCCTGGCTGCTCCGCGCCCTGCTGCCTCCAGGAGCTGTGCTGCCCACTCAGAGTCCCACTGTCAGCAGGAGTACAGTCTAGGTACAGAGCTATGCATGTGCACAGGTATCTGGCATGGAGGTGCAAAGGGAAGGTTTCCATATTATTTCTTGGCCAAATGCGGGCAGTTTTCCATGAAGACAGCGTGGTGTGTTCTGTACATTGCAGTAACACCCTGCACACCCTGCAGTGTGGCAGTTTCCAAAACGGGGTGGAGAAGGGGCCACAGCTCCCTGAAGTACCAAGTTGGGCTTTCTGACTTGGAGCAGACACTGCCCTGGGTATGGTCCTGAGCCTTTTCCTTAAGCGAGGGAAAGCAGAATGCTAGAGCAGAGTGCTGCTGTTCTGGTGGCAGATGTGAGGTTGTCAAATGTGGCAGCCAGAGGATGTCTCTGCACGTGGAGATTGCTGTGAAAGTGGGGTGGTTTTTTTCATGTTTCAGAAAAATGCACTTGTTTTGTAGTCTGTGATGCGCGTCCGTTTGTGTTGTACTCAGGAAGGCAGTCTGTGGATCACATTGCTTTTTGCCTTTTGTTCTACGGGGAGTTCTCACTGTGGCTTGTGATTATCTTTTGAATTGTGGATTTTAATCTAAATATAAAGGAGATGTGTTGCTGGACATGCGGGGTCAAATATGAAGAACAATTTGTTTTACGCATTTCAGATCTGAAGAATAACTTATTTTGCATTTTCCTTCCATTGTCAGTGTCATCTGGCAATACCTGGGCTGTGGCAGAGGGGGTTTGTTGCACAGGGCTGGGCAGGGCCGAGTCTGCTGCCATCCCCCTCCCGCTGCTGCTGCCCGGCTCTGGGCAGCAGAGGAAGCAGGGGCAGGGAGCTGGGCAGCGCTGCTCTCTGCCTCTGGCCGTAGTGCCTGCTTCTGCCATCCTCAGTTGACTGTGGAACCGTAATATTATTTCCAGAACAAATGACTTTATTTTATATGTCCGTGAGCTCAGTTGTTGCATCACAAGATGGGCAGTTCTTCCAGTGACTCCTGCTGAAACGGAGCAGCCCGATGGATGCACTGAGCAGTGGGAGAATGCTGGCTCCCTTCAGCTGTGCTGGTGTGTCTGTGCTGCTGTGGCAGCAAATACCTGTGCAGTGACTTGCTCATTTGTGTCTTTCTGTGTCACATACATTAGTGAATTAAGTTTGTATGCATTCAACATAGAAAAAATAACTTCCTGTGTTTTTTTTTTTCAGCCTTCTATTGAGTCTTCAAGTCCAGGTGAGTATTTCTAATATTTCCTAAGCTTGTGAGGGAAGAGGGAACCCATACAAAGCTCTCTGTGCAGGTCTCCTGCAGCTGGTGGCCTCGAGCTGTGGGCTGAGGAGTAGGTTGGAGGCAGCACTGCTTTCAGCAGCGGCTGCTTTCTGCCAGACTGCACCAGCACAAGTTTCTGTATGGTGAAACACAGCAGGGAACTGATGCTGTTCTTTGCAAAGTGCACCCACATGTGTCTGGGAGTGTGCTCTGAGGAGCAGGGTGAACACATGCTGGCAGCATGGGAGTGATGCTGTGCTGCCCTGCAGGCAGGGCTCCGGGGGCCTTCCCAGGGCCACAGGGCCACGGGCTCTGTGTGGCCCAGCCCTCCGGTATGCTGCCTTTATACATAGTAGCATCAGCAACAGCAGCAGGAAAAGCAGTATTTTTTTCAGTATCAGATTGCTAAAAATGAGGGGTTTCATGACTGCTGCTTTAAAACTGGTTGTTTTCTGATATTTTGGTATCCCAGAGTTACTAGGTATCTAGTACTCAGCTGAAGCATAGATTATGCATATCTATTCTTTTAGCAGTTTGGTACCACTTTAGTTAGCGTTATTTATTTCCGAGGTTTTTGGCATCCTTCTCGTGGAGAAGCTTTCCAGGAATCACTTGAGCTGGGCTGCCCTCCTCTCTTGAGCTCTTCGTGCAGAGAAACAATCGATCACTCCAACACCTTGGACTGCAAGGCAGAGTTGGCCCCAGCCCCGCTGGCTCACCCCTCCCTCTTGCACCCTCAGTGGCAGTGCAGTCCAAGGTTTGGAAAACGAAATTTCAGTTGTTCCTGGAGAGAAGGGAAAGAATGTTAGCAGAGCTAGAGTTAGAAGTCAGGGATTGCTGAATTACATCGGAATGCTGCATCTGCCCAACTGTTCATCCATTCTTTTATTTTTCATTGTCACAAAATATAACCAAATATAACAAAATAATTTCTCTGCAAAGAACTGAAAAAAACCATGGGGGAAAAATATTGAAGACTTTTGCATCAGAAATAAAGTCTGTATAATTGTGAAGCTTACTTTAGGTTTCAATTTTGGAAATAGTCATTAGATTCTTTGTAGTTGTAAACAAGCAAGCCTGCAAGGTATCAAGGAAGCAACTGTCCTGAGTTTCTATTTCGAGTGTCTACTCCCAGTAGAACTCTTGATGCAAACGGATTTGTGATTATGAGGGATTCAGTCTTCCAAACCTGAACACTTTACACACATGTAGCTAGGGGCCTGCTGTGCAGGTACAGGGTACCTTGAGAACTGGGTGGTTAACAGTATCTCCTGGCTCTCTTTGTATCTCTTACCACCTCAAGGACAGCTTTCCCTGTCCTCTGAATAGTGCCATTGGCTTTCCCTAAGATAAATGAATGAGGAATTCTGAAGGTATTTTAATTTCTCGGCATAATTTGAGTATTAAAACATCACCAAAATAAAAAGCTAAACTCTAACTAAAAAAACTCTTTAAAATGTTTTCTATCAGGAGGTTCAGCAACATCTGATGACCATGAATTTGATCCATCAGCTGATATGCTGGTGCATGACTTTGATGATGAACGGACATTAGAAGAGGAGGAAATGATGGAAGGAGAAAGAAACTTCAATTCTGAAATAGAGGATCTTAACAGGGTAGGTAGCATTAAGTAGTAATAAAACATAACCACAGCCCAAAATCTTACACAAAGCATATGCAGGGTTTTTCCCTTATATTTGGGATTTAAAAAGCAAACCTAAAACACCAATAGGCAAATAACGTAGATGGGGAAAAAGGGCTGAGCTAAATTTGCAGTTCTCAAAAGCTGGGAATAGGAAACTGCTACATAAATACTTAACAATGTGTAACGCCGTGCTTGTTTAGTTTCTGTTTGCATACGTGTGCTACTTTGAGATTTGCCTTTTAGAGCTGAGTAAGTTAAAGTGTGCTCTGACTAAACTTGTATGTTCCAGTGTTAACTATTTTCTAAAACATTTGCACTTAATTAGTGCAATGGATTTTGATTTTTAAAAAATCTGATAATTTTACATTCCTTTTGCATTTTTGTACAAACATTCATTCACATAATACTTCAGTGGAGAAGACAGGAGTATCCCCATTTTCTAAGGCAGAGAAAACAGAGATGTAGATGAGGGGATGTGCTCAGTGCAAAAAGTTGTCAGCAGAGCTTGGGTTAGAGCTCCCACATACTGGTAGTAGCGAGAGATTCATCTTACAATAGGTGTCTTAGGAAGTAATGGCATATTAGATTCATTTGGCATTTTGAGATGTGCTGTCACTTACGTGCTGCTTTGAATGACTTCTCAGCCAGGAATGATGTTCTTCACCTACAAACCAGGTTCACTATAAATGCAGAGCAGTGATTAGGTACTGTCTGTGGCCTCATTGGCTGAAAGGCTGCTGGAATAGATCAGCAATGATTTTGAAATGCCTATTGGATGTACAGATCCCGTGTGGCATAAGTGATCGTGCCAGTGTGACGTTACATTAATTGAGTACATTTCATCTGCATTGTGGATGTAAATGATAAGTTTTTTTCTGGTGATTTCAGGTTTGGTACTAAATGGTAAACGTAAGGGTAATAAACTGTATGTGAATTAAATATGCTTCCTTTAGATTAAGTGAGAAATGGAGCTCCACATATGTCATATTCTTTTTAAGTTGAAAATATGTTTTTTTCTTCATAGTTTGTGAGGAGCCAACATCTGCTTGTGTAAATATATCACCATGTTACAGTGCTTTGTTTGTAAGTGTGCTTCAGCCATCGGAGTGCTCCCTCCCACCCCGGCGGGGCTGCAGGTTGCTGGTGGCCGCACGCGTCTGCCATCAGGGCAGCGAGCAGCCTTGTAACTCGGGCTGGGTTGTCTCTGTGCTGCTCTGCTCTAGAGGATGCCTTCACAAGAGCCTTGTCAGCTTGTGTGAGTAGTGGAGGCAGAGCTTGCACTGCCTTTCAGGTGCTTCCACACCCGCAGGATCTTGCTGGCTTTCTAGCGGTGGGATGGCAGGCCACACATCAAGGCTTGCTTCACTCTCCTTTTCTTCCTTCTCTTTTATTTAAGTCGTGCCTTTTCTTAGACGTGGATGATGGACAGTCTAAATCTCAAAACTGTTGTCAAGACAAGTACTATCCTGTCTTTTCCTTTCCCCAGACACTTAAACGTATTGCCTCAGCTTTCCCCAGACTGTGAGTGTGCCAGATTGACTAGCTCAGCCCCTTCAGAGGTGTGATGGCAGTCAGGCTGTACAGCAGAACCTGCTGTCCCTGTCTCTGACGCCTCTCTGGTTTTTCCCCTTCCCTCTATTTGTCCATTAGATTTTTGACCTCTGTGAACTTTGTGTCCGTGAGGCATGTGGCAGTGTTGCACAGTACATTTAGCTGAGATGTAGGTTTGTTTTTTTCAGGGGTGTTTTGTGTTCTTCTTGTGCAGTTGCTTATATTTTCCTTCTCTGTGCTCCTCATGAAGCAGTTCTGTTACACCACTCCCCTTCGCTTAACTCTACTTCAGATCCATGATTTATAATCCATTTGTTGTTACTAGACATCTTCCATGTGAGAAATTTCTGTGCCATTGATCATCCATGTTATTGTTTTTAACCTCTGTTTCTGCAGTACCCTGTAGCAATGCAGAACTCGTGGCTCTGGTACCAGAAGTGTTGTGTCTGACAGTCGCTGGCACTTGGAGCTCTTTGAATGGTAGTGGACTATGCCAAGGCTCTACCTAGGAACGGTGTTCTAAATACAATATGACTTCCCTAAGCAACAGAGAGTACTCCACCTGTTGAGCAATTCACACACATCTACAAACCGTAGTGAAAGTTCTTTCCAATTCTCGGTCTGCATCTGCAAATGGGGTAGTGGGGAGGAGTGCCTCATGGAAGTGTGTCACTCTCAACAATGTGCTGGAGAACATTTGTCTGAGTTTTTCTGACAGCTGTACTGCAAGGCTTTGATTAAGATCACAATACTGACATGTTGTCTGTGTCAGTGCAGTGTGGATTCCCCACTTCTGAGAGTTCACTGCGTGAGATGAAGAAGTCAGGAGGGAGGATGAGGAGCTTTGGCTCCATGTGCTCTCCATCTCCCGTGCGTGCAGCTTAGCCAGAGGCTGGAAGGCTGAGTGCTGGGAGGTACCAGGAAATAAGGCTGATAGACAGAGAGTGCTGGTAACCTCTATGTTGCTCCTGGTTACACTAGCTACGTTTGTGTTTTGTGAAAGGTGCTGGTGATGTGTTTACAGAAAATAGAGAAGTGTTGGTAAATGAAGCCCTTGGGAAGGGAGTTTGGTGGCAGAAACGTGAGGCCAGCAGATAACTAAAAATCTGCTTATCAGCCAGGGCTGGCATTGCTGCTGAGGAGCAGCGTGCTAAGAGGCATTTGCCTCTGAGTGATAAACAAGGGATTTCATCCTATGAAAGGTGATTGTAAAATGCTCTCAGAAAAATCTCTGTGAGGATGCCATACCTTGCCCCTGAAGACAGGAGACTGAGGTATTGCAAGTACCAAAGTAACTAATGTGCAGAGCTGGCAATTGATAATTGGCATTAATAAGGTAAATGCAGTTGATAACAGTCTGGGGCCACTAACCTTGAGATTTGGCTGTAGCACTTGAGATCTCTCTTCAGAAGGGACCAGAATTCTACATAGAAAGATCTTTAAATGTGCACATGCTTTAGTAGATCTTCTTCCCAGCTATGTTTGCTTCTGTAGGCAACTACATTAAAAGCTTTATTGTCTTTAGATGAGGACATGTATGTGCATCTGTAAACATTTCTGTCCTTGCCTGGATATAGGGTGATCCCTCACCCCATCCAACCCCTCATTTTGGTGTTGTATTTCTCTTTTGGGGAGAGGTACAGAGATGGTGAAGTGCATTTTTTGTGTTATTGCATATGAGCCAAGGTTGTAGGACAGCATCACTGGGAAGCGAATCTGTTAAAGCATCTGCCCATTTAAAGGTCTTTGTCTGTGGAATTGTGGTCCCTTCTGCAGAGATCTCTCGAATGCTGCAGTGGGACTGCGTGGAACTGTCCCGGTAGCACAGCTCCCCACACAGGTATAGCTCCACACTCAAGCCAAGGACTGCAAGTTCTGTTCCTTACTCTGCTGAATGCCTGGAAATGCTGCAAAAATAGCAGCCTTTACTGGGAGATGTCCCTGCCCAGCCAGCCTCGTATTTCCTGCACCGACTGTCAGTGCCTCGGCTGCCTGTGCGAGGCAGTCACTGCTGCCTCACGTTTTGTCTGTTGGTTCTTTTCCCCATAAATAGACACAAAATACTACAAATTATTTCAGTATTTTTTGGGCAGTAAAGAGAATATTAATTTATATTCCAGTTTGCTCTGTGTATGTACCGTGTGTGGACCACAGATCATACCTGACTGCCAGAATGATATATTCTGTGCCACGCTCTTTCCTGAGGCCCTCTTACAGCCAGGGCGGGTTGCAGGCTGCATGGTTTGCCCCACAGCCCCCGATCACTGCACTCTGGCACTGCCCCTGCCCCAGCGCAGGTAACTAACCTGCAGCTCCCTGTAGCACGGCTGGTTGGACAGCCTGACGCCTCTAGGAGCCAGGGGCAGTCTTCAGCTGGTGCTGATTTGGGTGGCACCCGTGTTTTGGTCCTGCGCTAAATGTGTGCCTTGTCATTTTGTAGGCATGGATTCATCACGGGATCACAGTAGAAGCATCTCTTATGTATACAACCAGATGCAACCTGCCACATGACAGCGCTTGTGTTCTGATCAAATAGGCAAATACCAAGAAAGAGAGTGGGGCACACAGCCCCCCCTGGTGCCCTTTTAATGCACTTTGTGGCCTCTTTGGGAGTTCGTGATGTGTGAGTTCCACTGTCCATTTATAAGGGATTAGGAAAGAAGATACTCTGCTGCATAAAAAGCCACGTTTTTCCTAGGAGCCAAAACTCTTCTGTCTGTTCATTTTAGAGAATGCGTTCTTAGTACCCCTGATCATCAGCTACCTGTTGTTGTGCTGTGTTTAAAATGCACACCTTTAAGCTGTACAGCAGATGTGAAAAAGTATTTATGTTAAATCTCCAACTTTGTTTGGATGTTTGTCAGGAAAGTGATATGCCAATCCAGGAGCTCCTTAGCCTTTATGGCTATGATGGTACCATTCCACTCCAAGAAGATGATGATGATGAAGATGATGAAGAGGAAGAGGAGGAGGGAGAAGATGATGATGATGTTGATAATGATGACAACAGTGGCTGCAGTGGTGAAAACAAAGTAAGTGTTTACACTAATTTCAAACTAATTTTCATACAGCTGTTCTGTACTAGACAACCCCTCGAAGTGCCAGATCGCAGCAGAAATAATTCACCATGTAGTTGGTTTCAGATGCTTTGTGTACTGAACTCTAACGCTTATTTTTAATTACCCATCTCTATGTCTCTTAATTGCTCTACATTTCATCTGTGTCATTCCAAATTCTTGCTGAGGCAAATTAGAGTGTGCATATCCATACAGCATCATTGCGGAAGAGATTGTAATTGTCCTTCAGAAATACTGTCTGGCGTAAAAACTGGAGTTGTAAGTGCTTGAAGGTACCTTTATAGGTATGGCTGAATACTTGTTTCAAGATGGAAAGCTAATCTGCTGAAACTGAGTGGTGAAGTGTGGAGCTGAATTAAAAGATGCATCTGTGAGTACTGGAGGTTGCTGCAAATCTTCTAACTTCGACATTTTAAATTGTATTTTGCCAGCCTGGCAGTAACTATCCTGCTGGCATTTAAATTGTTAATTAAACCTAGTGCTTCAAATACCTTTGCAGAATGTGAAGTTCTGAACTTACAGTCTTGAAAATCCTGCCCCATGTGCTCTTAAAACAAATTATCTGATTATAGGAGGGTCTCTTCTACTTAAGTTTGTCGTATGTATTTGTAGTAATCCCGTCCTGTCACGGGCATAGCTGTAACTTCTCCATTACTGATGGCATTCAGAGTTGCTTCCTGAATTCCATTACAATATGAAAACCTTTGTACTGTCAGTAACAAAAAAAACCATAGGTATTAATGGAAGTTGAATTACTTAATCTGGATTTAAAAAGGATACATTTTCTTCTTGGATGTTTTACCCATTTTAGAATGTCTGGAATGAGACAGAAAGGTGGGGAATTACATACCTGATACCAAAATGCTGTGAAAGATTGCTGTTTGTATGGGTTGAATAGTTCAAAAAGAAGAAAATTCCATAGTTTTATATTATATGAAGAGAGTTTCAAGAAGCTGGAGAGGGGGAGAAACTTACATAACATGGAATACTCAAAACTGAAGACACAGGAATATTTGGTTGTGTTGTGCACAGCAGTGTTCCTGATGTCCCACTTCCTTCTTACATCTTTGCTTAATTGCTTCCTGACACAGCTTCCATCTTCTGTGTTCTCATGAGCTGCTCTGTGGTTCTCCAGCTCTGCTGCTAGCTGATTTAAGGTAGTGCCTGACTTTTCTCATAAGTGGTTAAAATCCCACTATCTGTCGTTAAGAGGTGAGCAGCAAGAGGAGCCCTCTGTCCCCGTGCAGGGAGCAGCAGCTGGCAGCGTGCTGCAGCAGCAGCGGGCGCAGCCTGCGCGGGGTCGCAGCGGTGCGTTCCCTGGTGCGGAGCTGGGGCTGCGGCCGAGCTGGGCGCGTGCGCTGTTCCTCTAGCCCAGGGCTGGAGCGAAAGCGGGGACGACTGGGTGCAAAGAGAGCTAATCAGCCTGTTGTGAGCTGCCTTGGGCTACAAGAATGAGTGCTCTGGAAATACTGGCGTGCTTTTAGCACAGAGGCAGTAAAATACATCTGTGGGGGTGGAATAATTTTATAAATCATTCAGTCTTTCTCTGCAAGTGCACGTCTTTCTCCAGCTTATTTAGCTATACTGCACTTAGCTGTTTTCTATTTTTATCTGCTTTAAGCTGCACACGTGATCACACTGTGCTTGCTATTAAAGGTGCCCATAAACACGTGGCGTGCCCTATGCCTCTGTGGCCAAGCTGGCAAGTGCTTACATGAGAGCCATAAACCCATATGTGGCACAGACAACAAGCATATTAGAAAATCAACATATTTGTTAGCCTATTTCATTTTAATTTGCACTGATTTTAATAATTGCCATTGTTGTTGTGACTTCCAATAAAGAAAAAGAAACAGGTTCTTATTTTTGATCTCTTGGTGACTTGATTTATGTCCAAGTAGAACGTTGAGTTGCCTGACTGAACCATATTATTGACTTTTTTTTGTTGTTGGAGCATACCATTTCCATTTGATGGAGGAAAGTATAGCCATTAAATAATTACTGTACTGAAAAATCAGACGGAAGGGCTTTAAAGACTGAAGGAAAACTTAAATTGAATGAAAAACACAAGGATTTGCTTGACTCATTTTCAAACTAGACTTGGTATTTAACTGTGGTTCATGTTTCTCATTTGTGTGTTAGAATTTGAGTGTTACATCTGATCTGCTTAAAACCATGGTCAATAAATAAAGAATGTGGTGTGCTGACACATCTGTTATGGCTCAGTCTGGACAGGGCACAACCTCTGCATCAGTCACTCGAAGTCAGATAGATAAAGGGTATTTGGTTTTGGTGCGTTAACAATTTTAGAAAAGATATTGCCAAAGTCGTGTTTGTCACACACAATGTATAGCTGATCTCTTTGTGTTTAAGGAGGAGGCCATAAAGGACTCATCAGGTCAGGAAGACGAGACACAGTCATCCAATGACGACCCAGCACCATCTGTTGCTTCTCAAGATCCCCAGGAGATGATTCGCCCCCGTCGATGTAAATACTTTGATACAAGTATGTACAGTTTAGCACTAAGCGTAACTAAGCATAGTTACTTCGGTATCATTGACCTTTGCTTACCAACAGCTTGGTTAACACAGTGTTCTGTTTCTGAAAGATGCATCCAGATACCCATGGGTGGGTGTTGTTCTCTTTCAAGCACTGGTTTTGATTACCATTACGCTCAATAAGCAACAAAAAAGTCCTTTTTTTAGCTGAACGCTGCATCTTCTCCCCAGGTAAGGCACTCTGTATAAGGGTAGATACTCTCTCTTCTTAAAGGAAGAAATTCATGAAGCAATTTAAATTTGTACTGTTAGAAAAACATTCGGTTGCTCCCACAAACTGGTTTGTACAGAGAAGTCCCAAACTCTTACGACTCTGCCATTTGTTTGATCTGGAGCTGGAGCTAGGGGCTCTGCTCCATGTAATTTTCTGCTTCCTCAGCTCCTGATCTCTCAGCTTTCTGCTCTTCTCTCTCTCAGGCTGCTTCTGCTTTGCCTGGCCCTCACCTACACCTGGGGCAACCCTGTCCCAGGCTCACCGTTCCTGTCCCAGGTGCAAGTGATGTGCCACTATTCCCCAGGCCAGCCGCACCCCTTCACCATGTGCTCAGTCATCAGTTCATGCCACGATCAACCATTTCCCTGCACACCACCCCCTCGCAGCCTGAACAGATGATTGAGCACGTTAACATTTTACCATTGATTGTTACAATATCAGTTACAGAACTTACAGCACGTTTACAGGTTTGTCCAAATACATACACATTACAATATCAATCATCAATTACACAAACATCCTCCCCAGTCACAGGGCCTAAATACATCTCCAAATGCTGTTGTCTTCACACTATTCAAATTCCTTCTTCACACTCTGCAGCTCTCCGGTCTCTGCAGCAATGTGCCTCCAAACATCCATGGCCGAGCGTCCCACGAGGACTAGAATCCACGGCAGCTTCAGCTTTCACCTCAGGGCTGGTTCCTCACTGAGGCAGTTGTGACCACCACCGTCTCCTTCACTTGCTCATCAGTTACAAGGCTTACAGCATATTTGCAAACTCTATCCAAGTACAGAGACACTCCCTTCCAAGCACACTGGCACTGCACAGGCTGTGACCCACTTTTTTCATTTTCTCAAACAGCGTGTCTGTTGCTAAGCTTATTTCCAGCCCTTGTACTGAAGATGCTATCCAATGTTATTATTTCTGGCCCATTTACAGGAAAACAAATCACTCACTTTACACAACAATCAATATTTACAGCTCAGCTGTTTCCATCCCTCCAGGTGCACAATTTCTTACCATTTGTTCCCATACTTTTTCTTTCCAGTTCATTTACCTCACTTAGGCCCCCATTAGGCCATACTTCAAACTTTTCTTAACATTTTCTAAGCAGAGAAATTATAAAGTCAACCTTCTGGGCAGCAATACATTAAATTAACATCACCTTACTGAATTTTGCAAGGCATATATGATCTAACACATTTCATACATTAACAACAACCACCACCAAAACAACTTCAAATTTTCTTTCTTCTCCTTTTCCACTTTATTCCCAGTTTCTCCATTTTTCCCTTCTCCATTTTTCTTCATATTCCTCAATTTCTTTTTTCTCTGTTTTCTTCTCTAAATTCTTTTTCCTGCTTCGTTTCCAGCCTCCATTCTTCTACGCCTGACTCCAAATTCCCAGACCTTCCTAACATGCCCCAAGATAAGGCTGGTTGGGACTGAAACGCCCCATAAAGGTGCATCTTCTTATCAATGAAGTCAGTCTTCAAGCCCACATCTGGACACTTTACGTGCTTCTCCTCTTCTGGAAGCTTAGTGTCATGGACCTTCCCTCTAGCATTGTATTGAGTAATTTCATCGTCAGCTTCATTGCCCACATCATACTCTTGGGCAGCAGGAGTCCCAAGCGCTGGGAAGGTCGCACACAGTAACCCTTTTATCTGTATGATCACATCCTTCTACCTGCACTCTTGCTTTCCCCGTGCGCAGTGTTGTATCCTGCTGTCTACACCAAGGGTAGCTGAAAAAGTCTCAGACTCTCACAACTACACCATTTGTTTCATCTGGAGCTGGGGGCTCTGTTCCACATCATTTCCTGCTTCCTCAGCTCCTGCACTCTCTCTCAGGCTGCTTGCTGCTTTGCCCCGCTGGCCCTTATCTAAGCTGGGGCAACCCTGCCCCAGGCCCACCCCATTCCGCTCACAGGTGCAAGCGAGCTGCCGGTGTTCCCCGGTCAGTCATGCCCCTCCTCCATGTGCTCAGTCATCAGTTCATGCCATGATCAACCATTTCCCTACAGCCCTTTAGAAAAATATCCTTACACATGGAGTCCAGGTGCAGTAAATGGCTTTGGAGACAAATTTGCACAGTGAGGAATGTGATCCTTCTGACAAGTCCTCTTGTAGAACCTGCAGCCTGTGCCTGCTGCACTGTGCAGCTGCAGCGTTCAGCAGGGGCTCGGCAGCCCCTGGCTGTGCAGAGTGGGGTTCCCTTGGGGCTGTAGCTTCAGCTCCAGTGCACACTCAGGACTGGACTGTTTTAATCCAGAAATGGCAAGGAACCTCAGCACACAGCTAAGCAGTGGGATGCAAATATCTTATATGAACTCCTGTGTTTAAACTTGAGGATAACCCAAGTGTAGCTTTTGGGTTTACGGTGTGCAGCTGTATACAAAATGTAATTTAATGTGGAAATCATGTTAGTCCTGGTGCTGTCACTTGCTGTATAGAAACTAGGTTGCTTTTGCTACATTGTGAGTGGCAGCTACCCCACATCACAGAGCTTAAATTTTTTGTCAGCCCTTCTCCTAAACAATCTGTTCTAAGCGCTGCTGTGCATCTCTGAGCTGTACATCCAAACCTGCTGAGTCCCAGTGAGGCTGAGAAAAGCACACGTGTGAATTGCTTGTGTGTTGTGCTGTTATTTACCTTCAATTCAGTGTCAGCTGCTGTAAGGGAGAAAGAACAGCAGTGGCAAAGCTAGGAGCTCATTGGAAATGGTGTTGAAATCCGTGTGGATGCTGAACGTACACACAAAAGTACTTTCAGGATGTACTGTTTGTGGTACATTTGGATGTGGATCATCTCAGCTGCTTCACAGCTGGGTGAGAGAAAGCAAACTTTTATTAGGAAGTATTAAAATTGATGGATATACTCATTTTGCCTTAACTTTTTGTAGTCTGTTGTGTATCTTGAGCCATTCTAAATATGAGCATTGGGTGGGTCGCTTTTAAAGCAGTCAATGCTGGAGCATTTAGCAGCGTCACTCAGCCTGCCTTTCGCACTTTGGTGGGCTGAGATAAGGTGGCAGGGAGGCAGAGCAGGGCAGGGAGGCAGAGCAGGGCAGGGAGGCAGTGCTGGGTTGCTGGAGGGCGGCTGCCTGTGCCCCCCCTCACCCCTGTGGCACTTCCAGCAGCTGCCTGGGACCTCAGCACGGCTCCAGCATGGCTCACTCTGGGTGACTGTTGGATAATTTCTTGTAGATAGCGAAATAGAAGAGGAGTCGGAAGAAGATGAAGATTATATTCCCTCAGAAGACTGGAAAAAGGTAAATATTAAGGGCTGCTAAAAAACTCTGTGGTCTGTGAGTAATGAGCTGAGCTGTTACCTGGTCACTTCGAGCTCTGCAGATCACACAATTCCTCTCTGTTTTTTCTTGACAAATATGAATGTTTTTATAGTAACAAATGTTAAAGACCTCCCCAGACAGTGAGAAGTACATTTCTATGTGGTGCTTGTTTACTGACCTGTTGTAGATTTTGAGCAATGAATGTCTGGTCATATTTGCACTCACAAAAAGCTGCAAGACTGTGGTTGCTTAACTTTTTGCTTCTGTTATTTCAAAACAGGAAATCATGGTGGGCTCTATGTTTCAAGCTGAAATTCCTGCTGGCATATGCAAATACAAAGAGAATGAGAAAGGTGAGACTCAGCAAACGCTGTTGCCATTGTCACTGTGTTTGAGTTGAGTTTTTAGTGGGGAAAAATAAGGTGTATGTCACGTGTCTTGCAAAATACATCATCTCTGAAATGAAAAACAGAACCATCATCTCAAACTGCAGCTCACCATGCACTTCACAACCAGAACCTGAGACTTGGAAGGGGAGAAGAAAGATTATATTGCCAGCCTCCTGAGTCCTTGTGTTCTAACTGGGTAATTTACACGAGCTTCTCATACCAGTTATGTTAACCACTTCAGCTGGTGTGTTTGGTTTATATGAAACAGATAGTAAAGAAATTGCATTGTGGAAGTGGATTACCATGTTAGAAGAGGCAAAACGGCACCAGCAGCGTCGATTTCCACATTTTATAACTGTGATCAGCATTAAAAAACCTCCGATTCTACTATTGGAGATTTTTCCAGGAACTCTTTTTTACGTGTACAACCAGAGCCCGTGGCAGTACACTGTCAACAGAACTGAATAAGGAAAGGCAGGTGCAGTCTGAACCCAGCTTGAGCTTAAAAGAAGGCATTTCCCGGCTTGTTCAACCTGTTACCAACAATTTGCTTACACTGCTGATCGCTCTGAGACAGCAGCTTTAGTATTAGTTTTTAAACCAACCTGCAGAAAGCTCTGTACCTCCTTAGCACCTGCGAATACACCGGGTGGTGGCAGCTGTCGTGCTTGAGGCTCCAGGCTGCCAGGAGCAGGGAGCGTGGGCCCTGGTGCTGCTGCCCGAGAGCAGGCTGGCACCGGGGCTGGCCCTGGAGCTGAGACGCTCTGTCAGCTCCGGGCTTGGTAGCCACAGGAGCTGAAGAGAAGGTAATTTAAAACCATCTGAGAAGTTGGGAGTTTCCATTAAAAAGGGAAAACAGTAAATAAGTTGCTCTTTGCGTGCTCTCCTGCTACTGTCTGAAAATAGAGCTTGAGTTATGTATTTGCCTGAGATGCAGTGAATTATGCCTTGTGGATCAGTCACCTGCTCTTACTGGTATTTACCCAGCTCCAAATGGCTTCTGGCCTCCAATAATAAAAAATATATAGCTGTTCTGTGCACTGCAGTAACCTAGATGAAATGGCTTTTCATTGTCTTGCACACAGCTTCGCAGGATGCAGCGCCTGCATCATGGGCAGAGACTGTTCAGGGGGAGTGTTAAATTTTCATGAATGCTCTGGGGTTGCTCTAGTTTCGTGTACCAGTGGGGTTTGACATCTCTTGCCAGTTCTTTCTGCTATGTTTTGGATTAAATCTTTGACAGAACTCCAACTGGAATATGAATGAAACTTAAAAGAGTTAATAAATAGGTATGTAATAATGCCACATACACATCCCATCTTCGTCATTGTTCTCCAAGAAGGCTGGTCCTCTTGGATCCACTCCCATAAACAAAGCACAAAAATGCCAGAACTCTTAAGAATAAGCACCTTGCTTTTTGGAATGCTGTTGTGAGGAAGGATTGCCTCTGTGTGTTGCATGAAGCTGTTGGCCCTGGATGATGCCTGGAGAACAAGCAGCTGCTCTTAGAGAATTTCAGGTTATGAACAACCCACAGAATTAAAAGATACGTTTTCAGAAGGCTTGGGCTTCAAAGTCAAAGGGTAGCTCTGAAAACTGGAAGGTGCTGAAGCTGCTTTCAGACTCACTGACGCTGTCGTGCGTAAGCATTGGGGTGTGCTTCGCTTGCAGCATTGCGGGTGCCTTAGAACCAGACTCCAGTTTTCCCCTGACAACAGTTGTTGCTTCTACTGGAGTTTGTGTCCCAGGACCTAGAATCCTTTTCTTAAGCAGGCAACCAAACTTCAGGTTCAGACTAGCCCTTGGGGGAAAAAAAAGCTTCCAAAAAACTGTTCTGGCGGCGTGCTTTCTGCTATTATGTGATGATTCTAATCACCTTGCAAGAAAATAGATGCCATTTGGTTCTCTGCTGAAATAGCTGGCCTTGCCCGCTGGCTGCCGTCAGCACAGCTCTGCCTGGGCAGAGGAGTGCGGGGTGGGGGCTGCGGGGCTCTGGTTCTGCTGCCTCTGATGTCAGGAGTTTGGGGAGAGGGAAGAGCAGGTGGAATTTCTGGAGTTTCATAAATGAGTCCTAGATCTAGAGCCCTGACTGTGCCAGAGATTTGAAGCCAGTCTAAGGGGTAGTATCCTACTCATTTGCAGCACTGTGAGCCTGTCCTCTGCCTCTCTGTGTGTGCTGTGGGTTGATGTTGATGCTCTGATGATCTTCCCAGTACTTTCATAATTACTAGCTTTATAAGAGAGAACGAGCTTCTGTATTGTTGTTTCAGCTTGCTTTTCTTTTTCTCTGCTTATTTCAGTGTATGAAAACGACGACCAGCTGTTGTGGAATCCTGACTTCTTACCAGAGGATAAAGTGATTGAGTTCCTGAACGAAGCATCAAGGCGCACGGGTGACGAGAAGGGCCTCGATGCAATTCCTGAGGGATCGCATATTAAGGACAATGAGCAGGTGTGTCACAATAAGGAGAAGTTGTAGTTTAACATTGCGGAATGAATTATCCCTTTATGTTAATCCAACAATTAAAATTGGGCTTGAAACAGCTTATTCATTCCTTTTGGACATAGAATTGTGATGGTTTTTTTTCCTCTCAACAAATATGGAGCTGTTAACTTTGACCTAACCTTGCTTTATGCATCAGTGCATGATTTGATATATAAATACTTGTGCGTAAGTGAGTTCTTTTGATTACAGGTTTTTTTAATGCTTCATGAATGCATAATTTTTTTTCTTTAAAAAAAATATTTTGAAAATGTACGCAATGTGAAAATGTTAAAAAGTTCTTTCCTTGTGCGTACACTCGGTTGTGTCATTAAGAGGCACGGAAATTTAAACTTTGTGCTGTCCTGAATTGTCAAGTTCGTTTTTAATCTGTTTTGTATTAGGTATTAATGATTCACTCAGTATGTTTCTGTGTTACTTAGAAAATCAAATATCTTTTCATCCTTACAGGCGTTGTATGAACTGGTGAAGTGCAATTTTGATACTGAGGAGTCTTTGCGAAGGTTGAGGTTTAATGTGAAAGCAGCCCGAGGTGAGCGCACGCGACAAGCTGAACTCTCCTGTGTGTTACACAGGTGTGGGGATGTGCTGTCAGCAGGCCGAGACGTTTTGTTAGAGCTTGGCTGCGTGTAAGCATTACGTATCAGTGTTTGTTTAAATGCAACCTTCAGTGAATCTCTCTTTGTTCTCGGGAAGAATGAAATCAGCAGCTGTAGTGTAAGAAAGTATATGCCCAAAGGCGTAATTGGAAAGGCAGACCACTGGAAAGATCCTGGTCTTCAAGTTCCTTGTGGAGCCTTGGGCATCTGCTGTTCTAGTATGGAACTTTGTACTCGCAGTGAGAGCTTCTTCCCAGCACCAGGAACTGCTCTGGGTCCGTGGGGCGAGCTCTGTGCCGTGCCCTGGGTGGCAGCTGGCCTGCTTCCCGTGGGTTGGGGCAGAGCGGTGACACCAGGGCTCTGACCCGTCCCTCTGCTGCCTGCTGCCCTTCCCCGTGCCGCGGGCTGGGGCACTGGGCTGTTGGTAGCAGTCCCTGCCAGCCAGCTGCTCTCGCCAGCCAGCGTTTCCCGTCTGCTGTCTGGAAGGGAGCGTTTTGGTGTCTGTAGTAGTAACTCAGATTTCTGGAGGTGGTTCTTAGTCAGCAGATGGTGTCAGAAGCTTCAGTACCACATGTGTTTTCTGTCACTTAAGTTTCCTGCTACTGGCCATATGCTTTTGTGTTAAGTGTTTTCTTTATTGTGTTTCCTTGCTTTAGAAGAGTTATCTGTTTGGACAGAAGAGGAATGTAGGAACTTTGAACAAGGGCTGAAAGTCTATGGCAAGGATTTTCATGTGATTCAGGCAAATAAGGTAAATACTGATTTTAAATGTAGTTCTCACTTTTTTTTTTTAAATAAACATAAATAAATTCTTGTGCTCAGTTTCTTTCACAAACCAGGATATTTTCTTCTAGTTTCGACTACATTGGCAGTCACATTGGTTTGCTGAAGTCCCAAATCCTTTGTGACTGTGACCTCTAGGTGCAGAGGAGTGCAGGATTCTTGCTGTGCATATGCACACAAAGATCAGCATCCCTGGAGTCCGATTCTGGTCTTGAACAGACTGCTTAACAGACAGAATATTCCTCCTGAAGCTTTGCTTCCAGCACCATGGGGCCTCTTCAGTAGTACTGCAAAGCACTGTAATTCCTGGGCCTCTGAGACGGAGTCGTGTCCCCTGTTTCACGTGTCGTGTAAGGAAGCACTGACTTTGAAGTTGACACCTCTTGATTTAAGTGGCAGCTTTTTGACAAAAGCCTCTTTGAAGTTACCCGGACGCTCACGGCACCTGTCTCCTAGGTCCGAACGCGGTCGGTTGGTGAGTGCGTGGCGTTCTACTACATGTGGAAGAAGTCAGAGCGCTACGATTTCTTTGCACAGCAGACCCGATTCGGAAAGAAGAAATACAATCTCCACCCTGGTGTCACGTAAGATGTGCATTATTCTCTTGTGCTTTCACGTGCTGGGTCTCAGTCTTCTGTGCTGCTCTGATCCAAAATGGGATGGCAGAGCAGTGGTTCCATAGCCTGGGCTGCAGCAGAAAAAAGCCCAGGTGTAAGAAAAGCACAGCAGTGTGCCTAGTGTCATGCTGAAACACAGCCCTTTGCAGTAGGCCAGCGATTGGCATTGAGCAGCTAGTTCATGTAGCGTGCTTTCTGTGTCAACGTTTCACAAACTTCTGCAGATACGTGAACCTTTTGAAATACTTGTTTTGCTTTAAGTACATGTTTTGTACAGAGGCACGAGTCACAGATCTCAGGTGGGATTCTCGAAGTGCGCTGTTTGGTGAGCGCAGTGCCCTGCGCTGGGGCTTTCTGCTCTGCGCGTGGCTTCTCCCCACGTTGCCCCTGCCAGGCCGAGAGGGAAATGTCTCTGCACAACTGTTTATTCTCATCCCTCAGATCTGAGCAAGTGAGCCAACATAATCTGCCCTTCATTCCAATGCTATGATTTTTGTATCCTGCTCTTTCCACTGACATTCTCCAAGTCTTTTTACTGTCATTTTATCTTTTCATTTGTTTCTGGCTTGTGTGTTCTTCCTTCTTATTAATACTATTGTTTCTGTAAACAGTTTAGAGCTGTGTGTTGGACCACCAAAGGGAAATTGCAGCGTAGCATTATGGGTTGCCATCTGTGGCTCCTTGGATAAGCAGGCTGCTGCAGGAAGCAGCCAGGGCTGCTGGGTTCTTTTACAATCAGTTGTCAGGGACAATCTGTCTGCCCTTCCTCTCCCATCTCTTCTTTTTTCTTTTTTTTTTCCTTCCTGTTTTGACCCAAATTAGTAGACATTTTTGCTTGCTAATTACTTAGAGCATTCTCTGGCTCTTTTGCAGTTGTTTGCATGTGGTAGTTGAAAAAGTTATCTCAGAAGAGTCGTTACAGATTGCACTCATTTATTCTTGAAAGCTTTTGCAGCGAGCTGTGGGAGTTCAGGGGGTAGTGTCAGCTCCAGAACAATTGTGTGTGAGGATGTGCTGTTAATCCAGATGAACGCCGCACACAGAAGGGCTTTACAACCAGCTTTGCTTGTTTAAATCTTTCATCAGAGCTTTACTATTAGTGACCTGAATTGTAGGACTGTAACAGATTTCATCTGTAGGAGCGGGTCTTGTATTTAACTCTGAAGGAAGTTTTTCATTTACTTTTCGCTGCCCCCTTCTAAGGCTGTGTCTGCACAAACCCTGTTGCTTTAACAGTAACGATCACTGCTGCAGCCACCGGTGGGCGTGAGTGCAGGCTCTGCCCGGGCCTGAGCTAATGGGCAGAGCGTAAGCGCAGGCAGAGCTGCTGGCAGCTGGCTTTCAACAAAGCCGTGGTGCGTGGGCCATTAGCACAGCTGGTACTGAAGCGGTTAACTGTGCCAAAATCTGTGCGTTTCAAAAAAATACAAAAAAGATACCAAGTGGTTTGCACATGCAGTATATACAGTGAATGTGTTTGTACAAATACAGTCAGTCCTTTCAGCAGCAAGGCCCACGCTGACTGTGCTGTTTCTGTTGGCAGGGATTACATGGACCGCCTCCTCGACGAAAGCGAAAGCGCTGCCTCCAGCAGAGCCCCGTCCCCGCCGCCCACGGCGTCCAACAGCAGCACCAGCCAGTCCGAGCGCGAGGACAGCACCACCAGCAGCAGCAACCAGAACGGTGAGCGGGCGCTGCAGAGGCTCCAGCGCCATCTTCCCTTCCAGGGCACGCCGCCCGTGCTCGTCTGCCCCGTGCTCGTGCAGGCGCGGTGCCGCCCTGGCGAGCAGCTCCTGCAGGACTTTGGTGACAGCGCTCCGGGATGGGTGCTGTGCTGCCCCGCAGGGTGCTGCTGCTTGTCCCAGGAGCACAGTTAGCTGTTCTTGCCAGGTGTGGGGCATTAAGGGCGGGTGGGAGTGGGGAAAGAGCAGGGCTGAGGGAAGAGAGCCTTAAACATGCGGGACAGCCCTTCTGACGGAGCTGAAATAAGGCTGTAGCACGAGCAGGGAGGAGCTTGGGGCTGAATCAGGGTGCGAAAACAGAAGCTACAGAAAGTGCTCTGAGGGCTCTCCACCCGCACCTAGTGCTGTTGTGGGCTTCTGGGACGCTTCCTTGGCTGCTGCTGCTTCTAAGGGCTTCTGAAAGCTCTTACCGTGCTGTGTCTGTGACTTGTGTGCAGATAACTCACTTCTTGTTCAGCGCCCAGCGAGGACACGAACCCAGCGCTGGCCCCGTAGTTCAGTGGGACTAGATAGGCTGCTGCTTTCCTGACCTGTGGGTTTGCTCTTGCTCACGGCATGTCTTCACGCAGGGGTGGCTGCCAACGGGCCGGCTGAGACACCCGGCAAAGATGAAGCGAAAGTGGAAGGCGTGCACGTCAACGGACCCGCCGGCGGCAAGAAGACACCTCACAGCGAGGTGGATGCCAACGGGTATGAGACTGAGAACCTTTCCGTTGACCCAAAACTTGCTCATTCAACTTCAAGAAATGAAAATGATTTTGAAGAAAAAAATGAAAGACCTCTAAAAAGAAGGAGAATTAATAGCAATGGCAAAGAGAGCCCTGGTTCTTCCGAGTTCTTCCAAGAAGCAAACTCGCATGGGAAGCTTGAAGAACTAGAAACTCTGGATGACTGAGTAATAGGAGCTGATTTTATTCCTTGGAGTAAATTTTGGGTGTGTAAAATTTTCAGGGTTGATGGGTTACCTTACAGAATCCAGCTCCGTAACACATCGGCTCAGATTTTTCTCATCCCTTCTCGTTGGCTCTGATCATTGGTTTTTGTCAGTGCTGCAAAGCGGGAGGAGAACATTGTGCTCCTCAGAGCTGCCAGCTGGAGTTCCGGGCACAGCGAGATGCTTAGGAATATTTGAGAAACAAATCAGTGATTTTCTGTAAAAATGCTTCCAGCCCGATACGGTAAAGAAAGTTCCGTGTATATACACAACTTGTACAAGTGAACAAAGCAGGGAGCTGGTTTAAATTTCTAACTGTTGAGAGAAGTTAAAATCAAGTACAGAATTCCAGGACATGCATCAGCGTAGGCACAGAGACTCGTCCCAGGGAGAAAGCCGTGCCACCTCGTTGGTAAGGAACCTCATGAATCCTGAAAGTTACGAGCACAACTATTTTTATATATAGAAGTTTTAAAAGGTAAATAAACCAGGTCAGGTTTGTATGTGTAAAGTTGTTGACATCAATGATGTCTTTCCGTATTCTTATCTGGGCTAAAGAAATACATTCTGTATTTTTCCAGATCTCTTTGTAGCCTTTGGAAGATTTTTACAGTACTTATGTCTTGATCAAACTGTCCTTTCTTAAAACAAAAGCTTGTATAATTTTCTTAACTTGTACAGTTGGTAAACTTTTATGAGAGAATTGATATCCTGAGTCTGATGTCAGCTTCATTTTATTTTGCTGAAGTCTTTTCTAAAAAAAAAAAAAAAAAGGGAAAAAAAAAACCACAAGAAAAGAAACCAAACCAAACCAACTGACCTAGAAAAAAAAATGCTTATCAGTCACCAACGTTATTTTCTTCTCAGAAACCAGTAACTCGTTAGCATCAGGAACAGTTAGAAGTCATTCGATTTTCAATCATCATGATCCTTCTTCTGTTTTACGGCAAATAGCGATGCTGAGAATTTGTTGAGCGCGATGCTTGCGTTGCACAAGCGTTCTTGCGTTCATTATGCATTTTCTTGTTTTATTTTGAGCTCAGATAAATTCCATGACAGCCAAATGCTTGAGTGCACTCAGCCTCGTTCCCCAGGGTCAGGTGTTAGCTCGTGCACTGATTTTTTGCAGTGTAGCATCCTTGCATTTCACTGAGCACAGGAAGGAGATGGGAGAAGCGTGCAGCCAGCAGTGGGGGTGCGGCTGGAAGCCTGGTGCTGCTGGGCCGCCCGTGGACGGATGCTGCAGGGGGTGGGTGCCTGCATCCCCAGGTGCTGTGCAGAGCTCCACCCCTGTGAGAGAGAGAGGAGGCAGGGAGGAGGATGGGAGTGCTAGGAACTGAAGCTCGTTAGGGGTGCCCGTGAGCAGGGTGATGCTCACCTTCCCACCAGCTCCCTTTGAAAATTGTTCTGTAGGTTTACAGCCATGAAGTAGAAAGATTCTCAATATCAGTGTTTGTTTCTTTAAAAAATTGTATTTTTAAAGCCACAGCTACACACCTTCTGTATTAGAAATAGGGAAAATCATTCATTTGTATAATTCACAATCTTGTCTCCTCCTCCTGCGGCTTACAAGTGTGCTGTTAACTTTTAATTAATTAATTGGTTACTTTTACTTTAATTATCTTAAAGTTGATGTGAGTCTCCACACCTCCAGTTTTCAACGTGTGGTCCTACGGTTTGAAACCAATGCATCCAAGGGAGCAGTACTGCTGAGGCGGCGCTGCTTCTGCCCAACCCCCTGGACGCTGTGGGCGCTCCCGAGCCCCGCTCTCTGGCTCCAGGCTCTCTGGCTCCAGGCTCTCTGGCTCCAGGCTCTCTGGCTCCAGGCTCTCTGGCTCCAGCCCCGCAGTGAGGTGCCGGGGGGCGGCGGCCCGCAGCTCCCAGAGAGGCTCCGGCCGACACCCGGAGCTTGGCACCGACCTCAGGCGGCAGCAGCGGTGGGGATGGCTCCTGCAGCAGGGCTGCTGCTCGGCCGCGGCGGCTGTTGGTTCCCAGAGAGGCGCAGCCGCGTCTCAGCCATCGGCTTTGGACGGTTCCAGGCTCCAGGGCAGCGCCGCGCTTCGTCTTTGCTACAAGAGTCCTATTTTCAATTTTTATTGTTACGCATTTTTGTTTGCAAGTTGGAAATCCTTCCAAAAATTTATAGGAAAGTTTATAAGTAAGTAAATTGTCTCAGGCTTGTGTGTAAAATACAGCACTGTGTATATTTTCAGGAACGTCGCTTTGTTTTTTATCTTACCTTTTTCTGGTGATAGCTAGAAGAGACCTGACATTCCATAATCAGCAAGTATGTAATGCTTTGAGACTATTTAACTATAATTTACATTTTGTTCATGCTGATGTTTTATATACAATCCTTTGTTCCTGTTCTTCAAAATGCAGCCACTATAACTTGAGAAGTCATTGCACTACTAAAGCTATTTAAAATTCTACAAGTTTAGTAACTCTGATTTTGTTTAAGCAGCATTCGGTGCAGTTTGTTGCCCAGGAAGCTTTGAACTCCTTTCTGAAGTGCATTGGGAAGAGCAGGGGTTGCGCCGTGCCACACGGGTCTGGGTTTGGGCAGCACCACGCAGCTGCTGCAGCTCGAGCTGACGAGCACTGCCCGGGACAGACCTGGCCGGGGCACCTGCAGGGGTGGCAGTGGTGGCAAAAGCAAACTCCGCGGCCACACCACCCTTACAAGTTACCCGCTATACATTTTGTCCAACAGTAATTTTGCACTGTTAGTAATTCCCCTCGTCTCACCCCTGTTCCCTGTCTGCAATTCTGAAAAAGCTTATTAAAGTATTTTTTTAAGCATACCGCCTGCATACTGAATTCCTGAGTGCTGGGAGCACAACGGGGCGCAGGGGCTGGGAAGGCCCCTCCCAGCCCTGGGCTGTGGGAGCACCGTGCTGCGGGGGGAACGCTGCAGAACCGCGCGGCTCCGTCCGGCCCCACTGCAGCCCCAGCCCTGGCCCCGCTGCTGCTGCGCCTGCAGCCCTCAGCCCTTCCACCCCACAGCCTCAGGGCAGCCCCGCTCAGCTCGGCCCCAGCAAAGTGCAGCCAAGGCAGGAGGAAGTTCATCGGTTTATTGGAAGCCAGTACAAAAATACAGAGGCACAGAAAACCTTTTTTTCCTCACTATTATTACATAGCCTGCCATACATTCACATAAAAAGGTCATCCTTTTAATCACTAAAATTGTAGTTTTCTAAATAGATTCTGTATAGAAAACAATTTAGTAGATTAATAGCATAGAAAATACTGTTGTAGGAACTCTTTGCTTTCCCAGTGTATACAATTTCCATCCAGACCTGGCACTGAAGAGTGCACATTTACAAACAAAATGAGCTTTAAAAATATTTCAACTGTTTGGACAATAAATCTAACCAGTAGATTCAACAAGGAACAAAAAAAGCTCTCAACAGAATCAACATCCTGACTGCAGACACCTCAGCACAGCAGAGTTACAAGCAAACGTGGCCGACAAGTGACCTGCGAGGCCCAAGGGCTGCCGTCCAGCTGGCTGCAGCGTGCCCTGCTCAGCCCCCAGAGCTCTGCAGCTGGCTGCAGCGTGCCCTGCTCAGCCCCCAGAGCTCTGCAGCTGGCTGCAGCGTGCCCTGCTCAGCCCCCAGAGCTCTGCAGCTGGCTGCAGCGTGCCCTGCTCGGCCCCCAGAGCTCTGCAGCTGGCTGCAGCGTGCCCTGCTCGGCCCCCCGAGCTCTGCAGCTGGCTGCAGCGTGCCCGGCCCTGCTCAGCCCAGGGAGCCGCGCTGCCCGCACGTGGCCCCAGCCAGGGACAGCAACAAGGTGCAGGCTGGCACTGCTCAGCCCCAGGATTTGGGGACAGAACTGGTGTCTGCTCCTTATCAGTGTCACAAGGTTCTGCTACAGTGTCAGCCTCAGCGCACCCCTCCCCACAGCCTTTAAACACCAGTTGTGTTGTGAGCAAACCTCTTCCAGAAACAGAAGTACATCCCCATGGATGCTTGTCTTCCGAGTTAGCAAAGGAAAGCGTACAAAAACTCACAAATCCATAGTTCAATTTTTTTTCCAAAATTATAAAAAATTCTTTTTAAAACCAAAAGACAATCCAAGGAGAAACTTAGAAGTGCTGTCTAAGACAATCTTTAAAAATCAGCCCATGCTGCTCGACACCTGAAAACCCGTTCTGTCAACGCCAACTGGAGCCGACCCAACAGCCCGCAGCAGCACACGGTGACACCAGCAGCAGGTGACACCAAGTGACACCAGCCACCAGCCCCGCCTTGCTACAAGAGCACGTTCACCTTTGTGTACCTTTCCCAGGGGCTGATGAGCCCTCTGCAGGTCTGCTTGCACCACTTGTGCGAGCCAACCCTCCACGTGCCTGAGCAGCCAGGAGTTCCTCAGTCGATCAGACTCAATCAGATTAACACTTATGTGTGCGGTCATTTATCTTTCCCATAATTTTTGAAGGCAGCAATCTGGATTGTGCAAATCAAAGAGCATCACCATCACTCCGCAGCCGACACCCGATTCCTGGCGGCGTTCTGCAGGCCATCACCTCGGCAGGAGTTGGCTCCCAGCACAGCTCCCTGCTCACACGGAGCTCTTGCCCTTGATGTCCATCTTGCCGCCCGCCTCGGGCTGCTTGCTGAGCTGCTCCTCGGTGAAGGTGATGTAGGAATACACCAGGCTTCCTGCAATACTGCACAACAGCCACAGCACGTGTCAGTGAGCAAGAAAACCCCGTTTCCTTCCCAAGCCCGGACAGTTTGCTTAATGCCTCCCCGGTGCTTGCTCCCCCGAGCTGCTGGGCTGCTGCTGCTGCAGGGTGCGAGCAGCAAGGGGACGGCTCCCAACACACAAACACTTTTCCAAAAGCTGCACCAAACCAGGCGATGTAAAACGAGAACCATTTCTTCTGCTACCTGTGTTACAGGATTCGGATCTGTAGCTCTGAGGACAACTGAGGCTGTGCGTGCACCATGGGCCGAGCAGCACCAGCTCGCTGCGGACGAGCAGCCCCGTGCTACATGGAGCAGCACCACTGCCCGTGTCAGCAGCACTGCCCACCAAAGCATGGCACAAGGAGCCCTTCTGCTCCATGCAGGAAGCAGTGTTCCTCTGTGTGTTTACAGCACAGAAGTTCCCCCTGCCCAGCTAAGTTAAAAACCACAGCAATAGGAAAAGCCACATCCCATCATTTTTTGAAAGAAGCATTTTGACTCTCAGCCCATCTCCATTCCACAGCACTTTTTTCACTTGGAAATCGTAAGTGCCTGCAGCCAGCTCCATTCTTACCTGATATTTAGACCAAGGAAGTTTGTCCATGTAAAAATATAGTCTCCTCCAAAAAACATCCCAATGTAGGTTATTAAAATATTCTGCAAAGGAACAAGAGTGTGAGTTCCCGCATGACCGAGACAAACGTACGCTCCCCTTCTTACAGCAGCGTGGGAGGGCGGACGCACACAGCCTGACCCACACAGGCACTGGCAGCCGGGGGCTCAGGGCAGCCAGGCTCAGGGCTGCTGGGACACTGCTGGATGGAGGCTTTCAGCCCTGGGGCAGCAGCACAGTGCAGTGCAGAGCAACGCAGCACAGCCCCACGAGCGCTGTTACCAGCCCCGTGGGCCCACGGCAGCTGCAGCTCCCGCCGTTCCCAGCCCAGCGCTGCGGGGCAGGCAGCTCACACGTGGCAGAAAAACCAGAAACATGTCCCGGAACGCCCGTCGGTTTTTGCAGCTGGCTTGTTCCACTGGGGACGAGGTGACCCAGAAGATCCTGGCTCACTTCTGGGCATTTTGCACTTCTGTTTGCCTGGCACAAGCCAAGTCAGTGCCACACAGTTCCTTGCAGCAAGAACCGTGCAAACCACAGCTCTCCATGTTGCAGCCAGCAGCACCCCAAGCAAAGGTGCCAGCCCTGCAGCCCCACAGCACCGGGACTGTTGCCCTCCCAGCCCCACTCCCAGCCCCGCACCCCTCTGCTGGGCCTTCTGGAACTACATCAGCGCAGAGCAGGGACGCACGGGGAGGTTGATACCAAAACTTCAGCCCTGGGCAGAAGGGCCGTGCGCTCGCAGGGCAGCAGCCACGTGGCATTGGGAAGAGCAGCACCGCCGGGCACGGCCCCAGCGCTCAGCCCACGCGCCAGCAGCTGCTTAACGTGTGCAACAAGCAGTAATTACCATGCTAATTATTGCAGCGCTCGCCCCAAGAGCAGAACCACCACTTACCTTAATGCAGCCAACTATTGTAGTTGTAAGAGCAGAATTGTACTGAGTGCAAAGAACCGTGGAGTACATCAGAATAAACCTGCGGGGGGAAGAGGCGGCGGTCAGGGCCCTGCAGCTCCATGCCCAGCCCTCACCCCATCCCAGGACAGCCTCTGTGCTGCTGCTTTTTGGGGAGACCTCCGCTGAATCACTCCCATCTACCACAGGGACAGCACTGCTGAAAGGCATAGCAGGACTGAAGATACCTTTTTCCATCCCAGAATTACTCAGGCCACCAAAACGTGGTGCTGGAGGAACAGAGGTGCCCCCAGCCCCCCTGGTCCCAGCGCCGCAGCCTCACCCCATCACGCAGGACAGCGTGAACTGCGCGACGAACAGCGTGTCCGCCCAGCCCTGGTACTCCATCGCCTGCAAGGAAAGGAGGCTCAGAGAGGGCACAGCACCTCGCCGCAAGACAAGAGCCGCCGCCCCGAGGTGGGCACACGCAGCAGCTCGAGAGCCCCCCGGGCCCTGCACAGCCCCTGCAACAGCACTGCCCCAACCCACGCACACCCAGCGCCCACCCGCTGGCACCCTGAGCCAAGCGGTGAGTGACGATGCCCAGGGAGCGGGGAGCGCTGCCTGGCAGGTGGTGCCCAGAGTGACCCCCAGCCCCACACAGCCAGGAGTGCTTTGCCACAGCTGTGAGCACCACACAGCAGCTCAGCTCTCCTCCAGGGCCCATCCTGACCGAGCTCTGATGTATGGCTGCAACCCAGCCCTTTGGACACGAGTTCACACAGATTTCATACGAGTGTTGGGGGATGCCCAGCAATGCATCATTTCCCCCCCTCAGGCCCAGCACCGTGCCTGCTGCCCCAGCTCTCCCTGCAGCACTCAGAAAGCTGCAAGGAGCCTCTGCCCCAGGTGGGGGCTGTGATGTGCCCGGCTGCACCCTGCCCCTCCCTGGGCGCTTCGCCCACCTCGGGCACTGCCTCTGCCCCCCCTGCAGCCCCACAGCTTTGTTTCTAACGCTTGCGTCTGCTGAGATTCCTTAATTACTGCACACAGCACAGCATGCAGCTGAGAGCACATTTCCATCCTTCCCAGGCCTGGCAGCTCAGAACGCTGTTATGCTGATGCTCATTAAGCCCCGCAGCTCATTAACACGTGCACCATGGCAGGGCAGAGGCTGCTACATGGCACCCGCGGGCCCCGAGCACCTCCCATGGCCCGGCCGCAGTGTGCACGGCCGCACGGTGCCCCCAACAGCGCGGCTTTGTGCGCCCGGCGCCAGGAGCTCGGCCGGGGAAAATAAGTTTATTCAGGGAGAAAAAAAAAGCAGTAAGAGGAGAGTTCTGTGCGGGCTGAACAGAGGCAGCACAGTGCCCGCCAGCCCCTGCCTATAAATGAGCGCTTTATCCCCAGATAGAGCCCGGCTCAGTCGCTCCTCACTAATCGCGGCTCGTTAGCTTAGCGGCTGGCACCAGGGTTCGTCATCGTGGCACTGAGCTGCTAACGAGGAGCCATCAGCCCCTCCCAGGTAGAAGAGGGTGTTAATTAGTGCAGGAGTAATGCAGCAAAGAATGCAGGCACGCAGGGCTGTGGGCAGAGCACGGCCTGCAGGGGCCAGCAGCACTGCTCCGAAGCCAAGCACAGTGTGTGCTGCTGCAGCGAGAGGGAAGGGCAAATGTTTGCAGAAACCCATTCATACTAAAAATAGTGGACTTCTTTGTTTTAAGTAATATTTGGTTTCTCTTATTGCTCTCACACTTCCTCCAACATCAAAAAAATGCTCAAAGGCAGTGCTGTGCACGTGAAGCCAGGTGCTGCAGTTGCATTCTACCAGGCCATTCCCCTCTCTGCCCCACAGCCCGGCCCCAACCCCCCCCCCGCCCCCAAGGCCATGCAGC
>WBMW01002195.1:0-23118 GCA_013396635.1 Penelope pileata | reverse complement strand
GGAAAGTGGTTTCCAATTCAGTGTCTTTAATAATTAGATACAAACACAAGCGCTTTGGTTTGATCCATATTTTGTAAGGATATTAGAGAAACTGAAGATCAGAATTCTTTGTTCTGCTAAATTTGAAAATTAAAATGGCCAACAATGCCAGAACACTGTATTCCCCTGATGTTTGTTTGTTTAAACAAGCTGACTGCATACAGACTGCTGTTTCTTGTTTTTGCTTTACTCAACAGAAGCCCATGTTCATTGCTAAGCAGAACTGGTTCAGATGTCAGGCTTTTCTTGTTCTTATTTTATCTCCCTCTTAGAGATACAAAGCCACAAAAAATACAATAAATATCTTTTCAATTTTCTACATGGGACTGAAGGAGTCTCACTGTCCAAAATTTCATCTGGAAATTCTCCACAAATGCAGATATATATTTTCACTAAGAGTCTGCTGGAAGGACAGATTTCTTTACCGATTTACACATTTATTTCCTTGATTCCTACAGAATTCGCCAGAACAGGATTCACTTTTATTGACTCTACCCAAAACCTGTCTCAGAAATTAAAATTTTTATTACATCAAGTGCCCAGGCATTCCTGTAATGCTGTGCAGCAATTAGAGGTTGTTGTCTCAAATTTAACTGTATTAATGCGGAGATACTGTATAAACTGAAACCTTACAGCGAATCTCTCTGGGTAATCATCTGCATGTAACACAGAGGTGTTACACGTCTGGAAACAATTTAACACCAAACAGGTATTCTGTCCAGGACAGAATTTCAGCAAAAGTGTCAGTGGTTATGACACCCAGCACAAAACGCAAGAAAAGCTTACATAGCATACAGGCAACAATGTCATAAATGTGTGAAAGCACAATGTGGGATCAGAGACCTCTGAGATGTAAGCAGTTCACACCAATCTGAAAAAGTCAATGACTCTCCAGACAGCGCGAGGCTCCTGCCTGTCACCAAGCACAGTTTGGCCCACTGTGACACAGAGATTACGGAGACTTCAAGGATGTTAGTTGCTTAGGATCATAAGATAATTCAGGATACAGGTAAGTGAAGGTCTTTAGCCCAAGTCACAGTGTAATGCGGGGTCAGCTGTGAGATCAGATTAGGTTACTCAGGGCGTTCAGGTTCTCAATGGGTCCTGTAAATCTCCAAGGGCAGAGAGCACAGTGTCTTCCTACTGTTTTCATTGCAATAATAAATTGCCTGTCTACATTATCAAATTTCAAATGTAACCTTAGGAGATCTCAGTTGCCATGCTACTAATAGAGATGGGTTCGAAGCACAACACAGCTCAGATTTGCCAGCAGCAGCATCCCAAATCACTGCCTTCGTAACACTGAGTGGCACATCGCACGGGCACACAGCAGTTATCTGAGCCTCCCTCACATGCACTGTGGCCATCTGACCAGGATGTCTCATGTCACTGCACGTTAAAATTGTCATCTAGAGGGAATTACAGCTGAAACAATAGTATTTTTCTGCCTAAATGAACACTACCATCTATTGATTGGAGGCAGTGCTAATGTAACTGATATCATAAGCTAGCCCTGTGTTTACAGAATTTGATGCAAAACACTTCAAGTAGTTTGACCTACTTTGGTACATTTACATGGCAGTCATCTCTACTGTGCCAGGTTAGCAATAAATACATGCAGTTATTTCAGGAGCCAGAGCTGTAGGTACATCTCAGTGCCGTTAGATAACTAAATCATACGCATGACTGAAATCCCCACAGATAATATCAAGCATGCAAAAGAGATGTAATCAATTTTAGTACAGTGATAAATTTGCAGATATTTATCCTACTTTCATAAATATATAAAGATAAAAAAAAGTCATGCATTAAATACTTCTGTTACTCATATTCCATTGATAAGAATATTCCATTGATAAGAATAAGTCCTAGGAATCAAAAATAAACAACTGCGATGGCAAACAAAACCAAAAAAACTCCTAGTATAGCAAAGATTTTCCAATGAGTTTCCTTTCCAACACGGGCAAGGGAAAATTTTAGTTACTCCAGCTTGTCAGCAGTACAAGAGGAAAAGCTGTTTCTTTCTTGACTCAGGAATCAGAATTTCATCACCTGTATCCCAAATGCAAGCAATCAAACATGTACACACTCTATTAGGTACGCACTATATTCTCTGACAAAAACAGTACAAAATTTGTATTTCAGAAGAAAACAGTCATTCTGTTTTCTCAAATTAGCTGATTCGATGAAAACTACGGAAAAATAAATGTGAAACTGTCTTTCTGAACTTACCCAGGCATTTCAAACTAGAGTCTAAACTGTTATTTCATCTTCTACCCAGCCTAGCACCTCCTCTTCCCTAGTATACCACAAAGAGATACAGTTTTAAAGTGGTGTTTTCCTTGCAGTAATATCTATAGTATAAGGTTTTTGAAGGAAGTTGCTTCTGCACTTGAAGCAAAGCTTTCTCTCACTTCTGACGAATACTTGAAGTTGAGTTACTTTTAAATGAACTGAACGGAGCCAGGTATTACACTACATAAAATCCTTACCATTTCTATATCAGTATTTTTCATGACAACATAGGATCCTGTAGAAGTGAAGTACGAAAGGCAAAGTTTTGCCCAGAGCATAAAAAGAATCCATTTACCCACCTCTAGTTTATTGCCATTGAGTATCAATAAGCATCCCTTTTGTATAATGCAAAATATACAGCATGAGGAACAACCCCACTGATCCTCTCCGTGTTGTTCATTATAACACAACCTTCTGTCGTAACCCTGCTCATTAGTTTGCTGTTTGAATTAAGTGGGCATATCTTGCATAGTGTTTTCTCAAATGCTAGTCCCGTATGTTTGTAATTATTTCAGCTGAACCTTCTGGTCTCTTTCAATTTCATCTGCAGGCTTATTTATAAGATGATTTTGCAATCATTTTTCATGCAAAAAGAAGCAGCAATATGTGGGCCAGAAACTGAAAAATAGTATGCAGGGTGGCTCCTGTGTTTTTAATATTTATTTCACGCTTGTATCTAGAGGCATCAGCTGGTACTGAGCCCTATCAAGATAAGCTACAAAGCTGAACAGCACAAGGCAGTCCAGGCTGAAATGACCGCATCACGAGGGCCATAGGGATCTCAGACTGGAAGAACTCATACCACAAGTTTTCTTGTTTAACGCAAACTCCTTCCCTTTCAGCTTCCCAGCAGACGTAGCCTGTGTTCAGTGAGAGCATGGAGCATGTTTGATAATGAGAGCACTTTACACTTCATCCCCATCAAAGGGAACTTGTCCCTGATGTCAAAGATCCACATGCATCATTTACAACAAAGCGGTAAAGAAATCCTATACAGCATCCACTTCTACACGCATGGAAAAAATCATGCTAGGCCATCAAACCTCAAAGAATGTTGGTGTTGACTGCAGTAAGGGACAAATCTCTTAGTGCTTCAGAGACAAACTTGTCTTCTGAGAAGTCGTGGAGAAGTCTCAGACCTCAAACACATAAGTAACTGTCACTCTAACGCCTGAAGCATTTCACTTACCAAAATCACTCCAATCTATTCCTCAGGGAGAATGCAGAAGGCGTTACATGGTCTGTTTTAAAAAAAAATACAAGGGCCAATGTTACTGGTACAGTCAGGGAAAAAGCATTTCAGGGACATCAGGAAGATAAATAAAAGCCTTTGACTTCGAACAAAGACACGTAAAATGACATGGACACAACAGCTTGTTCCTCACATCATCTATTGCTTTGTTTTCACGCTTTTTTTGTATAAGCAGCAGGGAGAATAATTCCATGATCTTTCCTCCCAACAAGCATTGAATTTGTGCTCTGAATATTCCAGCCACCTCCTGGGAAATAAGCACTTTGCTGCATGCCACAGGGGCTGCCTCCTGCTCAACTTACTGCCCTAAGCCAGAGTCTGCAGTCACCCCTGCATGTTTGTTTGCACGCTTTTTCTTCTTGGATAAGTTTGCTGTGAAATGGCCAAGTGACCATGAAAAAAGTAAGGATGCTTGTTAGTATATAGGCATGAATGTGTCTCTGCACACCTTTGTTTGCTGTGTTTGTGAGTCTTTCAACAGAGTAAACAGAGTTATATCAGGAGACTCACCTGCAAGAAAACAAGAAGCTTCACCAGGGAGCATCCTGTCCCACAAGAACATTCACTCTTTTAGTACACTCAGGAGAATGTAAAAGCAGCCAGAGTGAAAGAGCAGAGAAGAGTAACTGAAAGAGTTTCGCGAGGAGTTAGATGACAGCAGACAGTCTTAAACTGCTTTTCGGTGATTAAGAGCTAAACCTGGAAATAGTCGTTAACACAAGGTGCACGCTGGAGCTTTCCTCTCAGTACCCACCTTTCAGCAACGTCCAAAAAAAGCACACCTTTACTGTTGATATCAAGAATCAAAGCTGGGGCCCAGCAATGTTTTTCAGACATCATCACACCAGAGTGCTCAGAAGGTTTACCTCTGTCTCCGCTGCAGACAGGAGGGCAGAAGATCCCAGAAGTGTTGTTCAGGGTTTCCTCCTGGTGAAAAACTCCAGCAGCTCTGAAGATTATCAGAAAAAGAGAACTCTCATAAAAATTGCTGTGGTTCATTCAATCAGATTTGCTTCAACGGCTTGTAACTGTTCAGATTCCAGAAAGAGGAAAAAAAAACTCTGAAATTGAAATTACTCTGAGAGTTATTGGAAACGCCCTGCCAGGCTACTCAGTCTCTAGGCATGAATCATCACACTGCACCTACACACAATTGTACCATGCTCTAAATCCCCTCAGCTCCCCCAGGGTCCCTGAAAAAATACCTGTGCCCGGGCAGAACTACAATGGACTCAGATCTAATGCCTGATTTCCTTTAATGGGTAAGGAAAAGTTCCTCTATCTCCCTTGCTATAAAAGTTAGCTGTCCACAAAGACAACGTCTGAGTAATTGTGTGATCCCTCCCATCCTCATTAAATTTTCTCCCTTATTTTGGGCAGATCAGCCTACATCACCCATTAGCATAGTACTGCAGGCACATTAATAAACATGGAATCATGTTTTTCGTCCCAAATATCCAACCAGAAATGGACAGACATGTCTACAAAGCTGCAGTTAATAATTTCTGCAATGTTTCAGAGAGTCAAGCTCAATATGGCTTTAAAACAATTGTGCAATCATAAATTTGTCTGATTCTTGGCTTTGCACCTGCACTTTACAGTCAAGTAAACCAGATACATCACCATAAGCAGTAGTAGGGTGTTATTTATCAGACATAATAATGTGTATCGTAAACTTTATAAATCTTAGTCTACTGCTGAAGAAATGATAAAGCAACTTAGGAAAAGATGTGCTTTCGCCATAAATCAGACATGGCATCATAGTTAATTCTCTTTTAGAAAAAAGCATTAGATAGATATTAGACCAATTGTTAGTTTAAAAGAATAATTAAAATCAGTTTTCTCTCTGTCCACTGGAGATCATTTAAAGTTGATGAAGATTTCCTTATTTTAACATCATTATTTCCCTGGGCAAATAACACGAACCATTGTATTTTAGGTCAGTTTAGTAATTTTGCCCTATTTACTTGTCACACTGTGCAGCTACTCATGCACACCTTTGTACTGTATAATATCATTTCATTTAAAAATGATTTTCTATTGACCCTCCTTTGGAAATACAAGCACCACCTGTACAAGTGGAAGAAGACTAGAGTAACGCATGTTAAACAGAGACCATAAAGAAAAGACCAGAAAAAATCTCTGAGCATAGGTTTTTTGTGCTTCATTCTCTGCTACATTACTTATTTCTCCCCCACCCTCCAGCTGAATGCCCAAAAGTTTTCCCACTCCTGTTTTAGCCTCCAGCATCTTTGACAAACGCCGGGAGCTCTCCCTCCTGCTGGAGCCAGGGGCAGCAGCTCGGCTGGCCGTGTGGTCGGGCTTCCCTGCAGTACAGAAGTGGGTGGAGCAATGAGCTCTGCCGGCCGTGCTCTGCAGGAGACAGACACTGCAGGCAGGCTTAGGCACTGCTCTCTGCTTCTGACCAGCACGGGACTGACTGTTCTTCTGGTGTGCCTCTGAGGCCAGTAATCACTGGATGACATGCAGTGCTTTCCTCATCATGGGAAAAGAAGGATTACATCGTAGTTATTAATGATTGATGAAAAGAGCAACTGATACCTTTAGCTTTTAAAATACATTAATTTACAGTAATTAACATGAAGATGTTGTCCGGTCAAGACTAAGAAAATTACTGCCATCTACTGTTGGAAAGAAATTACTTGAGCATTCTTTTAGCAGAGGGTTGGAATTGATGATTTCCAGGCGTTCCATCTAGCACCTGTGATCCTTTAATATTGAAAGCCGCTTCCAAAAATAGCGTATGAATTTAAGGGCATTTATTTCAAGTGTAAATCCATCTCTGGGAAGGGAGATGATTTTCACACACAAGAACGATATGGCACCGCAGCCCTATCGTCAGAGTATCAGGGTGGGCGGATAGAACTCTTCCTACTCCGTGAGCAAACGTTTCTCGTTCATAATGGAAGAGAAATAGAGAGGCTAATGGGCAGTTTTTTACTATCGCCTATGCAGAGCTGTACTTAAAAGAAATCCCCAGGTGCCTGAACAAATCTGGTTGTGGCGTCCACACTTATCAAAGGTATATTTGCTTAAAACTTCATAAAAACTTTTACTTTAGGTTATCAACTTGTTAAAATTTAGGAGATATTTTTCCATCTACTTTTCTTTATGTACAAAGCTTTGTGGTTAGAGTAAGATTCTCTGGGAATATATTCTCTTTCGTCTCTGCACCCACCAGGTGTCCCTGTGCTTACTCTGAGACAGGGTCCTGAGGACGAATACTGATGCTTTGCAATAACAGTAAATTCTCCATCCAAAAAATCTGTTCGGATACAGAGAAATAGATTTGTTACATCAGAGTTAAATCCAAGCAGTGGGTCCAATTACTTTATGTGGACCATGATTTTCTCTCTGCTTTTTCAAGGAAGTACTCATCTAGCATGTGTGTGAGTAGACCACATTTTGACCTGGGTGAGCTGCAGTGTAATTAATATTTGCCTGTTTTTCTCACGCTGTTCTTCCTCCATGTTTTAGTGATAAGGGTGGCATTTTAACTTCTCTCTGCAGCAGCCACAGCCTTTATCGAGCATCAAACTGAGCACATGGCTGACACGAAGGATCTTTGAAAGCCATTTCCACAATGTCTCTATGTCTTTTTCTCATGGAAAAAATGAAAAAGAAAAAGAAGCTCCACCAGTAAACTATGTCAGATTTGCTCAGTCCAGCTCCACAGCAGTCTCTGCAAATCAACCTCTGCAGTTCAGCACACTAGTGAGGGCAGAGATGCCATGATGCTCTGTGCAAGTGATACCAACAGCATTTCTCAAGGAGGGGGCAGATTGACAGAAAGGAATGAGAACTGATCAGATCTACCTCAACTCTAAATCATCATTTCCTCTTCTCTCTCCTGGACATAAAGGACATGAGAAGCAGCACTCAGAAGTCTGCGCAGACGTCAGTGCATCAGTGCAGTAGTGATAACTTACCACTCAGGTGAATTCCATTAAAATCCCCTTGACAAAGATTTATTTAATAATAGATATCTTACCTTAAAGAAAACACTTGGCCAATGAAGTGCTGTTAAATTTTGTTTGCTAACAAAGTCGCAGAAAAAAAAGTCACTGTGCAAACAGAACAACTGAGGGGACAACTATCAAAGCTAAGCAAACAGCCATAGCTGCCGGGCTTTTGACTGTCCCCACCAAGGATGGATGTAACTGCAGCGTTGAGGTCAGTACCTCACACCAACAGGCAACGCTCTCATAGAGTGCAAGGCTGTCACTGCCCATCACTGACTCCAGTACAAAAATGCTGAGACTCCTTTGTCAGCCAGGGACACATTCAAAAGTTCACAAAGTTTGGAGGAGGTTCCTCCAAGAGAGAGACTTGCAAAAGTATTTTCCCAGATCGGCTGTGGCATTCTTCCCGCTGATCTCCCTTTCAAGATATCTCAAGACGATGACAGCAAGAGGAAGAATGGTGTCAAATATTGCATATGAAACACAGCTCAATATACTTCTTGGTCTGAAAACAGCAGAAGGTCACTGCTAACAACAAGGCTACCACTGTGTTAAAAAGAAAGCAAACACTTTGTTTTCTAAAGATTTTTTCATTTCCTGTCTAGTTATTATCATACAAGCCCCACAATGTCAATCAACTCCGCTAGTCCCACAGCTTTTATCCAGGCTGTGGCAGTGTTAGAGGTTAACGTTAAATGAACACGACGCCTCATTTGTTCAGCAGCTTAACTGCAGAAGTCTGCTTCTTTCTGCCTATAGTGACTGGCTTAGAAATTCTCATTGGTGAGAGGAGGAGAACTAAGCAATGAGGCACTGGTCCAGTACAACGCCAGGACATTGAGGACCTATATTTTCTCTTATGAAGTTCAGATCCCTGGTTCTGTCATCTTTACTTAGCACTGCCTTAGGGCAACATAATCTGATGGTAGTACTGCTAAATTAAGTAGAAACAGGCTTGAAATTTCAATAAGAGTATGATCATAACATTGGTGGAATATCTCTTGCCTCCACTCAATAATTCAGTTCCTTCATTCCTGCTAACAGCCTTGTCAAATGAATACAGAATTATTATTTTAATTATCTCATGCCCGTGCAGATCTAAACATCTGTTATAGGTGTTCAACAAAAATTAGAACAGCAATCAATCTTTTTCTTAAGAGTGGTAGTGATTCATGGTGGTCTATGAATAGGTATACTCACTACAGTCGGTACCAGAAATATTCTTCAGAACAAGGCAGGAGGCCCTTTTATTTATCTTCTAATTAATTCTGCTGAGGAAGTTGAAACACAACATTTAGGAATACTATGAGTCACTTAATTACAGTACTTGATGCATTATCATCAGATCATTCATTGCCATGGTAGCAGTCTTTTCGGTTCTGTTTCCCAGAAGGACACTGTTTATGGATTACCTGTACAGCTTATATTGAACATAGTCTGTCCCACACGGCTTTCCTGCTCACGTAATTGATTTATCATTTAGCAGTGATGGACCACCAGAAGAATTCAACCCAGAATTTGGCTTGATGCCATTTGAATTCTCCTTGTGCTTTATTTTATGTCAGTAACGTCAGGAAGGAGGAGACGTACAGGTTTGGCTTGGCACAAACGGAAGCACGAAAACAATACATTTTTTGAAGAGCACAGATACTTGGAATACCAGCCTTTTTGTTTAGCATCTATGCTGAGTTCAATTAAAGAACAAATGTGCATCTCTGGAGTAACAGATATACCCATGCAACTCTATGGGACTCCATTCTCTGAAGTCAGTGACAGTGCAGAAATCAGTGGGAGTCCCGGACATGATGAGTGACTTGCCGCTGCTATTCTCAAATAACAGTCCAAGCATAACAGTGTAGCATAGGATAGTCTAGAAGTATAGCGCTTCCCATGGACTCACTGGGGCTTGTATTTCAGGTGCTAGGAGACACTCAGCTTGGGACAGCCCAGGTATATGCATGCCCGTGGAATCATTAATGGCACCCCCCTTTCCATCTCTATCATTCGCAAATACGCTACGCAGCGCCATTTCCACAGACCTCAGGACCTAGTCCAAAACAAAGCAAAAAGGAAACAGAAAGTAGAGAGAACTACTCTGCTTTCCAGTGGAGAAGTTGATTTCTGAACTCTGGCTGTTGTCTTCTACATCCATCCTGTCATCTATCGTTGTAGCAGCAGCTATTTTCACAAGTGGCACTGAGCACCAGTGCAGAGCTGATATCCCACTCCAAATGTAGCATGCGAAAAACCTCTGAGAAGAATTCCACTGTATGCCAACAGCACAGCACGGATACAGTTAATCAGAGAACTCCTCCATATACAATATTTTCAGCTACTGCCCTGGAAAGGAAAGAAGGTCTTTGAAGGCAGTAGGGCTTCACGATGCAGAGCAATGAAGTACTGCAACAATAATAGATGCTCACTATTAGGTCTTATAGATCTAATATCAGATCTATATAGATCTTCCCCTAGAAGATCTTCAAAAGATTAAGGATGTGGATATTGAGACTGTTTAGAAAGTCCAGAATGCATTACAGAAAGAAAGGATAATAGCAGTCCGAGTTCTGTATGAGAAACAGACCTGCCTGAGGATGAAATTTAAAAACAGACAGGGAGAGATACTCCAGCAGTCTTTAAAAAGAAATCTTGTCCTTATGGAATGGTACACAGGAAATTAAGCTTTTACTTTGGAAAATAAAGGAATATCATCTAGTTGCCATAGATTTAAAATCCATCAGACCAAAGAAATAAGTGACCTAAAATAACTAGGAAAATTAGCAGTTCTTTCACATCAGCCTTTGATGGAGACTTGCCTGCCTGGAAGAGAGGGCATCTCGGGACAGCTTTTTAACCTTTCCAGAGTGAAATATCACTCAAGTCTCCAAAAAAATGACAGGTTTACTTCTGCCAGCTGAGGATCTACCTCAAAGTTCATAATTACATAAGCATACATCCAAAAGGATGGAGCAGCAAAAGAAAGGAGGCAGCAGAAAAATGTGAAGCAAATTTTTATGGGAGGAATGGATAAATGATCATGAAGTTAATGAGACAGAGCAAGATCTCGAAAAAAAGAATGATTCCGCTAGGGTATTGGAAAGATGCAGTGAGCAAAAATAAGTATCACAGACCCAATTGCTGCCCTACAACAGAATCCATATTGCTTTTATCTCAAAGAGGAATATTGTCCTCTCTCACACAATAGATTTCATTAATTCTTAATTCTCAAAGTCATCCCCTCATGTAATGACCGAAGCCAGTATTTCTAGGAATAAAAAAAAGGGCAGCTATCCATCTTACAGAGATCCAACATAAGTTCCAGGAAATCTTTGCCAAATTATTCAAAGCAGTGGATTTGCCAACTGGTAGATATTTAATACTGGCTGTAAAACCAGATGTGTTCACTGCACAAGTATTGATAAAATGAAAGACCTTTTCATGTACCAGATTCACGATGTCCCCAAATTACAGACATTCCATGGGCTTCAGAGACCAGATGTTCTATAGCACACAGAAAATACATTTTTCCTGTCAGTCTTGAGCACACTTCCACAGCTGTAGATAGAACTCACTGTGTTTCATGTGTAAAATTGATTTTGTGAGTAAGCAAATTGCTAGAATTTGGTCCAGGTGGAATAACATAGACAAAAATGTTATGACTTGTTTTCAGGGCCAGCAGCAAGAGGTAGAACCAAAATTTCCATTTGTTTTCCATTGCATAAGTTTTTCCTAGTGATAAGGTTTTAAGTTAAATGTAAAGAAGTACAGCACATTCACTTCTTAAAACTTACTCTGATTTTACAAGTCTAGCAGATTTGAAAAATATTACGAGACTGAGCAAATGTGACAGAGCTCATTGAGAGAAAAAAAGCTCGATCATGGTAATATCATTTTTATATAGCCTTCTTAAAAAATAACTGTACACAGATAATTCCTCTCTGTTTGTCACCCAGCTTAGTCTAATTCTTCCAATTGCAAATCATAACGGTTATAGAAAAATAGTTTCCTTACTTATGAAAGGCAAGAAAAGAACCTTATACTTAGCAATACTCTATATAGCAATTTCCATACTATGTTATGCACGTCTAGCATCTTGTCTAGAGTGAATTCTGTACTTCATTTTAAAAGTACTGCAGAAATATATATTTAAGAATTTATAAGAAAATGATATTCTTAGGGAGTCGCACTTCTTCCTGTGTTGTAAATTCTAAAGCAATATTTCTAAGAAAACAGATTTTTCTTATACGTGAGCAACATAATAGATAAGAGGAATAAATGGTATAGAATACAGAGAATGAAGAGAGAAAAGTGAGAGAAGTCCACTCAAGCTTATAAGGTTACAAGTTCTGAAAAGAATTCACTCCAAGAGCTTTCCCTAGCAAAGCATCGGCTGAATGAGCACGGCTTCCACCTTGCTTACTGTTGGAATCAGCCGTCTTTTCTTTTGGTCAGCAATTCCAAAAAACAATGACAACATGGGATATAAATAAGTATCTTCATTCTTTGCATGAGAGTTGAGTATGCTTAGTGCCTCCCAAGGGCTTGTCTGTAGTGCAATGGAGCTTTCAATGTAGAAATATTTTCACTGTCAAAACAGAGTAAGAATATGTGTTTTCTTCCCTTTTTCTCGGTGCTCTCACAACTGGTGCAGATTAATTCATTCATTTAATTTATGTCAAGGAAAATATTGAGATTAAGCATCTCATTTCCCCATCCTTGAGCTGTACTGTACCAACAAGACCCACACCACAAGATTTTAGTTCAAGTTTTCTTCGCTCATGATTTATAAAACTGCACTGAGAGTAAAAACATTCTAATGGAATCAAACATTTGAACTTTTGAATATATTAAGCCAGACACCAGGAAGGAAATTTCTTAGACTTTTCCCTATTGTTATTTAGGAGTGTAACTCAGATGAAAACCGACAAAGATACGTGGAGGGGTTGCTAATTCAGTGATCTGCATGATTATTTTGGCAGATTGTGCTGATAGGAAGACAAGAAGGAAGTAAAGATTAAAAAAAATTAAGTCCAAAGAAGGCAGAGCCCCTTGAAAAAGGAAAAAATACCTATTGATATTATTTTCATTTCCGTCAAGCTCATGCTAAGTTTGAAGTTTTCTCTTCTGAGCCTCTTTTGCTAAAGCTCTAATCATCTGCCAGGGTTAAGAGTAGGAGTGAAAGTACATATCAACATTTGCCAAACAAACTCCCTAATTCTTCAGTTATTTCAGGAAAGCAAGACATTTTCTCAGCAACTTAGTTATTACATGCTTCTCAGAACAGTTTGAGAGCCTATTTCTACATTTCTTTCTAAGTTTGTCTGTTGGCTTTGTCTGACTGCCAGAGGCCTGTCAGGCTGCAATCTCATTCCTTCTCCTCAGCAAGGCAGGGGGAGTAAACAGGACAAAAGAACTTGTTGATTTACATAAGAACAGGGAAATCACTCACAATGTACCACTATGGACAAAGGTGACTAATCTCGGCAGAGATTATTTCTATTGTCAATAAATAGATGAAACAGTCCAAAGTTAAAAACAAGAAAAAATGAAAACCACGTTCTCCCATCCCTCATCTTTTCAGATTCATCTTCAGTCTCAGTACTTCTGCCTCGTTACCTGCTGAGTGGCTTGATACGGAATGAGGCGGCAGTCAGTCGGCAATGCTTCACCTCTGCTGCACTTTTCTCCTCTTGCTCTTCCCCTGCTCCAGCACAGGGTCTTCACATGGGACACGGTACTTCCTGAAATGCTCCAATGTGTCCAATGTGTCTCTCTCCCAGAAAGTGTCATTCTTCAGGCAGTACTTAAAATGAGTCCTTCCTAGAGGGTGCAGTCCTTCAGGAACAGACTGCTTCAGCGTGGTCACCCAGGGGCCACAGTTCCTATTAGGCCACTCGATCCGGTCAGACTCTTCTCCACAGGCTGTAGTTCTGCAAGGAACCTGCTTCTACACGAGCTATCCATCGGCTTCAGATCCTATCAAGGTCCATCTGTTTGCTCCATTTTCAGGCCCTCAATGGGCTACACAAGGTTATCTACTCCAGCGTGGTCTGCCATGGGCTAAAGAGAGAACACCTGCTCCACCTTGGTCTTCTCAACTGGCCATACATGTCCAACCCACAGGCTGCATGCAGCCCAATACAGCACATCCTGCAGCCCACATCATGTGCCTGCTGATCCATCATGGCAGCGGCTGTTCCCCACCGAGTGGCCCGGCTCCTGGTGGGCACACAACGCTCAGCAATGACCAAACGTCTGTGTGCAATAGGCACTTTCTCACCTGAACCCAGGACACATGGAGAGTGCAGTGCTAACTCATGCTATGGAAAACAACTGTGTGCATTTTGATATGTTGGCTAAAAACAGCCTTGGGAACAGCGAATAACATGCAGTCGCTTTTTCTTTGAGAAAGGAATTTGAGAATAGGTTTCAAGACTGCAGAAAAATCATGAATTTTGAGGTATTTTCTGTTGACATAAATACATTACCTGCAAATTTTCAAATGGAATGTATAGAGTTGCAATTGGATATTCAACTCAAAAAAAAAAATCTGTTTCCCTCTATTATTAGACTTTTATGACAGCGATCATACAAGAGTAAAACATTCCTACCTTCACAGACATGCACATAGAACCACAGAATCACTATGTTGGAAAGGACCTACGAGACAGTCTAGTCAAACCATCCTCCTACCACATTACTGCTTTTTGGCAGTACGCACATATGTGAAAAACTATCTTCTAGGAAAAGGAGAAGCTAAATTTCATCAAAAGTCTCTTTATAACTCAGAGAATTGCAACCACTTCCATTGAACCATGCTGATCCTTTGCTTTCACAAAAAAAAGTCAAATATCCCACTAGTTTTATGTTTTTGTTTGATTCTGTTACTGCATTTTACGCCGTGAAACAACTACTTTCCTCTGTCCATCCACAATTTTGACAAGAAAAATAACTACCATCAGATATGTTTTTCATCACAAATAATGAAAGTAACTTTTCTGATATCTCCTACCACATACAATGTCCCTGCTGCTGAAAGAAAGAATATCAATGCTCCATCTGCTACTCATTAGCTGATGAGTCTTACAGTAACATGCTGCTGAGTAGTATATTCCAAAAAAAGAAGAAACTGTACAGCCCAACAGATCTGGATTTGACAGGTCCCATTAATGATTTTTCTGCACTGCTTACAGTACAGTGGAATTACAGATGGAATATTACGACTGCATCAGTGATCAATATTTCAATTTGGTGCAGGAATGGAGAAAAACAGGCAGCAGGAGGCTCACAAATCTAAATTATTCCTCATTTCAATACTGCTCATGGTCAAAAGTCTTTAGTTGTTTCAGCAAGGAAAGATGACAATCCAGGTTGCAGAACATACCCATTCCTCACTCTTCTCTATACAGCTACATCAGAGAACACTGAAACTATAAAGACACAGTACTGAGGCATTGGCAGCTACTTAGAATTCCTGCTCAGCGCCTGCTTACTGTGAGTGAGACCTAGCCCCTCTTTTGGAAGAAGAAATTGCATCTCAACATAAGCCAAAGAGCAAAATTCAGAGAAGCAGAGCAGGAGATACCCAACCTCTAGCCACACTTAGTGAAGGCTTCCCACTATGTGCAGAGATTGTGCTGGAGACTGGGTGAATCGACTTTGCATGATTTGCAAACGATTTGCATGAAGACTAGCTCTATGCGTGCCCTGCTGGGTGCACTAAAAGTGGGAAAGTAGGACCTGGCTATTCCTCATCTTGGTGAGAGATTGCTATTGTGTAAGTTAAGATCTTTTGTTTACAATCATTAAACCACTTAATAATTTACCTGGGATCGCTTCTGTGATTGCACCACAGTTGCCAAAAACAACGGTAGCATCTGCACCTCCTCCCCTCCCACAACCTATTCAGCATGCAGGGCTGCACGGTCCTGCTCTCCTCTGGCAACCACCTCAATGTGCAGCAGACCTCTGGTTCTTTGCTCCCAGCATAGTGTCCCTTGACCTCAAAGCCCTGCAAACCCTGGGTGTCCCGAGATTCATGAACACTCAGATACTTAATGTCGATCAAACTGGTGGAAAATAAAATGTCTCCTTCTGCTCAGGGGCAGACTGGAGAAGAACAACAAACAGCTTTTCCATTCAGGTCATTCATTTGAGTCTGACCGTCTGGCTCACGGCATCTGAGTAAAGCCTGTTCTATTGCTGGGCCTGGGGAGGACTCTTACCACACGACAACTTTTTATCCACACAGTGGTAGTGATACCCTTGGGAGTGTATCCTCTTTATTTATATTAAATTAACTGGAAGCCACACATTTTACAAGTTCCCAAATAACCATGATTATTTCAGTAAGCTCTTTTATATTAAAAAATGTCATTTTCTAAAATACATTTCATTTTCATTTTTAAAGAAGATGCAAATTAAAGAAATGCCTGATCACTCTTGAATTACAATCTGCCTTTTAACTCTTAATGTATAGCTCTTTCCTTTGCTTTATATAATGTTGCTACAGTACACGTCCAGTCAACAAAGGAAGCACAAAAAGACATATATACCAAAAACAAAGAATCTGAAAGCAAGGTGATAATATTTTCAAGGCAGAAACACATTTTTCTACTTAACGATGAAGGATATCTACCATAGATACCAATGCCATCAGGAGAACAAAGATATTCACCTCCTCATATTTGATGACAAGATTACTAAAAAGAAGGTAAGAAGAATCTACATTTCCTTCTTTCCTATTTGAGTCAGAGGAGAAATCAAACATGCATAAAGGGGAAGCAAGACAATTGCCTTAAGATACTTTCAGAAATTCAGATTTTTGCTGAAAAACTATGTGGTGAAATACAGCCTAGGTTGAAGTTGATGACACAAAACCCTTACATGTGAAAAAATAATGTTTCTAAGACAGTTGGTGAAGAAGAATCCTAAAAGAAAACACTACAGTTTCTCATGACAAACTCAATTCATTTGAAACTGGTCCACTTCGCAATTGGCAATTGAGCCTTCAACATTAGTTATAAATAACAGACATATTATGTCTGATGATATATAATTTCTTTCAGTAGTTGTTCTTTCTGAAAATTTTGTGTATCTTTTAGAGCTATGGAGAACAACAACATCTTGGATTAGAGGTTCAGGCATTCACGTGGCATCCAAGAATTATCCGAGTTACTTTACCATAGTCATACTATACTTAAGTTTGAAAATATTGGCTCTAACTCTAATAGGAACTTTCCAGCTTATAAATTCCTTGTAGCTAAATTTAACAATTCCAAGTCTACGTAGTAATCCCAGCCACCTTTTGAAATGGCCCAACTACCTGCACTCTATGTGGAGTTGCCTTAGAACAAAAGAACATCCATCTCGCTCCGGCACCATAAACACATGCCTGTTTTGCATCTCCTTCCAAACGCAGACTCAGCCACAGCTGGACGTTTTCTTCACCCTTCCGTGAGGCCTGATTCCCTCAAGTGAGTCTACTTGACCTATATGTCAGGACTGCCTCAATATGTTGCTTTCATCTCCACTGTAATCACGCCTTCATTTAATATGCACTTCCCAACCCTCCAAGGTAGTAAATGTCCAACAGCGACTACATGAAAATTGCAAGACTTCATACCAGGGCAGGAGATGAGATAATCCCTAGTGCAGTTGTTGATGAAGCATTGAAAAGTTGCATCGCACTCCATAGTTAACAAGTTGCTTCATTTTTGATGACTTCCTTACAGTGACTGTGAGGACGTAATTATCTCAACATCCAGAGAACTACACAAACAAAACACCCAAGAAGAATCAAGCACTTACTACCTCGAACAAAGGTGAAGGAATTTCAAGCAAAAGTTGAAAGGATAGAAAAATTAACTAACAATCTGAAGCTGTTATACAGTGAGATGAGATGTATAACAGTAAAGATAAATCATAATACTGATTTGTCATTAGTTTTCAAAGAATTTTATTTCGGGTCTGTATTCCTGCACCAGCTGGTGAATACCTTCATCTGGGGTACCATCTCCCCGGTGTTTGGTATGTGCTGCTCATTTCCTCTCCCCATTCTCAGTCATGATTAATTTCAAGAGAAAAGTCTCTGATGCCTCTCAAAACCTGATGTCTTCTACACACGTTTCAATGATTGGGACTTAGAGCAGAAAAGCACCTCTTAATGAACAGGATGAGCTTCTAAGTAAGAAGACGGAGAGATGTGATCTGAAACAGACTTTTTGGGAATCATACACAGCATACAGTAGCCACAGCACGAGTCTGAGGTCAGCTGAAGGATCTACTATTGGTCTCAGGAGCACTTCCCTTGCTTTATGAGGAGCAAAGTATGAGATGATTCTTTCTTTAGAAAAAACCACTGCTTAAAGGAAGCTTTCACTTTAGAAGTTAGTGATGGACTCTTTTCGTACTCAAATGATAAGCAATCCCACTCAGTAATTTACTCCTAAACATGATAACTTGTCTATTATGAATACTTTAATCTCTGAGACATTGCAGTAAGTGTTGAAGTCCATGGAGCTGAGCTTATCCCTTGCCTGGCAGTGCTTAGGATCCTGTTTGCTTCTCTACGTATCTCCCATCAAAATCTCTGCCGGAGATGCTCTTGGGAAAATCATGTTGTGGTTAATGGGCCCAACCAGCTGGTTTAGCTGTGTCTTTGAGGATTTCAGCAGCGAAGTGTTAGCAATAGTAGAAGTCTCCTAGTAGCAGCACTGCTTTTACTTGTTTAGTGAATTTTTTCTTTTGCGCTTTTTATTTTTTTTTATTTTTATTACTTATTTCTAAAAATTGAAATTCCTTTCAAGGCCTCAATCGCAGCTATAAAAGCTTTACCAGACCAAGAGATAATTTCTTGCTTTTATACTTAATATAGTTGGCTTCCACACCTCACAAGTGCACTTGTTCCTCATCCTCCCCAGCCGTGATATATTAGTGTGCTCATCTTTCAAGCTTGCAGCAGTCAAGGAAACATGATTGTACTTTCATTTAATTTATCGTGCTCTTTTGCCTTGGCCACAGCTTACATCAACCCTCTTGCTTCCTTCCTGCTCTGTCCCTTGCACCCCTGAGACATCCTACTGGATCTCATTAGCTTAATGACTAGAGCAAAAGGATGCTGGAGTCTCCCTGGTTACAAACAGAACTCTCTGAATAAAACATACTCAAAGAGGAAATTCCAGGTGTGACATGGAGGTTCAGCTTAAATCAGCTTAATTACTTACTTATTCTTTCCAAACTAAACATGGTTTTGTATCAGGCATCTCATGTTCTAGTTTTCCAGCAGAAATAGCTGTAATTTATATCTGAATTTCAGCCCCAGAAAGATCACTAGCTGATCTGCCACACGTCCACACAGTCCGCTAGAGCCATTAAGCCACATTCTTACACTATGCAGAATGCGCTGATGTGCAGCCTTTATGGAAATCTCTACTTGCCCTCTGTGGTGATGTCATGTCCAAATATTCAGAGACTTCTCAGACATCTCTGTGCCTGTGGTAAGAGTAGTCGAACTATTCTGCTTTTGCAGGACAGTAAATCTGGCAGTCTCAAGTTTTTGCTTACTATGCCTGAAGAAACCTGTTCAGGACAGATGACTGCATCTTGATGCTGTCTGAAAATGCCACACGTGCTCCAGTGCAAAACACAGGCTCTGGGGATCCGGAGTCCCCTGTCGATTGTGGGGCCAAAAGAGACAGCACTCTACCAGGAGCTTTGTGCTACAGAGCAGGAAGCATGGTCACCTTGTCCATTCATTTCCTGCCCCATGCAACTGCATATTTTACCCATGCCAGGCCTTAGCCAGTCCCTTCCAGCTCTGGTTCTCTTCCTTTCTTTTCATAGTCGTGCAAAGAAGTGAAATCAAAGCTGTCAGGTGGTTGGCAAGAGGAGCAGGTAGTTTAGGTGAGAAGAACAGGCCAAATGCTCTCTATCACCCTCCAACATGCCTGTTTCACAAACCTGCTGTCAGTCCTTAAGAACTGGTGACATTTTTCAAAACTTTGACAAAAATAGACAAGAACTTCCGCTCCACCATTTAAAGAAACTCAACTACTTCCACAAAGCCTTTCTGCTCTCCAACTCTTTCTCTGACCACCTTCACGAGTAGCTCTTCTCTACCAAAAAATTCAACAAAAGCCCTCCCTCCATTCCACAGTAAAAAATTGTCCTCTAGTGAGCAGCTGACACCTGAAACCATTAACAGATTCTAATATTTTAATAGCAGCTCCCTAAAGTTGCAAATTCTGGTCCTGTCCCTTTAGACAAGAGCTTCTAGTGACTCCCATGAAAAGATTGGCTTGAGTGAAAGATTAATAATGATTTAAAATAATGCAAATGAAGACTTCAGTACCAGTAACTAATACAGGAAATAAAGTTAAGTTCTCATTGAGCTCACAATTTCAAAGTAAAAGAAAAAGCAAACGTTTTTTAAAAATGAAATTGAAAGGATTCACAACTCACCACTTATATCTTAGCTTCACGTTAAAACACTTTCATTTTTGCATCCATTTCTGTCTAGCAGCTCTACTAAATCAATGTACTTCCATAACCTGAGTATATATACTTGCTACATATACAGAGTCCTGTGGCATCACGCAATACATATTGTATTGAATATATGTAATTCCTTTTTTAGTTGTTCTTGATGATACATTTATTTCTGTACTTCATATACTGATCCTTTAAAACCTATAAATAAACCTTTGTGGTGGATGTAAATGTATTCTAGTGGGGCAATCCAAATACTTTGTAAAACCAGGGATTCATATGCCCATTGTGAGCCATTGGTTGGCCTGGGAAGAACCTTGCACGATGGGAAGCGCATATAAAACTTGAGTTTAATATTCACTTGCTTGCACTCAGCACATGCCTAAGTCTCTTGCAGAACTAGCACCAAAGTGGTTGATCAGATTAAGGGTATGAAGTAGAGCATCTCGAAGGATAACACTTTCACAGATAAACAAAGTTGTTGTGGCAGGTATTGAGATGTGTGTGAATAATCACAATCCACAAGCAGAGTAAAGCCACGCAGTTCTACTGGAACTCAAAACCCAAAGGAAATACAAAAGATTTGGGCTTGTGCAGGGGCTAGGTCTGTTTATGAAGCATTGTCCTTCTTACTATTCTCCCTGGAAGTTAGCTTTGCTTCAGATAGCTCAGATTTTTAACACTTTTTGCTGTTTCTTATGTTCCTCCACATTCAACTAGCTCTTCTCAGGCAAGGTGTTAGTGCTGTGAAAGACACTCACCCTGCGTTCCTTTTGCTAATTAAACATCCAGCATGCTAAACCAGAGCTGTGCTAAACACAGTTATGTAGAATCCATTTAAGACACGTTAATTTTGCTTTCCAGCTGACGCAAATGAAGCTTCAGAAGACTCTGAAAAGTCTTGCGTGGAAGTAAAGGATAAAGTCAGTGTTGCAAGAGATTAGAAAAGCTGAACTGCTGTTGTGCAGCGTGGTAGCATCTTTGCACACATAGGATTAGCTGTGAACAGTCCAGCCTGATCTGACAAGTACAAGACACCTCAATCACCGACAATATTATCTATCTTTAAAACAAAAGGCCACAGATAAAAGGTATCTACGATGCAAGTCACAAACCTAAATGCAAGATTTTTCATCTCCACAAGGTGGTACAGTTTTATGGTAGTAGGGAAAACAAGGAGTCATGCTAGTTAACTGCAATGAAGCCAGGTAGAGAAAGCTAGGAATACACCAAGATTGTCTTCAGTGCTAGAGAGAACTGATTCCGAGTTATTATTGATATTTTGCTAAGGTTCCTCAACACTTGTGTAGAACTCTATCTGCTATAGCTCCCTGTATGATTCATCTACAGCTGAGCAAGAAGGGAAAGAATAAAATGAGAGAGATGTGATGTAGAAATATGGCAATGCATAAAGTGCTGTCATACAATTGTTACAAGAAATACTTGTAAAAAACACTAAGTTACCGTAAAGATTTTCTTAGTTGGAAGGAAACAGCATAAAGTTAACACCTGGATCTGATTAATACGCATGTGAACCTGCTCTAAAGATGATTAATAGCATTCATGTAGACCATTTAATATAAAAACCATTAGAGACATACAGGAACAAGTCCATGTTGAGGTTTTAATTTAATGTTGAGATCACAATTTGGCTGTTTAAATTGACAATGAAAAATAAATAATTATCAAAAGCAAATACTTAATTTAGATTTGGTTTAATCTTTAAGAGATAGACAGACTGCCAGGGGTGGCCAGAAATCTGCGATTCAGGAATAAATACCCCAAAATTCAGAAGTTCTGCAACTGGAAAATTGTCTCCATAATCAATAGACTACGAGTTCCACATAGATTATTACCTCCACTGTAACCTGCACCTACAAACCCTGCCTCTACTGTTTCTAACTTCATGCTGACCACCCTTTCTTACCAGCACAATAACTGAACAAATTGCTGTGATGTACATAACACAGGTAATAGAGAGCTAGCAAACGTTACATTCACTTTGAAGTAGCCAACGTTGTCACAGGCTTTTGTGTAGCTATGACTGATAGACTATTATTAACAAACAGCATGAGATGTTGTAGCAAGTCATTTGGTCCAATTCCATTCCTTGCTTATTGAGGAAAGATGAAGATCCACGGGGAATAGCCTGTCCACAAATATGACTACTTCTCTGAGATGAGAAAGCCATCACTAACCCAAAGAAAGCCATGTAATTTCAAAAGGATCAACGAGAATAGCGACTTCTGTGTTTGCGTTCTTCACTGGAATGTTTGAAAACGGAACAAAAATCATCCTTGAATCCTCAATTCACCCAAACACAAGGCAAAACACCCTCACCTTCATGCTGCAGTAGAATGAAGTGAGCTGGAGACAGTATTAACAGCATCAGCATTAACTCAAAGGGGCCAGTCTGACAGAGGCAAAAGTGGCTGTGCATCTGATCTTCTCAAAGCTCCTAATTCTCCCTGACACAAAGTGCCTCATCATCACACGGCATCAACCACAGTCCTCAGCATAAACACTTCTCATGCAGGATCAGAGGCAAACGGCCTCAATTTTCACACATTTTTTTTTGTTTTCGTTTGGTTTTGGGTTTCTTTTTGGCTTTAGGTTTTTTTTTGGTTGGTTGACTTGTTTCTTCCAGACCTTTCACACCTCCTTTCAATGTCAACTGTGTATTTCTTTCTGCTCTTGGAGCTATATTTTACCTGTGTGATGCTACAGCAAGTAAGAATGATCTCTTTGCTCTGCCTCAGGCTGAGGCTAAGAGCTTTGGGGAACAGTCAGATCAGTTTGATGTACTAGCTAAAAATTATAATTCTGAAGACCAAATTAAAAAAAAAGAAATAGGAAATTCCAGAACAATGGATAACTCGGAGTAGTGCGACGTACTTGGTAACAAGTGTTATGGAAGAACAAGCAGCCACTGGCCTAATTCTTGGCATACTGAAAGCTGTGGTACACACATACATTCCAAGCATATGATACTTTGGATTAAGCTAGAGTGGAATAACTCAGGAGTCACATCATGCAGTTAGCTCTTTTCACAGAATCACAGAA
>WBMW01002194.1:10177-26014 GCA_013396635.1 Penelope pileata | reverse complement strand
CCTGCTTGCACCTCACACAGGTGAAACGCTTGCCGCCCTCCCCCGGCAGCAGCAGGCTCTGGCACTCCCTGCAGCCAGAGACCTGTGTAGCCATGTTTCTGGGCAGGCCCTCGGTCTGGGTCGCCACGGTCTTTTTGGGGCAAGCTCTCTGCCTGGCGAAGACCATGGCAAAAAACTGCAGTCACAGAGACATGCAATAAATAGGATGGATTCGTGAGCGAGGAGGGATAGAATTCCTGCACCCTGCCACACGAGCTCCCACACTCGCCCTTACTGAAAGGAAGTCAGGAAAATGTCAGTTTTGCATTACTCAAAACAGTTAATCCTATGGGTGTTTTCTTTATGAACTTCCCTTCCACTGACTTGAACTAACTCAGCGCAATTGCATTATCTCCTAATTTTTTTGGGAAGAGTTCAAACTTCGTAAGACTAATAATTGCCTTTCATCCTATAACCTTTTCTGTTTTGGAGAGAAAGTCAGACAGATAGACAGGTCAGGCAGGCAGAGAATTGTGATCCAGAAACACATCACCACTAGGAGCTACTGAAATGGTTTAGGGGGTGGTCTTTCCCCTCCTACCACTGCATTAAAGTGTGACAGCAAATTCTACAACTCAAAGGCACATTTAGCAGGGGGAGAATCAGACACCAGTCTCTCATAGGTAGATTGTCAAGGATAAATTGAAATTAAATTTTCACACACTGAACACCATTTTAAAGCATGCTTTAAGATTTACTTTTGAGCAGAAATTGAAAAATGTACTTCACACAGTCAGACTAGCAAGACTTGCACTGCAGCAAAGCAGAATACACTTCTTCAGACTAATACCCAGTTGCCTGACCACATTTTTGTAATTGTGGGGAGAGTCATTACAGTAATGGAAGACAGAAAAAATCCTAAGGCGTAGCATTATTTGTAAAAGAAATAAACCACTTAAAATTCCTTTTAGCAAAAGAGGTTTGTTTTTAACTGGAGATATATAGAATAAGCTGGTCTGCAGTGGATGTTTGAGCCTAAGCTCTTACCTAGACTTTTGTATTTTATAAGTAATTCTCTTCTTGATCTTCCACCCAACCCCTCCCTCCTGAGCTCTTCACCTTTGAGCCCGACACGTTCCCATCTCAGTCTTTTCTGTTCCCTATCCAGGGCATCCTCAGCCCATTCCAGTCTCAATTTTTCTGGTAGCTCTTTCTCCCCCTCCCCTCCCTCCCCATTGAAAAATCCCGTGTTGTGTTTGCCCTTGATTCCTAATGTTGGTCCTGGTTTAAGTCTCCCTAACTACGCAGTCCAGGTCCTCCCCTCTGCAACCTCCAGGTTAGATTTGCACCAAAACATTCAGCCCTATGCCAGATCACTCTCATTCCATAGCCCACATTCTCTTCAGCTTCCAGGTTCACCCTCACAGTGCCCTGTATCCATGACCAGTTGCATACCCTGGTCTAGAAGTAGAGATCCAGCCTCTAAAGCTTCAACCTGAAAGGTGAAACATTAGAAGAAATAAATACAATTGGAAACAGGCTTTCAAAAGGGGAGAAGTGACAACTTGAGTAGCTGCCCCTTGTTCCCTGCATCTGAAGGTACGTCTATGCAGGGACTCTCTGTCATGGTGGTAACCCATAGTTGATGGAGAGAGCATAGTTCTGAAAGGTCTGTTGCAAATTCATTCTATAAAACTGGGTGCCTAGAAGCTAAATAGTGAGTACACAGAGAGAGTAATACAAAAGAGTTGAGAAAGTCTACCACATATACAGAGGAAATTTTAGAATTATGAAAAAAAAGACATTGGTAGGAGACTGAATTGAGAATTCAAGCTTGATGGCTGCAGTTGTAACAACCTGGTGCGATAAACCTTTCTGAAGCTCTTTTCTTAAACCACGTAACATCTCTAAGGGCAAAATTTTACTCTGAGATACTCCGTGCAAATTCCTGTTCATGACTCTGTACTCAATCTTCTGCAGCCTACAGATCTTGGGAAAACTGTGGGTACAAGATGCGGTGAAAAAAACTCTAGTGTCACACAAGGAGGAAATTTTGTCTTCAGACTAATCACAAAGCTGAACTGTTTATGTAAGCCTCTGTTGCACCCAGATGATTTCATTGTAAAATTCAGTTACAAGCAAAGTAAACTAATAAGATCAATTACGATGCATTAATACATCACCATTTTCATCAGTAAAATTACACTGAAAATAGGTTAGAAAGGCAAACATTGAGTGGTAATTTTATAGTGGCTGTTGCCCAAAGTAGCAGCCTATGAACAGCTTTGAATTTACTCCTTGTCCTGGTTTCAGCTGGGAGAGATTTTCTTCATAGTGTCTGGTATGATGCTAGGTTTTGGCTTTAGGAAAAAAACAATGTTGATAACACCAATGTTATAGCTGTTGATGAGGAGTGCTGTACAGAGCCAAGGATGTTTTAGTTTTTCAGCTTCTTGTACTGTCCTGCCAGTAAAGAGGCTAGGAGGGGCACAAGGAGCTAGGAGGGGACAGAACCAGGAGAGCTGACCTGAACTGGCCAAAGGGATATTCCATACCATATGACATCATGTGAAAAAACTACAAAACTGAGGGGAGTGGGCTGTGGGTCAGCTGCTGCTCAGGGACTGGCTGGGCATCAGTCAGTGAATGATGAGCAATTGCTTTGGGAATCACTTGTTTTGTAAATATATATAATTATCATTACCTTATTTCTCTTTTCCTCTCTGTCTTAGTAAATAGCTTTTATCTCAACCCACAAGTTCTACCTTTTTTTTTTCAATTCTCTCCTCCATCCCACTGGGAGCAGGGTGAGTGAGTTGAAGACTGTGTGGTATTTAGCTGCTTGCCAGGTTAAACCACAACACTTCTGAGAAAAAGTCACAGAAATTCTCAATTTAAGTTATGAAGATTGGCTGCATTTTCCAACAATTAATCTAATCTATGAAGCTTCACCTGTCTCCTCAGACTGTGACAAATTACAGAATTAAAAAATTAAAAAATGTCAGGATGCCTGGTTTGATTTTCTCACAGCACAGACAATTCTGGACCTCTTTCTTGGTAGACCATTTGATCAAATCTCATGGAAGGACATTAGTAGTGTCTTCAGACTTGTCTTGGTCTGGAAATGCAGTTATGGTCTTTTCTCTGATGACTTACAGTTTGCCAATGAAAAGCAAAAGCTGAGAGGTGAAATACCACTGTAATCACCAGCATCTGGTATTTTAAGAGCAAAGATGTGAATGATTATATAACAGAAAGCAAATCAAGCCCTAAACATCTCTCCATGAATGTACTGACTCTACATAGCATTTCACAGTACACAGCTGAGTCAGATACTGCTACTTAGTTCCAGTGACATTTTCCCCTGAAACGGTGTCAGGATTTGTCTCCCTTTCTTTCACTCTTGTCTCAGAAGCATATCCACTTGAAAAAGACAGCCATGAAAATCATTTGAATTCTTCCACTGACAACACTCATGATCAAAAGGCAAGCTGTATGAAAGGCATACCTATCATTTCAAGGTTTGCTTACTCAGGTCTGCACAAACTACATCTATTTAAACTATTCTGCACAGAAAGAGGAAGAAAGGCTACTCTCTCAATTTCATTTTCTAAAGGTTAAAGCTTCCTTTGTAAGTATGCAGAATTCACTCTCAAGGTTCTCCATGTGATTTCAAAGCACTAAAAATCTCCAAATCCAGCAACCTCAGCAGTCAGAAAAGGCAGATAACCACTTACAGCTATGCAGAACATATTCTAGAATTAAAGGACTGATTCTCTATTCCTTTTTCTACAATGTTAATACCTCAGTTTAGCAAAACGTACTTTGCAGGGCTGTTACGCAATTACACCCACAATGAAGACTAAATAAATGCTTTCCTGAGCTGAATGCCCTGTACCAGGAGCTTTTTGCTCACAGGACTCTTACAAACTGCAATTGGGTCTCCTCCATGTGGTTTGAATGGCAAATGCTGAATATCATCTAGCTGCAGGAAAGCACCTTTTCAAAGCTTGGCCAAGTAATGCTATTAACAGTTGATACATTCTAATTTTAAATAAGACCTTACCCATTTCTCCCCAGAAGAAAGGATTGATTCCGCCTGTTGTACAGTTGTACACCAACATGTTTTTTGGTCTGGAAAAGAGAAAGAAGTATTAATTTAATGTGTGAAGAAAAGCATCCAAATCTTTACTAATGGAACATGAAAGCTGATAGCCCAAGAAACAATAACATCAGCTCATAAAAAAACTGCGGAAGAGGTAATTTTTCATAACTATGAAAATACAGTATAAACCAGGCATGTCCAAGCTACAGCCCACAGGCTGCATGAGGCCCAGCACAACTTGTACCACAGCCCACCCCTGCTGCCATACCATCACGGCAACGGCTCTTCCCCATCGAGTGGCCCAGCCTGACCTTGGGCGCATACCCATTGCGCAGCAGCAATCAAACCATAGGTGTGTGATCAGCACTGAGCTGAGACCAGGACATGGGGAGGGCATAGTGCAGTGCTAACTCAAGCTATGGCAAATAATTTTATGCATTTTGATATATTGGCTAAACACAGTTCTGTGAACAGTGAAAAACATGTAGCCTTGCTTTCCATTTTGATAAAGGAATTTGAGAATAGGTTTTGAGATTGCCAAAGAACATCAATTTTTTGGTACATCTGCAACTCCATTTTCAGTCAACATAAATACATTACCTGCAAATTTTCAAATGGAACGTATAGAGTTGCAGTCAGATATTCAACTCAAAGAAAAATTTGATCTTGTCTCTTTTCCAGAATTCTGTAAGGCCTATTTTACCAGAGAAAAACATTCCTCGTGTCACAATCACACCTTATTCATGTCATTGCTTTTTGGCAGTACACATTTGTGAACAACTATTTTCGGGGATGAAGCACAGGAAGAATAAAATTTCATCAAAAATCCCTGATGAGCTCCTTGAGAACTCACTAAAAATTGCAAACACTTCCATCTAACCAAACTGATGCATTAGTTTCACAAAAACAAGGTCAAATATCCCACTAGTTCTATGTTTTCGTTGGTCTCTTTTTTATGTTTTAATAAAAAATATAAAAAAAATAAAATAAGTTTTGTTAGCTATATACGTTAACTATATTATATATTTTATATGCGGTCCAAAACAATTTCTTTTTACTCAATGAGGCCCAGGAAAGCCAAAAGGTTGGACACCCATGGCACAAACCATGATGTTTCAATAAAATTCACTCAGATACTGGAGAGCAAACGAAGTTGTTAAAAACAGATGAGACTTAAGATAAATACCGCTTATCAAAAAATACGAAATCAGTAAGGAAAACATGCATACTGAGAAGTGTAAGAATTTTTTTTATAGATTCTCTTAGTATATTGTAAATAATTGGCCCAGGCCAACCTCAGGGACATGCTATATTTTACAATCATTTGCTTAATGGATATGATTGGTATTGATTTTAAACTCCATTAGTCAAGGTAGTGATTATGAATCAATCTATTTCAACAGAATTCTCATTTTAATACCAAATAAATTTTGCTTGTTATTTGAGTGTGGAACTAAACGTAGACCACAGAGTTTTAGGTCTTGCTTTGATACATGGCAAGAATTAGTCAAACAGATTTTTTGATCTAAGCCTGCTTTGCCAAGAGCGCAAGAAACACTATGAATACAGCATTTTTTTTTTACTCTACAACAGCAGCTGGAGCCACAATGCTAAAAGAGGTGAGATGTGGCCTTGAATGGGAGAACAAAGCATCTCATCACTCCTAGAATGCCTGTGGTGCTCAGAGCCTGGATGTGCTACGAGGAACCTTTCTTTTCAAAATTCTCATGAATGAAGATACCAGGAGACAGAATCCCTACAACAGGTAAAGGAACTCTGACACAGTAATGCTTGAGAGCTGCATTTAGATACCGCACAGATTTAGTGATGTTTTGGTTTTGTTTTTAATTAATGCTTTGAAATCATGTTATTTGACTGCATATTATTACTACTAAAGTCTAGCAGACTTCTAGAGATGCTTAAAACTGACACATGTCGAGCTCTGAAATTATGACTTCCTATAACTTTGAATTACTAAGTAGAATTTCAAGGATGTTTTAAACATAAGAATGAATAGTACTGTTTCATGTGCATTTATGGATTACGGAACTCAGTATGGCAACTCATGAATGATTAAATCCATAATACGTGGCCATATCAAAAATGCAGCTAGTGATGAGCCACACGCAGCCAGATACAAACTGATGCAAAAGCAGACTTCCACTTATACCAGTGGGCCCAAGACCATTAAAGATGAATAAAGAAGATTTCTGCATTTTTTCCTGCATCTAGCGAAGAGAATCTATCTTTTGATATTTTTCCATTCTCCACTCTCCAGCTGAGTCAGTGGTCTTGGTCAAATGTAGAGTTTTGTAGGGCTTCTACACTATGTAGTTCAGACTGCAATTCTCTTCTAAGATTTAGAATCCAGTTTTTTGTGAATGTCATCTGCCCTGAAGCATACTGACTTTCTAATTAGATTGTTTAAAAATGAAAACCAAACCTATGTGCACTATCCTTCAAGACAGCAACTAAATGTGAAACTCTCTCAGAGAAATCAAATTTACAGAAGGCTCAGACTCTTGTGTTTTGACATACAGATTACTAACCTCAGGATCTTGCCCAGCTAAACAAAGCTTTAGATTCCGCAGTTGCTTCTTTAGCCTAACAATTATTTGTGTAGGATCAAAATTTAAAACGTGTCTTTTGCCAACGAACAGTTACAAATAATGGCACTTCTCTGACTACAGCCAAAGCCAGGATGTCTACCTGTGGTGCTGATATACTTTTCATCAGCACATGCTTTTCTTCTTTCCCAGGTTTTTGGACAGGGTGTGAACCTGAATCTGGAGGCTCTAATAGGCATGCGTGTAGGAAGCTGTATTTATTTTTCCCTGACAGTGCTGCTTGTTTGTTGCTGATGAAGGAGGAAGAAACTATAAGAAAAATAAATCTGAAAAGCTGGCAAGCTGCCTTTTAAGGTCCTTTTGGGATCCCTGTATTGAGGTTACTCTATGCAAATTTTCCCCACCCTCAGCTGAGACAGCTTACTCTGTCTTTGAAAGTAAAATATTTCTGCGTTTTGTTTGCCTAGCACTGATTTCTCAGAGTTGCATAAATCTCTAGAATAACTCATATGCTTTACAGGATAGCACCTTGTACATAATGATTAAAGGTCAGAACTGGAGATTCACAGGAGATCTTAAAACCTTAATATCAGTTACATATACCCTTCTCAACAAAGCAAATAAAAGAGGATTTTATAGCATCTTCCCTATCACGTGAGCCTACAATATATTTACATCGAGCAATATTTTCCAAGGAAAACAGACAGAGCATTTTCACCAAGAAAACTCTAGAAGCCAACTGAAAAGCAACTCAATATAGCTGCATGAGAAAGGAGGCCAAAAGAAGGCTACTGAGATACTGCAGTAAAGTTTCTGAACTTCAGAATAGTAACTTCTGAAAGAGATCTGTCAAGAGTGCTTACATTTTACTGAGAAACAGGTACAGCCTGTAGGTTTACAGATTTCCTAACTCTGAAGTCTGCCTTCATTGCTTCTGCTTTGCTCCTAGTCCTTGCCAAGGAAATGCACACCTGAAAATGAATCAAACTGGATCTTGCACAGGCTTTTAGTTAGCTTCTCTCTAGGTTCTCTTTAAAGTCCAAGAGCAAGCAGCAGACGACCCAGCCTGGCAGAAACAGGATTGCCTTCCCACCTGTGTACAGCAGTGTACCACCCAGCCGCAAGGGTGAGGTTGATGACAACGTCAACTGGAATCATATCGGCCACCGCTTCATTGTTAGCAATGACAGTCCTCAGAATCCCCTTTCCTGCCTGTGGGACAAAGGACAACAGTCACTGACACCACAGTAAGATTTCATTGGCTTAGACCTTCACTTAAGCATTTATCAAGCCCAGCACCCGCTATTTAAGATGTTTGGTTTCTGTTAAAACAAACATGGATCTCATACACTGTTCTGCATTTTCAGATGAAGCCTAAAGCATGATGACATGTGCTTCATGTAGTAAGAAAAGCAGTGACTTTTAGTTAACTCAATAATGAAAGAAATACCTTAAGAAAGAAATACAGTTGAATTCTCTGCAGCAAAACTCCCTATGAAGTTCAATTTTTTTTTAATGACCCAGGCAAACAGAGGTCTGAATGTCCCTTAAAGATAGCACTTGCTTTGGAAATGACATTGAAAAGTTTTTTGAAAATTTTGCTCTCTTTCCTTTGTACCCATTACAGAGAAAGACAGTCAAGATATGACCCATGCCCTGAAGGTTTAAATTGCTTCCTGGTTTAAAATGGAACTCAGGAAATGAATGAATGAAAATACAAAAGAAAAAACACAAGAACAGTAAGATTTTTGCTTTTACATTTGTCAGAGGCCAGACTCCAAAAAATACATATATTTAAATGGAATGCTTATCAAGGGGTTTCCCTAACAATCATTTAGTTTTTGGAGCCATGCCATTGCTTACTGGCAATTGGTGGACTGTAAAAGAGTCCACCACATTACCTGTCTATGAGGTGTTTATGTGGGTTATTTTGTTCTCTTTATCTTCCTTTCTATAATTAGATGGCTTTGTTATATTTCACAGCTTGCAAGTAGGGAAATACCACTTATGACACTGACTTAACCTTCATGAGTTAGGGCTCCTGAGCTGTTGCATTTTATCCTTGGTGCAGCTGGCAGAGGAATCATACACAGGAAGACTCACATACAGGCAACCATGCAAGCTTCTCTACACAATTCCAAACATCCTCCTCAAAGTGATGGTCTGTAGTTTACCTCTGCTGTCCTAACCTGAACCACAGTTATGCTTAGACATTAAAACCTTAGCTTGCAAAATTACTATTTCTTTTTTTCATTCTTACTGCTGTCTTTTCAAGGAAAATTGCAAGCAATTAAAAAGACCAAAAGCAGCCAATCAAGCACTACTGTTAATTTTCAGCTGCTGTGAATACATGCCCACTAGAGAACATTGTGTGATCAATTATCTTTTTTTTTGAGGGCTACTCTAAAAGTAACGCCTCCTATTTTATTATCTTGGCCCACTACAGCAGCAGCAGATATTGGTGGCATGGTAGTAGAAGTTGAATGTTATCTCCAGTATTCCATTAAATTTTGTTGCCTTGTGACAGATGGTAGTGGAGGGGCAGTCTGACAAAATGGCGTCTGACATGGAAGTACAGATGAAGCAGAGGTGTGGAACTGAATTCCTCTACATGGAAAAAATGGCACCTATTAACATTTGCTGACATTTGCTGAACACTTATGGGGACCAAACAGTGGATGTGAGCACAGTGAACTGGTGGGTGGTGCGTTTCAGCAGTGGTGACAGTGGGTCACTTCTGCCGGTTTCAGATTTTTATGAGCGCAGCATGCAAACTCCTGCTCATCACTGGTGATAATGCATAGCTAATGGTGGTGACCGTATTGAAAAATAGTGTTTTGTAGCTGAGAACTTGCTCTATCAAGTAGTGTTCTTGTGCTCTTTGTATCTGTTGCAGTTTCCATGGAAATAAATAGGAGGCATTACCTTCGGAGTGACCTAAGTAATTAGGTGGAGTAAAGACCTTTCAAGGTCAGGGTTGAAAACAAAGACATTTGATGGATGTGCTGCAAACACCTGCACTCAGAGCAGCATACGATAGTTATATACACATGAATCAACTGGACATTTATATTGTGTATTTAGTGCACACTTAAGATTTAAATGCTGCAAATTGCTTTCAACATTCGAAATAGCTTGGTATTTCCTTATTTTTATTTCTTTATCAAGCCATAGCTTGATTTCCATTTGTGGTTACTGACTTTTTTTTCCCTCTTCAGCGAGATAGAAGCTACTTCATCGGAAGCCTCTGAAACCATTTGCCAACTTGAGTCTGACATTTCTTGACAGCCTCCCAGCTGAAGTGCTTTGGGTCCAATCACTATTCAGAACTTGAATCAAGCCACAGTTCTGCCCTGCAGCTTCACTGCCTTGCAAGAAAGAAGGTCTTTATGTGTAATGTGGAACAGTGAGACAAAATGCCTCAACTACAGTCTAGTAGAAATGTAATTAATTCACTTCATTTGGTTTTTTAAATCAACAAACAAAGCCTCTCTACATATCAGTTGAATCAAGTGGAGGTCAAAGAAACATAATTAGACTACCAAGGACAACTTGAAGTCCCGTACTTCATGAATACTTAAAAGAAAAAATAAAAATGTGGAATTAAATGATCAGACCCAAACAGCATAGTGGTGACTGAAGAAAACCATTCCAAAGTTTGGAGTCCATATTCACCCCAGGTGAACACAAAGATCATCTGAATGAAATCTAAACCTGTGGGTTGCTCTCCATAGAGGATGAGCTTGGATTAGAAGTTGAAAGTGAATATTTTAGAATGGGGGCATTAATATTTTAGAATGAACATTATAGAATGGCCCATATGGCCAGAGAGCTGATAGACACCCTTGTTGCTACTGTATCTTGGATAATCTTGATATTTCAAGACATTTCAAATCTTCAGCTTTCATCACAGAATATTTCAGTGTAGATGATGTGAATTTCACAGCTACTTTTTATTGTCTTATTTTTCTGTGTTGCAGAACCTCAGAGCTTGAATCCTGAACCAAGATCTATCTTATCTACTTCAAAACTATTTCAGTATAAGTCAAGGTTTTTGTACAAAAAGGAGTTACTTACCATAGTGACCCTAGAATTTGGACACAGAATGGCCTCTTTGTATGAAACCATGCCTGAGTGAAACTACCATTAGATTTACTGTTACTTTCAGTAAGGCTAGGAATTTTTGCTTTGAAGAACAGAAAATAGTAGTTACTTGTATGAGTGGCAAAGGATAAACATATAAAAATTCCAAATACTTAACAATTAGATATTATTTACTTGTTGACAGATTGAAAGTGATTTTACATGACAAAAGATTTGATTGGCATTGATTGGCATGTTTTTATATGGCTGAAAGCATATGAACTTTGGCCTATGTTTCGTAATATATTGGCATATGATATGTGTATGACAACTAGCAGCTGTAATTGGTTACTTAGTTAACTTCACAGCACAAGATGCTAGGAATAAAGCAGATAGGCAGTACAAGCTTTTGAGCAGTCAGCAATGAGTAAAAGGCTGATAGGTAATTATTTTAAGGAAACTATGACATGAATAGGAGTTAATACTTTCTGAACACCAATGACATGTTTAGGGGCTTTTGAGATGTGTCTGAAACGTGTAACTGGGGTTTCAGATGAAAACATTAGCTGCAATATACCCACTAATTTAATTTCCAGAAGTAACTGTAACAGTTTATGTTTGTACTATACTTAAGGTACAAATGAGCTCCGTAAATAAGATATTTGTTTTTTATTCTGCTCTCCTATGAGTGTAGAGAACTAAACATTTTATACACTACAGAGGGCTGATTACAACATAGATTTACAAAAGAATCAAGTTGAACAAAACATACATGAACAAAGTATCTGTTCATAGTTACACAATGTAATGCATAGACAAATAGAGCAAAGGCAGTGAATTTAGTTCAGAGAAAAGTACATAAGCCAGGAGAAAAGATATGCAACATTACTGTTGTCATAACTTAAATTGTAATTATTGTCATTTTTCAGAGAATATTTTTCTCAAGTTCTTCATTATTTATATCTTATAGATTTGGTCACCACCATTATGCACAGTGGCTTTTGACACCAGTGTGAACCAGAAATGTAACAAAGTATCATCTATGCGACTGGTGAAGTCTCAACTGATTGCTGTGCACACCATTTAGATGAGCTCTGCAGAAGGAGATATCCTGTACAAAGCAATGGCAAACAAGATATAGAATCTTGGTTACTGTAGTTTGATCACAAACTGTAACAGTGGACTTAGCAACAATCCATATGAAGGTAAATTAAAGTATAAATAATGCTGCCTCATATTTGTGTTATGTTCATCCAATCAGGAAATTTAAATTCTGCTATATGATTCAATCTCTGCCACCTGCGAATTACGCCTAGTTTCAGGGTGTAAGGGGTCATGGCCTGAATCTGTAATTGAGCATCTGTAGTAAGGGCTATGGATGGCCTGGGAAGCACAGGCAAATTGTTTGCACCTGTGCTCCCCATGTAACTGGAAGGGGTTGACCCAGGGTACGGCTGCCCTGGGCTCATTTAAGGGCCAGAAACAGAGAGGAGTGCATCTCTCTTAGAGATCAGCTGCTCCTTGGAGAGGTATTGTCTTGGTGAGTGATTACTGATTGTTGTTATGTGAGTCAAAACTTCTGTGAAATTTCTATGACTATTAAGCTCTCAAATACTTTACCCGGGATCACTAAAAATCTATCTGAAGCAATCTCACTGCTTCATGTGTAAGGTACGTGGATATATTTTACGTCCTTTCTTTGAAAGTTGGGCAGATATTTGTTCAAAACCTTGAAAACTGCAATTTGCGTTTAGTGAACAGGTAACGTATACTCTTCCAATGTCCTATTGTTGAATGCAGCTTAAATACAGTCTATTGTGTGCCATGGGCATATGGATGTGTGACATCTTTCTACCAGATTCAGGAAGTTGTTGTGACCCTTCTTTGCACACAGTTTATAAATATGGCTTTAAAGGGCTTTTAAAGTAGCTATTTTAGTAACTAACTCTGCTTTAAAGGAACATTAAATAGTAACTAGACATACCGCAACAAATATTCCACTTGTCCCATTGAAGCTGTCAATCCAACCCTGCAAAAAAGAATGATTACTCTTTATTTCAATGAAAGGTTGCTTACACAGGCTTCAAAATGGTCAAAGGGCTATGTTGTAGATAAAGAAGCAACGAGACAACAGTTAAGACAGTTGCCAGGAAGCTATCCTAATTGATTTTAAATAGGGGATGCTTTGCATGATACCATGTGTTGTCAGCAATTTACCCATCAACAATGCAACCAAACTCTGTTTTTAGAAGCCAATTATCTTGTATAGTAACTTGGCTACATGAGTAAGCTCTGGCTTTGAAACACCACATTTTCTTGGTTGTGTCATGCTGAAAACCATCAGCGTGCTGTATATCCAACAACAGACAACATAGATGCCACTGAGACCAATTTGATTACTCCAGCTAATTTATAAGGTAAGAAAGAAAAGATACTACTCCACTTTTGAATTCCATCCTACTCCAGGTCAGGGAAACTCCTCTATGAGGGACTGGAGTTAAAGCAGTGATGAGCTGTATGACCATTTCCAAAGCGGTTTATGACATGTGGCCAAGTTAATTCTTTCTGAGATGAGAATTTTGGCCCAGAGCCTCAGCTGTACCCCAGCCATTTTTGGCATGCTTCAAGCTTTATGAAAGGTAAAGGTGATGTTGTTGCCTTTCCAATTTAGCTGGCATATTATTCCTACCGGTATATTTAGCCTAGTGAGTTGTTTCAGTCCAGAAGTACAGATGAATTTAATTACTATGTGGCTGACATATTTTGTATGCAACAGGCCTATACAAGTGTGAATCCAGTGGATTCAATGACTACTGAAGTAAGATAAAGATATTACAAACTAAATGTGACATGGGTGCTCATCATGACCTCATTCATAGACTGGGTAGACAGTGGAAAGACTTGAACCAGAATGCATCATGACTGTGATTGTCTTTCAGTTCTCATAAGTGTTTCATTAACCAGTACAGAAGCTCTCTTGTGTGGCTTCCTGGGCACTATCCTCTGCATATAAGACTGTCAATTCCAAGTCCAGCATCTTGCACGAACGTTATTCTATCTCTTCATGCTAAATGTGTTCTTTCCACCATTAGAGAAAAATCTTTTGAAAAGATATTGAAAAAGGCTTGCTGTTCTACTCCAGCAGAGGTCCTCCACCTCTCCCACATGCTTTCCTATAAACTGTGGCACTTGTTTCTCAAGCAGATGTGGCCAGAAGTATGGACAGATTCCAGACATTACTGCTGCTGCATCAAAGGACTCTTAGTAGGGAATTGCTTTGGATTAATGCTTACTGGAAAAGGCTCATGCCAGCTAGCTCCCACGATGGATGGCCTGATGATAGCAATGTTCAAGTTTCCTTTCTCTTGCTGAATCAGGTATTCTGATAAGGCTTTGGTGTAGGTGTAAGTATTGGGCCAGTCCCCAAGCAGCTTGGGTGTGATGTCTTGAATGATAGATTCATCCAACCACCTATTGAAAGCAAGAAGGAGGATGTATTCACAGGAGAAAAAAGGACCAGTTAAGACAGGAATCCTCACCTGAAACAAAGGACAAGCAAGTCAAAACCATTCAAGATAAAGCAAGGAGTGACTGGATTTGGATTTAGCTTAATAGCTATGTAGGAGATAGGTTAATTTGGTCTTAGAACTACAAAATTACCCTGTTGAACTTCAGCTGGGCATCCCAGCATGAACTACAAAGTCTATGCTATCTCATTGTAAAGCAATCTCATGTTCTGTTTCACTTCAATCTGTTGTGTAGCTGTAACTGGTCTACAGTTAGTCTGATGGTCCTTCCTAGCCTGATACTCTGGTTATATAACGCTCATCCTCAGTCAACACAGTCCTTATACACCTCCATGTATATTTCAGGGAATTCTTGTTAACCTCGAGTTACTAAGCTGAGTACCATTGCAAAGATTTCAAAAGCTAAAATTGTGTACTACAGTGACAATATTCCACTTACACTATTTACAGTGTTAGATGTTCCTTTCTATGGGTTTTTCACTGGCTTGTTCACGCAGCAAATTAGGAAATTGTCAGTGTTAGCTGCTTTAAAAAGAAAAAAGAAAACAACAACACACTCTCTCAGTTATCTTATTAAGATATTCAAGTACCTAGCCCATCAGAAGTAGTTATGTATATGCCTTTCAAAATGTGGCCCTTACCACTATGGTGCTGCAGTGAGAACCTAAGGCTCAAATGCTCCTCCCTGACACACCAGCAGTTCTTACCTGATCTTGCCAGCATTGGGTCTAAAGCATAACAACTGACTGTACTTCCCTTATATGCTTCTGCCAATCCAGAATAGGTTTTCAACAATCTGATATTGCACCACAAAATCAAAGATTAACTTCTGTAATCCAATTTCTAATTAAGTCATTAGACTTATTACTGTGTGCACTCTTCTCAGGGGCATCACGAGGATACTGCCTCCTGCAGATCCTCACTTCATCCCTCCTTATCTTGAATTTCAGAGAGGAATGAAAAACAGACTGTCACACCTGGAGAATTATTTGACCACACCAACTTAAATGTGCAAATACCTGATTGTTCTGGTGGCACGGTGCTTTTCAGATGGTTCTGACTAGATACAGCTTGATATATTGCAACAAAATTGTTGTGTGACCAAACATTGACTCATTGGAACTGCCAAACACTGTGCAAAGAAGGGCTGATTTCAGTAAATCTCTCAGTTTCAGAACTACTTAAAAAGAATCTGATGCTTTTCATATCTAGAAATTAAATTTTTACAATTTAAAAAAAAAAGGTTATGCAGGCACAAATATTTTCCTTTGAAACCTTAGTCTCATATTTCAGAAATAAAGCAGAAAAATTATTTAAGCATAAAAAAAGTTGAACTAAGCAGAGGCTATAAGTAGCACACAATACTGACTTAATTTACAAAGCCTGTTTAGACAGTCATGGAACTTGGCCTCTTCAGGGCTGCAGCTAAATTGCTGTTGTCTGAATCTGTCAAGTAATTAATTAACAGCCTTCCAAAAGGAGACATCTATTTCTGCAGAGCCTGGAGGAAGACTAGGTTGATTCAGGAGCTCAGATTGAGCTGAATACCAGTATTTTTTCTGCTCCTCTTCCTCTT
>WBMW01002194.1:0-10139 GCA_013396635.1 Penelope pileata | reverse complement strand
TTTGTGTGTGTGTATATATATACACTTAAATCAAGTTTTACAGATTAGCAGTTTTCGGAATGCAAAGGCAGGTGTAGAAGTACAAGCAGAAGCAACTTCTTTCTCTCATCCTTCTGGACAAGCTTCTCCATTACTTTAAGTAGTCATCAGTAGGAGCATGCTCCTGTGTGTCCTAAGGGCACTGTCCTACCAGGTGATTTTGTTGTAACGTCAGCATTACAATCACAGAAGTGCTGAGCCAACAGTTCAGCAAGGCAAACTGTTCTGACTCCTCTGTATCATCAGTCACCTATTTTGAAGAGTCTGAAATGCTAAATCATAAAGCTACTGCTTTTGCTCTCTGCTGCAACTGCTCCATAGAAGCAAGAGATGCAAATTTAAAAAAAAAAAAAAAAAAGTAGCCCTCTTCTTCTACCACATATATGCACTAATTGACTCTACCATAGGGAAACATAAGTCACTGCGTTAATCACTTTGCATTAATAGGATACTCTCTTATCAGTGGTGACAGATCTACATTTTCTGTAACAGTAACAGTTTTGCTTCATCCCACACTTCACTGCATGTGTTCCTTACCTCAGTATACCCTTCAAAGCTGATTTCCCTCAGCTTTAGATTAAGACAAACCTTGTTTGATGTGGCAGATTATGTTTCCCCTATTGGCCTGGCAGCATTTAGAAGAATGACTTCTGGTTTACGCGGATTAAGCCTAAGGTTTTACATGAAGGTAAAGTACCAAAATATGGGAAAGCAGGGATATAATAGGAGGAAAAGAACAGGAAAAAAATAACAACTGGAATTCTACATGGGATTTCATCTGAATAGAGAATCATAAGTACTTACTAATTATATGGTCAAAAGCATCACTGGACATAGCTGTTATTTAGTCTAGTTGTGGGGTCACAACTTTTGATGCTTTTTGCATTCTCTTCTAATTGCAGTTTCATGACGCATTAAAAATTCACACTGCACAGCACCTATTCCATTCTGCCCCATCTCTTCCTCATCTTACCTCCTAACATCCCAGAAACCTTCTGTTTCCTGCTCCTCCATGCATCTCCCTCATATATTGCCTTTGATTTGCAGTACGGTTTCCAAACCAACTACCCTGAAGACAGCCATGTCACTGAGGTTCACCTGATTTCAATGCCTTTGAAGGCTGTGGTTGTCTTCACTGTGAGCAATTACAACTCTACCTGCAAACACTGTAAATGAACAGATGCCATCCTAGTTGGGGGCATGCTGTAAATTTTTATCTCAGTAGAACTACCAGAAGGTGATGAACTTCTGGAGTAAGAAGACAGGAAAAGCTGTAAAACAAACTTAAAAACAAAGCAAAAAAGCAAGGAAAAAATATTTATATGATGAAGAAACAATAACCAAACATACTACCAAGAGAGAAACACGTCGAAGGATGCATTTGAGAGCTCATCCTCTTTCATTCAACCTGTCTTTTAAATGTCTTTAGCTCTGCTGCACATATAAGCTATGATAAATTAATTCTTACTGTCTTATCTGAAGCAGCTGAAGTAGCAGCCTCTGCGGTAGCTAGGCACTTCTGCATATTTCTGAGTAGCGTTCAGTCCTTTGCTGGAGTCTTTTTATCTGCGCCATCAACACTAATTGTTTCCAAAGTTGCAAGTGGTAGTAAGCTTTTTAGGGCAGTGATATGTAATATTACATATTACAATTACAAATGTACTATGTGAAGAACTCCAAATGACGTTGTAAAGCTGAGTCATTGGGCACAAAGGTGGCAGATGAGCTTCACTGTAGATAACTGTAAAGTAATGTGTTTAGGGAAAAGCAGGCTAAACTAGTCTTAGAGGTTGATGAACTCAGGATTGGCAGCTACAGCTCATCAAGAGCTCTTGGGAGACTGCTGAAATCTCCATGTCAGTCAGCAGCAGCCAACAAAACAGTCAGTTATGTACGGGATGTTATCAGGTACAAGATCAATGGCATCATTTTGAAGCTATTTAAATGAAATCGTGAGTGCTCGTACCATGAATACTGCATGCAATCCTGTCTGGCCCCTGCATTTTATGGCTCCTGCTCTGCTTTTAGCAGTGCAGTTAGAAAAAGCAAAGGGTAAGGGCAGGTAAAAACAAGGAAACAGATCACCTGGCATTTGAGGAGACAGTAAAAACACTGGGACACTTTCAGCCTGCAGAACAGAGTATGCAGGGTGAATGCAATACAGATTTATCAAACTGCAGAGGGAGTGACTAGGGCAAATGCCGCATATACTGCAGTGCTACAAGTATAGGATATGGAATGAAACCATGAAGATGACAGTTGGAAACAGGTAAAAGAAAGCTCATCTTCACACTGCAGTTAGTAAACTTCTAGAAGTTGCTGCCACAGGGAGGTTGCAGAGACAGAGTACCAGAAATTTCAAACAGGAATTAAAAATGTTCATGGATTCAAAAATGGAACTAAAAAGAATGGGATGCAACACTCCTTACACAACGGTTCTGGTTTGTGGGAGGCTACAAGGGGAAATGGATCATGAGGAATATCCAGGCTTGTGCAATTACCCCACAAAGCATGTCCCATTGCCACTGTTGAGGGCAAGGTAGTGGGCCAGACAGTCCATCACTAATTTAATAGAGCATTTTGTACATATTTGTCATGCTCTGGTAAATGACATAACTATTAGCTGGAAGTAAACATATCCAAGACCATGGGCTACTGGAAGAACTGATGAGAAAACACTGATTTGTACTAAGTTTTCTGAAGTAATACTTCGTGAAATTATTTCTTTTGGCAAGAATCAAGGAGAAGAGAATTTGTACCAGTTCTTTGGGTTAGTAGTTCACAGGTTAGTTGCTTATATCACACAGATGGAATAACACTAAAAAACAAATGAAAACAAAATTATAGCTGTAGGAAAATTCTAAGGAGAAGGCTTTCTGGGACCTTTATCAGCAGATTTTGTTATTCTTTGTAACCATTCTTCATTTTGGTAAATTCAATTAAACATGCCTTTTTGTTGTTCCATCAAATTCCTAAATTTTCACACTGAACTGTGGTTCTTAACAGAGAATGGCCCTGCTTCTGTGGATGGCCAAGTAATTTGTGTGAAGAGAGTCGCTCTGTGAAAAGTAGCCATTAAGGGGTGAACTCAGAACGCTTGTCTAGAGCCCTTGGAGAGTTAGCGTCTCTTGGCAACATTTCCAAACACTTTCCAAAACAGCATGTTTCTGACTAATGTCCATATAGCACCAGAATTCTTGAAATAAGTAGAATCAATGTTGAGAAGCTGAAGAGATAAAGAAGTGATTATAAGGTACACCAAAACTTTCAGAACTAAGGTAGCAACAGGGCTGAGCACAGCAGAAAGAAGCAGCACAACCCCATTTCTGGTAGCAAATACACTCATGCATAACTTAGTGCTGGACTCTCATGAAATCACAAAGTCCTTTTAAAAATGGTGTGTGAAAAAACATAGGGGTAACTGAAATTACAAGATTATCAAGTATGTTTTATTTTGTTTTATAATTCTTTTGTATTTGGGAAAGTATTGGTAAGCTCAACCAAACGATGCTGTTCATACTTACTCTACTAAATCGAAGAGCTTCTTGGGTTCAGCAGGGGGTGGATAGATGATTTCATCTATGCATTTCCGGACACAATTTGCATAGGCAGTGGAAATGTGGATGAAGGCTTCCAGCTTTTGCATCTGCCGTGCCAGCTCTAGAAGCCTCTGTGTGCCCATTGCATTCAGTTGCAAGGCATGTCTAAAGAGAGCAGGGAAAGAAACAAACTGCATTTCACTGGAAAAAAAAATATCAAAACTGAGTATTACCCATCCTTTCTTCCTGGCAAATATTAAACAGACAAGTAAGGGAAGGGATCACAGCAGAGCGGAAAGCTTCAAAGAAGTGCAATGTCTAAACCAGCCTTCAGAGCGATGCTCTTGGATCCACTAATCTGGTCACTGAATGCAACTCAAATACTTCTACTCAGTTCAAAGGGTCAGAGGTAACATTTCACCAATATCTCTAAATCTGACATACTTGCTACCCTCTCCTGGAACAAACATTTCCAAATATACATGGCCACTGAGGTGCTATGATTCCTGTGGTCCCCGTTCACCTTTCTCCTTAGGTGACCACTGCTAATCCAGACACACAAAAGGGTTCAGCAAAGAGTTCTTGGGCCCAGTAAAAATTTGATACTGAAAGATGTCATAATGAGTGAGAGGTGAATTCCTAAGGAATGGGGAAGAGATGGATTAAAAAAACCCAAAAAAAACAGAGGAAGTGTCCTGGTCAGTAAGGCTGACTTTGAAGCACCCACATTGCTAGAAGCTATCATAGATAGTTTCTGCCATGGATCTCAGTGAATACACATTCAAGTTCGTTACATGCTTCGCACTGGAATAAAGACACCTTCCTATACGGAAGGGAAAAGGCTAAGGAATGTGCATTCTGTTCAGCCCAGAAGTAGAAGGCTTCAACAAAATGTAAGAATATGAATAATAGTCTTACCCGTAAAGGGTACACTAAATCAATTAATTACACTGTTGTTGAAGTGAAATTGTAAATAGTCCAGATGAATGAGAGCAGAAATGAAGAGCATGATTAATGTTTGGATCACAATACCTTAAGCCAGAGATACTAATTTTAATAGCATGCTGCTATTAAAGAATAGTATTTTGTATAGATTTCTATTTCCTCCTCGCTTGCTCTTCTTGTAGGATATTTCTACTTCAGCCTCCTTTCATATGAAAATCACCTACTCGTGTACATTGCTATTGCACTGCAACCCTCCTGAGACAGGGTGAACAGAATTGCACTGGAGTATAGGCTCAGCACGAATTTCTGCTGGGCCATTCAGAGTTTCTTTAGCCTTCTACGGGAATATTATCTAACTCCAGTGATTTGTTGCACTTCTTTTTCTATTTATATTAAAACTGCATCTATTAATATTTCAGTATAACACAGTTTCTCAGATTTCTGTCCTCAAGAGTTCCACCTGGAGAATTCCCTAAATGTACTGCATGTTGATGTCAATAATTCATTTATTTTTTTTTTGTTACTTTTGATACTGCTTTTCTAGCATCTACATATTCTGTGGCAGGCCTTGACTTCTGATGTGTTTAAAAAAAATTTTTTTTTGGGTATTGTTAAAAAGTTGTTGCTCAAAACTTGGAGCTGCAATAATATACTTTCACATTTAACTTGTTAGACTTAAACTTCTCATTCAGACAAGAATAATTTGTTTTTAGCAACTTTACGTATTTTGTCATTTAATCATAGTGGCTTTTCCTTGTTCTCATATAGAGATTTTGACAGATCACATACAATCAGCCTTCATATAGCTTCTATACCACCTGCAAGCAGAGGACTATTTAAACTTTTTCTTCTAATTTCCTTCTAGCTATCTCTCTTACTTAAAAAACATAGTTTCCCTTTGATGTTATATGTCACTGCGGTGTACTTTTATAGCAAAGTCATTCCTGTATCAATTTAAGAGCATTTATGGATATTAACGTGTACAGTGCTTTGCTACTTATAGTTTTGGCAGCTTCTATGCATGGAGTTGCTTCCTTTCTGGTGGGTTCTCTAATTAGTTGCAAAAAGCAACTGTTTATGCTGGACAGAGTGGGTATCTATTTAGCCTGCAAAGGAGCAAATAAAGACTGAAGATCAATAATTCTGCTTTCTATTCTCACAGCTCTAGCATTTTTCATAAAACTGAGAAGATTTGGCACCTCAGGTTGTTGACCTGTATCATTTGCACAGAAGCACTTACATATCTCATCTTAGTTTAGTTGCTTATTTCTTCTGTTCTTTTTTAATTGAAATCCTGCCTGCACAGGCTGCCCCAAGGGAGATACTTCAGAAATCATGCATTTATTTTAAACAGTTAATTACATGGAATACTGGATATTTTAAAGCTTGTGAAAGGCTATTTTGCTAAATGTCATCTCATTTCCCTCTTCAGTTATTCATTGACAAAGAAAGGCCATTAACACTAGCTTTAGAGATAGACATAACATAGTTTTACTTCAAGCTGTCTCCAGCTAGTTCTGCCAAAATATCTCCCTCTTGACCTAAAACACTTCCCTATCTCACTTCTAAGTCATACTTTACTCTCTCACTATTTTACAACCCAAGCTTGTCATATTTCCTTCTGTTCCCATGCAAATCTGCCAAGTTAAATTCACTTTTGATGTGCACATGCACATGACGCTTTCAGAGCATTTTCATGGCACATTCAGTGCAGAACCACATGTTGCATGAAAATCTAAATTGAGATTACTGCAGCTATACAAGAGATGCACTGAATACTGTAGCATGAACCATTGTGCATTCTGAATCATGCTTAGCAAAAACAGAAAGCAGGACATACTTTAAGGGTTCATCAAAGCGTACTGTTGCTGCACAGTGGAAGACAATATTGACCCGGGTCAGAAGTTCCTCCTCATCTTCAGCACTGATGGCCAGCTTGGGCTGAGTGAGTTCAGCATTAATAGGCTTAATCTTCTCATGGAAATTAGGGCAATCTTCTCGGACTCTGTCAAAGACCTTGAAGCACAAACAAACAGAGACATGAAAGAGAATCTCTGGTTCTTTCAGAAACGATATACAGGCAAGATGATAAAATAGTTAATTGATTTTTCTTCCAGGGGAAAAACCTCACAAGGGAAACAGAACAAAAATATAGTAGGTAATGCATTGCCCTGATGAGGTGAATGAATCTTCTCCAGACCAGTCATTTATTGGGGCAGCCACTGAAATTCCTGTATCTCCACATCTTCGGCAACCAGTTTTCACTTGACCTCAGGGCAGATCGCTGGACCAGAAAGGAAGCTGAGGAGGAGGGCAGAGTACAGAGTGGGAAAGCCTATGAACTATTAGCTCTAGCAATTTTCTTGATTGTTCTACATGACTGAACAAACGTGCAGCTAGTTGGCCTCTCAAGCCCTTTTTTTTTCCTTTGTTTCATAGCCCTTTCAAATACACATTTTTTTTCCAGTCTTCTGCAGAATTACAGAACTGTACATCCATCCAGTAACAAGACCCCTGTATTTCCATATATTGTCTGTTAGATGACTTGTCAAAAACCATCCAAGAGAGCAGGTACTCTGCAAGACAACTATGAACAACCCTGCTGAGAGGAATAGGAAACCAACACTGTAATCACCTGAAAAGTGCCTATGTAAAAACAGCCAATTCCTCAGTTAGCACTGTTACTCTGTAAATTAATTACACTTTACTCATTAGCTCAGAGTCATTGATAACACTATATATGTCTGAGTGCAGTTCTGCTTGAGACCGGAAAAGAGGCAGCTACCCTAAGTTCCACCTGGAGATCCTTTATTTGGTTAATCTTACAGGCAAAGGTGTTGAAGTTTAAAACACTATGCAAATTTGTTACAGTAGGATTTGAAAAAAATCCTTGTGTTTTGAATTGGGAAAAGCTAGCAGTGTCTATTCTAAAGGTTTTGTGTTGCCAGTTAGCATCATTTCATTTGCAGAACTACAACTGAAATAATAGTCACAGTTAAGTCTTCCATTTTGGGGGCAGAGAGACAACTACAACAATGGTAGAAAGCATAACTAGAATAGAGAGTCAGTGGAATCTGATGAGGTACAATCTAGCTTTCAAAGGATAACCACATTTCAACGGTAACCAGCCCACTGATGGGAATGACTAAGTATTGGGACAAATCACTGGTGGAAGTTGTGGGGCATTGCCTTGGATACATTTAAGTACTGCCTAGATAAGTATTGACAAGAATGGCAGGTAATGGCTAAGCCTGCTTCAGAACAAGAAGATGGGCCAGCTGACTTCTCAGTAACTCTAATTTTTGTGGTTGTTTCCTCTACTGTGTAGTAGTAACTACACACTAGTAACTCACTACTCACTAGTAACTCACTAGTAACACTGAGTTTGTACTTCTCTTTACTATCATGGTCTCTTGTTTTCTTGGAGATTGCTCTATCTTTGATTTGTCAAGTGCTTACAAAAAAGTTCTCAGAGGACAACATAAGACTGAAGTTATCTTTTATGAATTTTAAGAACACTTCCTAATTTTTTTGTTCTATTGCAAAGAGAGTGTAAAACTCCACTCAGAGTTACTTCACACTTGTTTAACATAAATAATGCAGAGGCATAGAAAGAACAAATCAGCCTTTTCTCTATTTCAGCCATGGTATATATAAATGTAGTGTCAGCCTGACTTGAATTCAGACAGATATATTCTGCCAACACCCATCTCCTCATGATATTCCTACTACAGGCAATATCCCCTTTTTCTGAGCCTACCACTAGGTATTGTCTCCTACCACACATTACTCAACAGCTACAGAGTTTCACTCCTTCCAATGATTCACTGCATTCCTCTGAAGGAGTAAGGACATTTCTAAATACAAGCTCACAAATCAGCACACTGCTTTGGAAACCTTCTGGATCACAAGAACATACAGTTCATTATCGCCATTAAATCAGATAACAGGACCAGCTGTTTAATCCCAGCCTGATGCCTCTTTTTTGAAGGTTTCAGACTTGGCAGTGCTTTATGAGAAGGTGCAAGAAGATGTAAGGACAAGATAAATGCAGCTTATTCTATGCTGTTTCGTGTAGCTGAAGGAACGCCTAACATAAAGATGATGCTGACTCTACAGTTAAAAAATAATGACATCTCTAAATTCTCATTAACTCACCCAGAACATGTATGATAAATCCTCAATAACTGCATGAGGCCTTAGCACTGTTCTGTCTTTTTAGAAGCTACAGTTATGTAGGTTCTACAACTATATAGCTTCTACAAAGTCATATAGTTTATAGTCGGGCAATTCCTGCTTATAAAAGTAATACCTGATTTCAATTCATATTGTCAATCTCTTATTAAGAAAACAGGACTTCTAGAATTTATCTCAACATTATATTTGAGTGTTTTTGATGAGCACCTCCTTCCCCACTCCTGCCTACTTAAGCTTTGACACCTATAGCTCTCTCTGTTCTTGTGTCAAAGCATGCAATAGTTGAGAGATTTCTGCCCATCGATCTTTCATTCACAATTTTTTTAATACCACGAGGATGTAAAAACCTACCAAGAAAGGGCAAATTGGACATCTACGGAAAAGCACAGCTGAAAGATAAGGGATCATCAAACAACATAAAATGCCAAGGGCTTCACTTCCTTAGGAGATATCTTCAGTGAAGCAAAGACAAAATAATGAAAAGCAGAATGCCTAAACTGTGGCTGAAGTCAGGAAAAAAACTCAGAAGTTTGGCAAAACCAATGTCTTATGACTGATTTTTAAAGAAGCCTGGGTAGTCCTTCCTTTTTGGGGCATTGCAATCTTTAGCACAGAAGATTTTAAAAATGCCAACTTACTGCAGTGAACACTATGCAGCATGGTATTTAATTGAGGAACTCAGACAGGAGAGAAAACAGTGCTCCTATTTGCTTGTGTTGTGGTTTGACTCAGCAGATGGCTAAGTTCCACACAGTTATTCATTCACCCTCCCCACTCCCCAAATGGGACGGGGGAGAGAAGTCGAGAAATATGCAGTAAAACTCATGGGTTGAGATAAACACTATTTACTAAGATAGTGAAGAAAACCAAAGAAATAACAGTACATATATATATATATATATATCTAAAGAGGATATGCAGAGCAAGGGCTCACAGCCAGCAACGACCCTTCCTCCCGGCTAACCTCTTCCGTAACAAAAAGCAACAGGAAACCCAAAAAACCAATCACATGATGTTATATGGTATGGAATAGCTCTTTGGTCAGTTTGGGTCAGCTGCCCTGGTCCTGTCCCCTTCCAGTTCCCAGCTCCTTATGTCCCCCCTAACTATTTCACTGGCAGAGGAATGCGGAACTGAATATGTTCTTGGCTCTGTTCAACACTGCCAGGATGTTATCAGNTGGGCAGGGCCAGCTCGGTTGGCAGATCCCTGATTGTTGACCAACCAGGTGGCCTTTGCTAAATGTGTGTCCCAGTTTTTAAAGGTCCCAGCACTCATTGCTTTAGTGTAGTTTTTAACAGTCCATTGTATCGTTTGATTTTCCCAGAGGCTGGTGCATGGTAGGGGATGTGATACACCCACTCTTTGGCTCTTTGGATACATGCTCTTTGGCCCACATGCTGATGAGGTTGTTTTGGA